>JAHMML010000058.1:731035-975798 GCA_020341155.1 Eciton burchellii | reverse complement strand
GGGAGGGAGAGAGAAATGGCAGACGGAGGGCGGCGTGGTGGTTGTAAGTTTGCGAGCGAGTAGTTGCACATATTAAATCACTCGACGCTTCCCGATCGGCTGTATCGCGGTATAATAAATGGCTCGCATGAGCTTGGGAAACAGAACGCCCCGCGTGTGTGCGTTGCGCGCGAGCGCGCGTCCCGTAAAATCCTGCTCCTCGATGTGGCTTGGAGCTTGGGGGAAGAAACCAAGAACACGCGGAGACATGCCCAGCCTCCGTCCTCGAAAGGAGAGCTGCGATGATAACAATAATCACGCCCGCAAGTGTCTGATAAGTGCGCGCGCGTCCGTCGCGATTTCGCGTCAACTGGGAATCCCCGGGACAGCGGCGGATGTTTTCAGTCGCGCGTAACTCGCGTGCAGCGAGTCTCGCGCATTGCGGGGAGGGCTGCAGGGGGGTGCAAGCTGGTAAAAGTTGAATCGCACGCGGACGAGGAGCACGAGGGTCTTGTCCAAATACTGACTCACTGCGACAACAGACTGCCATCCTCATCTACGTCATGGCGGGGTCGAAAGCTCAGCTGATTGCCCGGTATCACTCGTGGGGAAGAAACTGCCGGTTGTTTATCGTCACGTGCCGAACCAGGCGAAGTATCGACTGGACGAACGAGGTAAAGCGTTTCGCTTTCAGCATCGATTAGTCCCCGCTGGTAATCCTGAAGGACACTCTATCTTGAGGTGCTAACTTGAGCAAGATGCATCACGAGCGCGCAGGACAGCCCTTGCGATATCCTGATTAAAGATAAACACATATTCCCCCGTAGCGCTTATCGCGTCTTCAAGGCACTCGTGGCGAGGCTGCTTTCTGCATCCGGCTATCCAGAAGACGTCAGAATTCCTGAAAAATCCCGCGCCAAGCGCGCCAAGCCGCCAGTTGAGTCCTCGAGGGGCAGGGGCGCGCGCAGGGGTTGGATCGTTAGGGCTGCGCGCGAGGGTGAGAATTAAGTGTGTCGGCTTACAATAATATGGGCTAATGCCATGCAAAACAGAGCGGCTGCATGATTATTTCTCATAGCCCGATCTCCGGGCTTCGCGGCGGACTCTTGGACTGAAGCGGGCAGCGATGATTTGATTACGCGAATATCCTTCGCTCTCGCGGAATTAATGGGACCCGCTTGCAGCGCGCTTTCGCAGCGCAGGGCTGAACAAACGCTACTTTAAACGAGGGCTTTACATTCCTTCGGCCGCGATATCCCAGTGTATTAAGAGCAATCTCAAGATATCCCATCCGTTTCATCGAGAGCGCGGGAGCTATTGTTCGCTCTTTTTAATGTTGCGGGGAGGATATTCCTCGGAGGATATCCGCGCGGCAACCGAAGGATATCCTCGGGCTGCACGAAACGCCAGTGGCGTAACTGGGTTACGCGGTACTCCTCCGGTCATGAGGGTCAATTCTCGACGCACAGAGTCGCGGCGTTGCTGCGACGAAGCGCGCCATTTGCATTCCTCGTAGAGTCCCATTTGTCTTTTCCATTTCTCTCTTTTTTTTTTCTCAAGCAAGCGTTCAACCCCGCGCGATGAAATCTCGCCGACACATCGGCGACACATGCTTCAGGCCGTTGGCTTCACACCTCGGGCCTGATTTCGCTTCCGGCCTGAAGCAGCGGGCCAGGCGTTTCTTCTTCTTCTCGTCGCCTGATGTAAATGCCATAGCCAATATCGCTATGTTGGCGCCAATGGCCCGCGCTCGAGTGACTGGTGCTGATTGATGTTGCGATGTTTGGTCAGAGGGTTGTTTCTGCGCTCACCCCACCCCCGACGGACCCAATAAGCACCTCACGCACACAGTCGCCCGCGCGCGCGCGCGCGCGCGCTTCCACCTACGCCCGGCCTTCCCGAAGAAGGTGGTGCCATTGTTTACACGAGCTGCAGCCCGTCTGTCGCGAAACCTCTTTCGGCCGTCCTCCGACGATCCCATGGGGTTGGCGAAGGGGAGCTGGCTTTAAACCATCCCGGTTCGATTCGGGTCGACGACATCAATTTGTTGGATTTGAATCATAGCCGGCGTCGAATTGATGCGTGCCCTTGGCGAGGAACGTCGATCGTTGCGCCGACGTGTCGTTATCGGCAAATATTTCCGGACTCCTTCACTCGCCGAGGTCGATGATTGAAATGCTGATACAGCTGATGTTACCAGTGGCCGATGATTATATTAATTAAAATGCATTCTGTTTCATCTGCCTGTAACTGCAAATGTTTGCCCTGACATGATAACAATTTCCGCCGATCATCGGACGATTTTCCTCAACGGGGAAAATGCAGCGAGCGAGAAGCGGGCGTTTCCCTCTCGATGGCCCGTTTCGATCGCGCGGGCGAAAAAAAKGGGRGGGGGSGGGGGTGGGCGTTACGGGAGCAGTAACGATGAAAAAATACCGGAGATACAAATCTCGGTGGAGATCGTTGGAGTGCGGACACAGCAACGATTGGACAAACAAGCCTGTTTATCGGTAAACGTAATAATTGTCTCGTATTTCCTGCCGATCGTTTCCACGCGCGATTCGACGTCTAATATTCACCGTGCAACCCGTTCCGACCGGATATTGAGACGTTCAAAGGTGAAGGAACACGCAGCAGCGTGTTCCGTAAAGAATCCACATGCGCGCGCGCGCGCGCAGTAGGAAATTTGCCGTCTCCGAGGAGCTGCTCTCAGCATTTCGGCGAAGACACGAGACGGCCAATTGGGCGCGCGATTCAACGGAGCCCGCGATGATTCTCGCAGCGCGACTTGTGCGAGATGAAAACGGGAACGTCGTTGCCGGCGATTACATACGGCGAGAATAATGAAATTCGCGCGGGCGGCCGTATGACGCCGAATTAAAATCGAGTTAAAATCAGTCGCGCGCATGAACGAGGCGCGCGTTAAAACTCGTCCGGAAACGAGCGGGCGATATATCGCCCGGTCCCGGCTTGACCCCGCGCCTACCCGCCTATCCCGGCCCCTCCGCCTCCCCTCCCCCGGTACCCCGTGTCGCTCCACCGATCGCCGAGCCCGGTGCGCGTCCCGCCGCCGCGCCCGCGGCCCAAAAGTGCATTAATTATACGAATGTGGACGTGCGCGCGGTACGGGAATATTTTAATCTACTTAAAAAGCTATCCGTTTAAAAGTAATTATCGCGATGAAATTAAAATGTCAACCGGGGGTGGCAGCGGCGGCGGCGGCGGCGGCGGCGGCGGCGGCGACGGCGGCGTGTTTGTGCCCCGCGATCGCCGCGCGCGCGCGCGCGTCCTGTTTACCTGCAAATCTAACTAATCTAAATGGTAATGCAACGGAATTACGATACGCGGTCCGGAGCCGCTTTCCCCCCTCTCTACTCCCCACCCCCCACCCCGGCCCACACGCGGCCCCGCTGCACAGTCGGTGCGGTCGTCCATCGACTCGCCGCCGCCGCCGCCGCCGCCCCCCCCACCACTCCGCCCTCTGCGCCCCCCCCCTCCATCCCCCGTCCGCCCCGCTCATTCCCCGCGTTGTCATCGCGGACGCGTTAACAAACGTTTTGCGCTCGTAAAAATGTGCATCGATTCGCCGCGCGGTGCGTGTGATGGATTTTGAACGCGCGCGGCGGAATTTACAACTGTTTACGACGAGTAAAAGGAGGAGTTCAGTGGAGGGGAGGGGAGGATACGAGATGATCGGAGGATTTGTGACGCGTGAATTAGGTAGCCGCGCATTCATGACGACGTCGATAATAATAATAGCGCGGGTAACGCTTGTTCCCGCCGACTGAGGTCGACAGCGATATTATCGCTGATAAAAAGTCGCGAAAGCGCGCGATCGGAATTAACGTTAACGCGAGCGGTAGGCTTGAGTTACTTGTCGATATCGGTATCAGAGCGAGTGTGCTCGCTTCCCGCGTGATCGGGAAGAGCTTGGCGCTTCGTGATCTCTTCCGGATCGCCTGCTCGATTTCTCGGATTATCACGTCGCGGCGAAGCGAATGGATTCGCGCGAATGGCGAATCACCCTGTACGCTTCCCCCGTACGCGAGCCTCTCCTTCGAGCCGAAGAATGCAGCACGCATCGGGCACCGCGCGGCCAATTCCAATATTTGCAGAAACTCCGGCGACGAAAGTTTCACACGATTTACAGGTAAAAGCAGAAACGTCCGCGTTGGTTTAACGATTTCTTGTTCGACGCTCCGCGGGAATATGCCCCACGCGTAGCAAGTGACATGTATGTAAACGGTACCCAACATTTGATCACCTTTGTTGATGCAGCGGCTTGCTCGTGCGGACATATTTGCATGCGCGAGATAACGAAACTGAAATCTCAGGACTTTCAGGGTCGTCGGGCACTCCCGCCAGATTATCGCGCTTCCTGATGTCTGCGCGCAACTCGTATGTTCTTTTCTATCAGTTTTCTCCCTCTCTCCCTCTCTCTCTCTCTCTCTCTCTCCTTTTACTTTCTCGGCATGGTATCGTATATTGTTCTTATAAGCTTCTGCGAGCTCCGGACAAACTCCGGGGTTCCGTTCGATCCTGGCAGAAATATTAATCCAATGATTAATCCGTCTTACCACACGGAGACCGACCTCCACCATGCAAACGCGCCTACATATCGTGCGTGCGCGCGCGCACGGTCGGGCCGCGGGGCACAATCTTGGCGAAGAAGCGGCAAGACGATGTTGGGAGCGCATGCCGGCGAATGGCCAAAAGCGGCCTCCACGGGGGTGGAGCTGCAGGTCCAGCGATCGACCGCGTGAAATCGACCACCTCGCACTACTCTTCCACCCCAGCCCTCCGCCTCACTATCTCTCCTCTTCCCCTCCTTCTCTCTAGCGCGCGCGCGCGCTTCCTCCGCATACCGTCGTCCTGCGAGACTCCCTCCCTCTCCCTGTCGTCCTCCCCGATTCCACTATCCACCCTCGTGCTCGTTGTATTATCGTACGGCCGCACAGGCTAGCCCCTACATCGTCAACATGTCCGGAACAAGCGGGCGCGCGAGCGCATCTTCGCGTGCACACCCTCTCTCCCGCCCCCGCCGCCCGCCCCCCTCCCCTCGCCGCCGTGCAGATACACGGTGCACGACGTAGGCGCGCGCGACTGTCAACGTGTGCCTCGGTATACGCGAGAGCACTATCGCCCCGGCAATGTAGCCCGCGTCAGTGTGTAACGTGATTAAACCGCCCGTTCCTATCCCCCTTCCGCCCTCCGGTCCCCCCTCCCGCCGTCCCGCCCCCTCCTCTTGCTCCTCCGCCCGGCCGGCGCTCGCACAGGGAGCAGCCACCCCCGCCCGCTCTCGCCGCATCAGCCGTCCCGTCCTCCTCCTCCTCCTCCTCCTCCTCCTCCTCCTCCTCCTCTCGCCCGTCGTTCTCCCTCTCGTCCCCCCTCCCCTCCCTCCCTCCCTGCCTCCGTGCCGCCCGCCTCTCCTCCCATCCCTCCGGCGGCGCTCGCCCGCCGCGGCTCGCCGACAACTGCCGGCGGCCAACATGGCCGCCGCTAATTAGCGCCTAATTATTATTTATTGCATCGGACGCGACGCACGCTCGATGCCTGCGCCCCGACGTCGCGCCGCGCCACCAACGCACACGGTCGCGACACACCGCGTAATATGACCCGGCACTACTCTCCGCCTGGTTGCCCGCGGGCGAAAAGCCAATCGGGGCCAGGATACGAGATCCGGCACACGCCCGAAATCAATCCGGTTGTCGCCGCTGGCCGAGCGGACAATTTCGCAGCTCGCGATCGCCGTACGATGTTTACGCTGCACACGGGTGGACAACCGATTGGAGCGGGTCCGCGCGATTATACGCTCGCGCATTTTTATTTTTCTCCCACCCACCTCCGTACGTTCCTCTCTGTCCCGATCAGAGAAGAGTCTGACAGTGTCGTTGCTACTTGGGAGCAATATCAATATTTCTCCAGCGAATTAAAGAGCAATAAAGACCTCCACTCTCCACTGCCATTGTAGACGAGTAGAATCGCGTAATTTTTGGAGGCCGCGCGTCAGCCGATTCCCAAATCCGCGGGCTAGCTCGTGAACAGGTAGGAGGAGACGGAAACGTAGCGGGAGGGGTGGCCAAGAGGGGTAAACGGGAGGTGAGTTGCGGCCGGATCGGTTGAGTTAAGTCGGGTTAGGTCGAGTCGAGCAGGGTACCAACAGGGCGGTCGCAAATATTGGTATTTGGCAAAGACTATCCTTGATCCGTGTCGCTCTTTCTCTTTCTCTACACCTCCTTGTCATCTCGCTCTTCTGGCCGCGCGTACGTTCTCTCTTTCGCTTCCTCGTCCCGTGCACTTTGCCATCTTTTATCGTGCGCGCCGCGATATAATCTGGCAGAATGAGAGGCGAAACGCCGGCCAAATACACCATCTCCCACGATCTTGCCTCAACTTACGTTGAGCAACAACTATAAAAACCTCGCTAATGCCCGCGCGCGTGATCACTCGTCCCCTTCCTCCGCCTCGGATGTTGAATGCGATTGGATGCGATCGCATGACTTGGCCATAACCCGATCCGGCCTTGTCAACCGGGGGAGGTCATCTGAAAATGTGTACGATATACGATAAGGAGGATGAGGACTCTGCATGGATTCCAAGACTAAGGATATCTAGGGCTTGGATCATCTAACGGATGAAAATGTGCTCCGAAAGGATGGAATATCGGCATTTATTCCAATCCCCGACTTGGACTGCAGAGAAAGGAAATGCGTTGATGGCGGGGCAGCCGCCATATAATTTTATCGCAATTATGTAACAACTATGCGTAGATACCTAGATGATACGCGCGCCATTATCATTAGGCGCTGCGTCGTTATGTAATGCGCGTCGGCCACCGCTTGTATCTGGCCGAATACATGATTTATTGAAGCGGCTAATATGTATCGCTAACACGTAGCTAATGTCCCAGAGATATATGTCCCGCTCGCCATCAATTGGTGTTATCCTACAACCTAAGGTAAGTAAAGGCGTTGCTGTTTATTCAGGCACGCGTTATCGCCTTCCCAGCACCGAGAAATCTTCCAGATATGCTCGCCTCAGCCTTGGTCTCGCTCATGGCACGTAGCCGCCTTCTTCTTCTCCTCTCCTCCGTTAAGCCCACCTCACATCCGACGTTCCGACAATGTTATAAACATAATGCGCCGTAAGAACAGGTGACACCCGATCGTCGTCATACATCGCGGCAGAAACGAGGAAACCCAGCTCGAGATATCTGGTCGTTTCCGTTTCCGAATTACTCTTATCACCTCGCGCGGCTCTGAGAGCGAGAGGCTCTTCATGAATTACTGTGAACCTTCTTTAAGGAAGGCTTCTAAGAGGAACGAGGAGCTCTCGGTAGAGTCAAAGGGAGACGCGCAAAGGGTACACGGAGAAAGTGCCGCGGTGCAGAGCAAACGTGCAACTACCAGGGCTAATCTCGGCCACGATAATGCGAAGATAAGGTCGGTCCGGATGTGAAGCGTAGACTGTCACAAGAAACACGTTGTCGCCCAAAACCGCTGATCGCCCAAGCAACACAAAAGAGATACTGTGTTATCCGAAAGCCGTCCTCGGGGTTTTACCCTCTTTACATAATTCCCAATTAGGTCACTTGCTGCGTACACGCGGAAATATCCCCAGACGCTCGTATCGATGGAGCGTCTGCTTCATTCAATGGCCTCGCGGATCTCGCGTAATCGTTGTGGCGGTCCACCGGAAGTCGCATCACGCCGCTCTTAACTCGCGGATGGCGATTCGCACGTTCTGATTCCGATTTCAGGCTGCCGCTTCGGTGTTTGCCCGGCGCGCGGATGCTAACGATGCCGATGGGTTTGCGCGGGTTTGCGTAGCCCGCGCGGCGCGTTTATTCACGTTAACGAGGCCCGATTAAAAGCAGCGAGGTGACTCGCGCGCGCGCGCGCGCCTAAGTCCCGAAACGAGTGAGGGGAGAGGGGAGAGAGAGGCGCGGCCGAACGTATCTCGCGATACATGTATCACGTGCCGACGTCTATAGAGCGAGTCGGCCCCCCCCCCCCCAGTCCCACGCGCGCGACAATGGGCCGCCTAATTGGTCCGATGTTCGGAATGACGTGGGTCCGCTCCCTTTGTGCCTCCCGCGCGACCCTTAATTTATTTATTCGAACCTCGACTGACCCACCGCGGCGTGGCACGCGGGGACCCCAGACTCCGCGGCGATTGTCGGTCTTTATCACGATATCACGCCTGCTTGCCGGCTCGAACGCCTGAGAGAAGAGAGAGAGAGAGAGAGAGGGGATTGCTTGTGCCTGTTTCTCCTCGGTTAATTGCTTCGTCTTAATTCAATTAAAGCGCACTGCGCGCAATCTCGTTTGAAATCGTGCGCGCCGAGGTGGAAAGAACTGGCAGGAACGAGTCCCACGAGTCCCCCCGCACACCGGAAGCGGGCGGACTCTTCGCGACACGTGTCGACCGTGGCGCGGGTCACGATGAAGAACACTCGTCCCGATAAGAATCGGGAACACCTGCGGCACGCGTCCTGACATTCGGAAAGTGTCGATGCGTGCAAGTATCGGGCCGCGTCGACCTCGAAACGTCGGAAACGCGACGCCACCCTTGGACCGAACAACGGCCATCATTCCCGACGCGCGCGGGAAGTCCCGCGTGACGTAACGGGCCCCCCGAAATAACGGCGGAAAGGGGCCTTAAATGGCGCCTGATTGGCGGACAATAAGCGCGGATGGAAGAGCCGCATACCTCCCCAGCTCGTCCATTCACACGATGCACTTGTTCATTGAAATATTTATAACAGACCGGCGGCGAGAGATAATGGCGGGGGAGGGGGAGGGGGACCTCCTTGTCGTCCTTTGTGGTGTTCGCTAAGGTGTGCGGACACCTTTCCTCGCGACGACCGCGAAGTTACGGAGACACGGGGTCGTTAACCCCCCCGGCTGGGTCGTCGAGTTTCACGAATTTGTCTCGGAATCTCATCGATGAATACCTTCGATCCATTTCTCGTCGGCTCGTTCCAGTATGAGAAAGGGCCGTCCCCGGCGAGCGATGTACGCGCGTGCATTGAGAAATAGATTCTTAGGGAGAATTTTAATTTCAATTCTCGGTGGAATTCTGTTGACCTTCTTTTAAAATTTAATCGCTTCGCGGGAATCCTGTTCCCTTTGCCGGATTATCCCTTCGCTGGGAAGGTAAATTATTTCTCAACGACGTTCTTCCTGCTTCTCCACCGAGCAAGAAATAATTTTCACGAGATTCCGGTTTAATTGCGAGGCCCGCGGTTGTCGCGAGGAAGAAAGAGAGAGAGAGAGAGAGAGAGAGAGAGAGAGAGAGAGAGAGAGAGAGAGTTATAATCTTCTCACGTAAAATTGTGAAATTAATCCCTGGAAAGATTGAAAGCACACGTGAGGCCGGCCAACGACGACGGATCGGGGAATCGTTTCCTTTCCGTTCCCTGCCCGTCGATATCCTCGATCGTGGGTGACGCACGTCGCGCGATTATCCCGTCGCTAATTGATTAGCTAGGACAGTCGTCGAACATATGTTTGGTCATCTTTACGATTGTACGTGCTCGCCTCCCTTAATCCGAGCGGGGTCCGAGCGCAGGAGAGGCCCACCGTTGTGTATTGCGCAACGTGTAATTTGCGGACAAAAGAGCACGTTGCCTGTCGATGCTTACGATATACCCGCTCATTGTTGCGCGGCAACAATGAGCGGCGGCTCTTTACGAGGTAGTGCCCCGTGTACGGTAGGTGAAATATTCATCGGCATTGGGGGCTGCTGTTACTATGAAACGACGGTGTTAGGCGAACGCGAGAAATTACAGCGGCCGTGATTACTTACTGACGAGCCGGACACGTAAACGAGCCGTGTTCGCGATTACCCGCAAGTCGGAGAGCGTGAACCGGAACGAGCAACATGGAGTGACGTAGAGCTTTCCTCCTCGAGGGATGATCCTCGAGGGAGGTTACGATTCCGCAATATTGCCATTGAAATGATTGAAAATAGTTCGGCTCGATGAATGATAAACGCTGACTGTAACAATAGCAACAATAGCAATGGACCTCAAGGTTGTCGGTGTCGCCACGACGAGAAATCGTCCCTGCATGATCATTCTCGCAGATCGTATCGCTTTGTAATCGCAAAGACGCTATAGATTACGTGAGTTTGTGACGCAACGATGGCGAAGGTTGGCGTTAAAGGTTTCTCTCGAGCCTCTCGTTGTGGCCGCGAACAATCGGCTAGATACTTTGACAATTAACGGGAAATGATCGATATTTTCGGGGTCGCTGGATCGGTTCCCATGAAACTGATCTTCCGCCGGCGGAGATCGCGATCCTATTAAGCGAGACTGCTTCAAACGCCGCCCGGCCGCTCCGAGATCCCGGATTCTCATAATCTCATGGGATGATCCAGGGTGGAAACTGCACCCGCGTACTACGAGGATCCTCGAAGGCCGCAAATCGTGGGCCGATTTGTTCGTCGATTAGCTACGGCCGGTGCATTCGGGCCGGTTTAAAAAGACGCGGACTGGCCGGGGCATCCCCGGGGGGACTTTCGGGCTTGTTCACACCGACACGCCTGGTCGATCTGGTCACTTTCGCGATGCATCAATGTTGCGCCCAACTCGCCCACTGAAAAAGACACAAAGTCGGTGTGACCAATCGCGTGGGAGAGGAAACTACTTTGTAAGACTTTATACGTCATAATCGTGCTGAGCTTGTGCTTTTGCACTTTTGACTCGGTGGCCCTCTCTGCTGAGCGAGCGAACGCTCACGAGCAAAGGAAAAGCAGGACAACATGAGCAAAAGAAGAAAATTTATTCATGCAAACTGCCTGCTGTAATTTACAACGCATACAAGTTCACGAGTGCGTCGTTGAGTAAGAGAGTTTACAACCAGTTTACAACGATGGGAACGCGCGCAGATAATTTTCTAACGATTATGCATACGCTTGTTCGAATAAATGCCGACAAATGGATCGTGAAATTCACTCGGCAAGTGTGAAACCTTGTCCGATTTAGGTGTGCCTGATTTTCGGTATAGGCTCCTCGGCGAGATACCGCCTTTTCGGCGACCACGAAGGCGGTCTGGGCAATCTAGGTCGCGGCACCAGGTTCGATTGTTTGCGAATTCTGTCGCGGTTCAGGTGTCTCTGTCTCTGTCGTTGCCGCTGTCTCTGTCGATTCCTGACTACTCTCGATCTGACGGTCTTCTTCTTCCTCTTCCTGTTCCCCTTTCTCCTCCTTGCAGGCCTCCTGGCGGTATTGCGTCTCAAATTCGCAATTTCAGGAAAGTTGAGGTCGAACCTGTCGAAATAACATACATAACGAACACTCGACTCGACTCGACTCGTCGAGTAACCTGCTGAACCTTAAATCGTCGCGTGAGAACTGCGCCCCGATGCGCAAAGTGAGGTTAATTCGCGTCGATAACGACGCGATAACGAGACCCTCTTTTATTTCGGAATGAACGATTTACTCTCGCATAAATCGTCCTCGATTTGTCTCCTCGAGGACAGCGTTGTCTCTGCGCGGTCATTCTACATCATTTCGTAATATCGCGTATAGGTTAAGCGAGATTCGTAATACAAATCGCTAGTGGAATCCTCTCGAGCTTCGCGGGTTATCCTCGGAAGGGGCACCTGAATTTCTTTCCCTTCTTAGAGAGTATACCAAAGTCCAGGCCGCGGCGCAACGCGATGGCGATGTCTCTGTGAAGAGTTTTGCCAGGAGTGATGTCGTATTGGCCGCTGATGTGCATCGCGATTTCCTTCTGCGAGAAACCATCAGCTGGCTGCTCGGTACGAAGGAAGTCGTAGACGAGGGCGGACCGGCGCACCATTCTTGCTAAGGGCGCGACTTGCAGCGGAGACTTGTACAATTTGTCGTGATTGGATCCGCGATCGGCCAGAGCATGTTGTCAACCGAAAAGAAAGCTAAAGCTCGCTGAAGTTCGACGCGATCTAGCACGAAGGGCAAGCTTCGCGCACGCATAACTACACGAAACGATGTTCAGCGTGTCGTTGCGACGCTCGCAGCGATACAGTGATTTTCATTTCATCAATCCGCGATACCATTAGTCCGTTACTCCAGCGGATTCCTCTTTTCCTAACGACAGCGTTTTGCTTGATCCTCTCTCTCTCTCTCTCTCTAGATATATATATATATATATTAGTGCCACGTGTCGCTAATCAGCATCTCTTTTTGTTGCGTGCGTCGCGTATTGCAGCCAACCACGAGTCGCGCATGTATCGATTTGCATACCTGCCAGCGAGCTTTTTTTGAAATGTGCATTCAGACTCTCCCGCTCGCTCTCTCTCTCTCTCTCTCTCTCTCTCTCTCTCTCTCTCTCTCTCTCTCTCTCTCGTCCAAACGCACCAAACTTAGTCCACGTATATATATATATATATATATATATATGCATGTTTATATACATATACATTTCATATAAAATAACTGTGTACATGTACACGCATATGCAGGTGTGCGTGTGCGCGTATCTTGGGGTTTCCGATACTCGGAGCAGCCGGTTATTTGCCGAGAAGGAAGCAGGGAGAGTTTAGAAGGCGCCCGGATTGCGCGGCTGGGGGACAGTTGCAGCGGCGAGGGGCGGGAGTGGCGAATCGAGGGGCAGGAGGGAGGATCGAGGCCTAGGTCGGCCTGGAGGGAAAGAACGCGCGGCGAACGCGCGGCGAAAGACGGGATGAGACGGGGATGGGGGGCGGGGGGCGGGGAGAGGGGGGTTGCCGCGATCTCGGAAGAGGAAAGCCGGCTGGATGGCCGGCGATCCTGATTTCCGCCGGGAGTTTCGCCCTCGCCGGAGAGCGGGACCGTCTTTAATCACCCGATTGCCGACGCTCCGGATCCTTCGATGCGCCGGGATGCGCATGCGCGTCGGCGCTGTTTGCTTATCATTCCGCCGATTGGACGGTCGCCGGAGAGTAAAGCGGCGGGCTAATTCGCGGAGAGGGCGCCGATTATCGGCGTAATGCGGACGCGGCTTACGGATTTTGAGAGATCGCATCCTCGCGAATGGGCGAATAGCTGGCTCGCAATGGATCGCAGGAACCGGAAGTATGTTCGCGAAATGCGAAGGATCGCTCCTCCCTTCCGCTGGCTGAACGTTAGACGGTGATGTCGAGAGCGACGAGCATATAGGATGACCTTATTGTATTAGCAGCGGGGGTAAAACGTATTTGCGTAGATTGTTAAATATTAGATCTAAATTATTACTTTCCGTCTCGTTGGCTGGCCCGTGAAGTTTCCTGCGCGAGGGATTTCTCTCAGTTTTTCCGGCAAGTTCCCTCCGGAGGAAATTGGTGCGGAAACATCGACTCCTTTTAAACGGGCGCCATAACTGCAGTCTATTTTCATAATTAGGGAACGCCGGCAGTCAAGAGAGGCCATCTGAATCTTTGATAAAGTGCACAGGGAAAACATTTCCGCATATAAAATAGTCGGGGAATAATCGGCGGAATGGCCGATTAATTTTTATTTGCGCAACAATTGTTACTCAGGAAAGCAGCATCCGCTTGGAACGGATATGCCGAAAGGAAAGAGGCATAAACTATGTAACGCGGAGCCTGCACAAAGAAGAAGATAAGCGACTGGTACGAGCTGGTAACTTATGCAAACGCTTACGCTAGATAATGATTCGCCCGTACAATAATAATCAGACTTGCTGACTTCACCGCGTTTGTAGCACGCGAGTTCCGTGTCGCCCGGCCTTGCCTTTTCTCCAGATCAATCCACGCCAATCGTCGATGACAGCTCGAGGAGCGGCGCGATCCTTAAACGGGGCTGACCTCGAAACCTCGACGGTTTGTCTTCCCTTTTCCTGGTCGCGGAGGGTGGGCCTCTTCTTCCGGGTTCGCCCGGGTTCTGGCTCTCGGCAATTGTGCCGCCCCCATCACGGATCCTCCGAGCCGCGGCAAGTGGATTATTGACGGCGCGAAACAATGGCGTAGCTTTGTTCGACCCGCGCTGCCGCGCTCTAATATGTGTCCGGGGTAGCGGGGGTGCGACGCACCCCCGTCAGTTTCGTGCGTTTACGAGTGGCACCGCGCTCATGAGCCGAACGAGTGGCTCGTCGAGTGCCGGTTCGAGTCAAGTACACGCTACATCTGGCTGTCTGATCGGTGTTTATTAAAAATCATACGTCCCGCGCGCGCGCGCGCGCGCGCGCTGATCGATAGGATCGAACCGCGAGGAACGATGCAAGCCCGGCCTGCAATCTGGACGCTTTGTCGTATCTGGCGATCTGGCGGATCCGCGCAGGCGAGGTGCGAGCGGTTAAAGAGCAATATTCGCAGTACACCGCGCTATCAATACTTGCACATGCAAGGTAAATGTACGCTCGACGTACGAATGGGCGTTCATCCGACAATCGCGGCCAACTGCGAAACGAGAAGATACACACGCGCGCGTGTGCAAGAACGAGAGAGTCTCGCGTGAAGTCTCACGTGGACCGCGTGAAAGTGGATCGCTTCAGGGTGGAACGTCGCTTCATTCCGCGGCAGGACGTCGCTCCCCGCGACGATCTTATTGCTCTTTCTTCAAAGGGCAGCCGCTGCTTCCTCCCCCCCCCCCCCCGCCCTCCCGCCGCCCGGAAAGGCGAAGTACGGTACAAGTACGGTACAAAGCGGAGCGCTCGCGGTGAGCGCGTTAATTCCCTGACTGTCCCCCCCCCCCCCGAGGAGTTTTGATTCCGCAGGCGGACAGACTCGGGCTTCGGTAATGCCGCGATATTACCGCGATATTACCGCGATTCCGTCTCTCGCGTGTCGAGAGCTTGTAGCTCTCGACGGGATGGACGAATCTTGTTGCGCATCGCTCGACGTACCGCTCCGTTAAAGCAGCAGCAGCCGAGTTAAGTGATAACGCAACGCAATTGCGTTATCTACGTGCGTAATCGCCTCGTCTGTTAAGCGTCATTGCGGCGAGGTCGAATCGCGAGTCGAGTAAAGAGAGAAATCTCCGCGCGGTGTAAGGAGCCGTGTGCCATTGGGAATGCCGGGGGTTCGGCAATGGCGAATTTTGCCATGGAGGTCGTGATCCAGCGTGCAAACAACCCTACGGGCAAAGGCTTCGATCCGGTATCCGTTGATGTCGACTATCGCGCATCCCCCGAGGCGCAGAAGCGGTGCTCACTGTCGAAATAAAGTCGACCCGACAGAGCAGGCGGCGTTTTCGACGCTCTTGTTTTCGCGGGGATTATCGTCGCCGATGTGTTTTTCCCCGAAACGAGGTTACATAAAAGCAAGACCTTCCGTGACGTAGTAGTGTTGACGTAGCGCGCTGAATCGTTGAATGTCACCGGCTGATCATGCGATCAGAAGGATTCGCGAGTGTCGGCAGCCGCGAGTAAACTCGCGACGATCGATCTTCTCCCTTTCCACGGGAATGAAATAAAACTAGGCACAGAGAGCGCCACGGTAGCCTCGTGTGATGATGATAACGATAAGGCTCGCGCCTTGACGAGCGCGCGTTCAGGAATCCCGCCGATTAATATTCGGCGATCCGATCAACTTTGACGGCGGCGGCGGCGGCGGCGGCGGTTTATCTCCGGCAAAGTCGCGTTTCCGAGCAACCGCGCAACACGACGAAGAAGTAAAACACCGTCTTACACACGGGCTGGAGATGGAAGCGACGCGGACGAATTTCGGATTAACGTGCTGGATGTTTGAGCACCGCGCCAGGGATCTCTCCGGGGGTTGCCGGAGCTAGGGGGTGGGCTTGACAGTGGCTGGTGGCTCGGAGGGATTCAATATAATCGCGCAATAAAATTCACTTACAAGCTATAGCCGCGCAGCTATATCCCCGTCGCCCTTCCTGGCCCGGCTCCACCCTATGCTCTTCTGCCCCTGCAGCCCCGAAAAGCGGAGCTTTATCCCGCTTGTCGCGCCATCAAGTATCGCCGTTGAATTCCTAACCGAAATTCTCGTCTGCTCCGCGGGGGGAGATCAGTACGAGCGAGTTTATAAAGCGGGACTTGCTTGCGTTCGACAACTTCTTCCTTCCCGAGCCATTTCGTCACGAAGACTCGTTGAGGTTTCACCTCAACTTTCACACTCGAGCTTCTCGCCTCGCCCGAGAGCTCCCTCTTGTCAGCTTATCGCAGTACATCCGGTACCTCATCGCGCCGTGTAACTCAAGTATGCAATTATCGTCAATTATGAACGATATTATTATCATCGCAAGGACAAGACTCGTCGTTCCGACTGGATTCGTCTCGGCTGGATTCTCAGGGCACAATCCGCCCTTCGCGCGGAGCGATATCGGAACACAATCCGCGGAAGACAATCGGCATCATGGCGGGATTATTCGGCGGCGCGGTGCCTTCCATTAAATCGCGCGCTCTCGACGGTGTCGGCGATACATACGCGCCGTTGAATGCCAGCTGTTTGCATAGGTCCGAGGTGCGCCGACATGCGTAAAGGGATACGACGCCGACGTCGGGACCGGGGTGGAACCCGAATCCGGGGAACGAAAGAGAGGCAGAACGCGGGCCCTTGTGTACACTCAGCTGCCGGCCGGTTTTTGCGCGAGATCGGGCCCCATCGTGAGTCTTCACGTTACGAGGTAGGGTCTAATGATAATGCCTGCAGTCGTGCGCCTCTCGGGAGATGCATCTTCCTGGAGGATTTCTCTCCGATAAGCGGCAAGCTTGAAATCGGTGGAACCGATCGTGCAGATAAATGCAGCTAAAACGGAAAATGCTCCCAAGCATTTTCGAGGAATGACCAACCATTTGCACGACATTGGGATAGTAAGTGCTTTTTATATCATGGGGGATGAAATATGATAGAAAAGAGGGGAGAGTAAAGTAATGAAAACTGTGGGCGTATTTTAATAATTGTCGCCAAGAATGAACGCTCGATGCTCGATCCTTGACGAAAGTCGCGGTTTTGCGGAAACTTAGGCATTAAAAGGGACATGTATTACTATAATATTGCGGCTTGTTGCTAAATTAATTATATCGATCGATTAACTCGAACTGACTTTCTCCTTCTTCCTCTCTTAAAATAGTCGCTCGCTTCGATCAGCAACCATCTTAAGGAAACACCGAGCCTTGCGGCTTCCGCGTGAGATATTTTTCTTTCCCATCCATTTTATTCCCGGTCGCGCGAGATGGCGGGGATTCCCCAGCGACGCTCGAGCCATTCTCCCGTGCGAAATTCGCGAGAGCGTGCGCGCGCTTCGCGCTGTCTCTAATTTACGATCGTAATCGCGAAATTCCTCCCAAAAAATTCCTCCGCGTCAGTGCGCATCTCGCGAGAGAGTGCAGTTGTTGGCTGAGAGTTCGCGAGGATCCCAAGTTCAATCATCCAAGCCCTTGGATGCTTGCAATCCATTGCGATTACACGTATTCCGTTCGGAACGCTCGGCACACGCGAGCGTTCCTCTTTAAATTACCCACATCGAAGGATTCACGACCATCATCCTTCCTTTCTTCCCTCGCGGCAAAGCTGCCGCTAAATTCAGCGTGGCATTCAGCGACGAGATGCGACATAACGCGCAAGCAACCGTGGACGGATTTATGGTAAAGCTGCGAGACTTTTACGGGGCTGCAGGAAGAGCGCCCGGCATTCGGCGCGCGTTTAGTCCTGCGAGAGGAGCTAAAATGGAAATCCTCGCCGCTGGTTGGCTGAGTCTGGCTCCGCCTTTCGTCCTTGCCCCGGGACATACCGCGTATGTGTTACACTACGCGATGTTTAAGCAGATACGTATACCTACTAGCGGTATACTGCCGCCGCCGCCGCCGCCGCCGCCGCCGCCGCCGCCGCTGCGGACCCCGCGGCGCGGTGGAGGGGGAAGCAGAAGGGGCCTTCTGCGTCGCCTCTTTGCCACTTTGCGGCCCGGAATTCGGGCTCGCGCGCGCGCGGTAAGTTGCATAGCGGCATGTAATCTGGCGATCTTGTAACGACGGGGATAACACGCGGCCGAGAGGCCGAAACGAATCGCCGCCATGCACGTAGCCGGTCGCGGGACTTGATTCGGGTTGTTAAACGGGGAGGGGCGGGATTGGGCCCGTCTAACGACTTTACCGGCGCGATCTCGCGACTCTGCATCCTTGGAAATCACGTGGCGATACAATTACGCGTAACGATTAACATAACGAAAGCTGAGCGCCATGACGGAATTCGGGAAAGATAAAGAGCAGATGCTCGATGCATGATCGATGAGCAATTGCGATGAATCTCATCGAAGGTTCAATCGAGAGTGCGCCGAGTGTATTACACGGTGTAAGGGTCAGCGGGGATTTTTTTCCCTCGTCGGAATTAATAATCCTCTTACTGCGACACGTAAATGACACACCGTTTAATTCCGCTGGCCGATGTGTTGACTCGGGATTAACGCAGCGCAGTGCACATTGCACGCGCAGTCGTGAGTTAAACCCGCGCGTAACTTAAATTCCATCGCGCCGCGAGCGGTGGCACAATTTCCCGCTCGAGCGGACCGGGTGAGCTTCCGGGGCACGCATCGCGAACCCGGTCGCGCGATCGTTTTTATCAGGGTGTATTTTCAAAGCGCGGCCGATCGGTTTGATTTACGCGACACGCCGCGCCGCTTAAATATTTATACGCTCATTTCCCCCGGCAAGTAATGATTCACTCGCCCCGCTGATTGGTTTATGCCGCGGTTATGCAGCGGTTTATTTTTTCGCCGCGATTAACGCGCCGCGCGCGCGCGACAACTCGAGTAGCATAATCTGCCCCCCACGGGGGRGGGGGGGGGGGRGGAAGGGGCAAACGAAATAAATCCGCCACGCACCAGGAGGCCAAGGTCACGCGAGGGCGCGCTAATAACGCGGGGGACCGGAAGCGCGAGAAGCGCGCCGGCCATCGGGGGTGAAGAGGGCCATTCATCTCGACATCGATCCCGCCGTCATTTTTCTCTCTTTTACGATGTCGGAATAATGCGGCCGTGATCGCCACGGTGTGCTCAATGAAACGGCACAATATTTGAGCCACCCCGCGCGCGTCTCCGACCCCCTGCAGGCTACGCTCCTCCATTGCTAGACAAATATGCTCCGAGTCAACATTCGCAGCACCGAATACAGCTACGTCTGATTGTGTTCTTTGCCGGAGAGAGAGACGGAGGGTAAAAGAAAGGCGGACGTATCCGCCGTGTGCCGCCGGTGTGCTGACACACATTCTGCGCATTTATCGATTCGGATATCACGACGACGGCGGCGGCGGCGGCGGCGGCAAGGCTGCGGCAAGGCGCGCTAAATGAGCCGATTAAAGCTATCGTCGATATTCGCGGGCCGTTTCGCACCCAGAAGTGTGAATTAGAATTTTAGCTTGTCGGCTTTGAGATGCTCGGCAGAGATAAGTTACTAGCTAGTGTAACAGGTATCGAGCGCCGACGAGATGCGTGCCTGCGATCTGCGATCGCTCGAATCGAACTCGAACCGAAAGAAAGACGAGCTCGCCCGACAATATGCTAATGCTCGCTCAGATGACAAGATCGCGCCGGCGAAACGTCGCAGAAGCCAAACAGAGAACCGCCCCGGCGGTCGTTCCGGAAATTAAGTTCCTTCGCCTTTGGCGCCCGAGTCCATGGGGATCTAATTATCAGTTTGGGGAACTTTCGAAATTAATAAAACTTGGTCTGCGCGTTTCGCGCCACCCTCCCGCTCCTCTCCTCCTTGCGCTTAGCCGCTCTTGTTATATTACTCTCGGAAGTAAAACCTCCAAGCGGAGGGTTCAAGGAAGAACGACGCAGATTGGCGAGGGGATCGGCTCCTCGGCGCTGGAGACGAACGGAAAGGACCTAGGCTGGGAATTTCACTGGGGGTTAACGGGGATTCCTCCCGAAAGTGGAGCGAGGGAACGCGGAAAAAAGGGAGAGCGGCCAGATCCGGAATTTAGCAGCCCGATGCGAGTCTAACCCCCCACCCGCGATTCTCGCCGGAGAGAAAGTTCCAAGGTGGTGGGGGGGGGGAGGGGGATACCCGCGTCAGGGCGTTTGAGAGCTTCGTCGTCTGCCTTCGTCATCTCGCGTATGATCTCCAAAGATTACACGAAATTCTTATCATGGCTGAGGAGGAGAGAAAGAAAGAGAGAGAGCATCGTGTAGCCGTACTCGCGCAGGCGACGCGAGTCGGCGGCCATATTGAAACCGCGGTGGACTTACGCGTAATCCGCGTAAGAGGTTAGCCGCGAAGGCCGAGAGGCGCGCTCGCGCGCTTCCTCCGAGATCCATTCGTTCGGCGGCGCTTCAGCGGCGTGGGCATTTGGCCTTCCTTCCTTCTTTTTTTTTTTTTTTTTCTCGGGACGCTTGGAGTGATCGAAAACCGAAGTAACGTTACTATAGCGATGACGTGGAGGGCCCTCGACCCGCCACGTGGGACGTCCGCCTCCTTCCGTTCCTCGGTGCACTCTGGGTCACGCACAACGCTCGCATACACGAGACCCACCGGAGTTGGGCACTCGAGAGCCCTGCAAGTAATTCGGTGTCACGCCAAGCTGCGGTTTTACATCGAAACTGGAGTGTCCCATTGATACACTTTGGCCGCCATTATGCGGCGTGCGGCGGGCGTCCCTCTGCGTCCCGCCGATACGCGCAATTCCGTGTACTTGGATCCTCGCAATCTCGTCCGAGTACACCGCGCGGCAATCCCGCAAGAGTAGCGAGCGGGATTTTATTTGGTCGCGCGCGCGCGCGCGCGGCATCGCTTTATCGCGCCTCCTGTTACGGGAAGCACTCTGGAAATGAAAATACCACGTAATCCCGTAATTCCATTTCCGGCGAGGAACGCCGCGTCCATCGCCCGAAAAGCACCGCGTACCTGCGCGAGTTCTCCCCCGCCCTTGCAGAACTCGCAAGTGACGATATCGGAACATCCGCACCCCCCTCCCTCGTCATGATCGATCGTTATCAGCGTGCGCCGCGTCGCGTCGCAGGAAACCGGCGGCGAAACGTTATTCAAATCCCTGGGTAAATTGGGGGTAAACCGAGCAATATGTAGCGTTTAGCCGGCATTATTCGCGACCCTCGATCGCCTCGGGGGAGAGGGAGGGGGGGGGGGGGTAGCCGAGGATGGGACAAGCAACTTCCCCCCGGCGGAAGGGTGATTCCTTCTCTTTCCCGCCGCAACGATCGGCTACCAAACCGGCACAATGATAGATCCGACGAGGCATGAAGCACCCTTACGCGGTGCGCGTTTAACGCGGCCGGCCGCCCTCCTTCTACCCCTCTGCTCTGCCGTCCTCCCTCCCCGTTGGCGCTCTCGCGCGGCGGTACCATTTCCAGGAGGGGCGCTAAGCCTCGCTGTCGCTCAGGATTACCGGCTCTGATTTGTCCGTCGAATATCGCGGCGAATTCGCGTCGCTTCTGCGTCCGGGACAACCCCCGCGCCAACCGCCACGACCCCCCGGGGGGTCAGCACAATCCGGACGGGCAATCCGGAGGATCGAGATTTCCCGTTCACGAGGCCGGAGCAGAGCTCTCCGAGGAATCATTGCCCGCGTCATTTTGTATCTGTACCAATGAGTACAAATGGAGCGCCTCGGATAACCTGTTTTCGATATTCCGCTGCGCGGATTGTTCAATTATCACGTTGTCTGGCAGTCGGATTGGCATTAAACGCTCGTCTGGAAGGACGAGGAAGCTTCTGCAGCTAGCGCGATTCGCGATTGTAAAAATACTCCAGCTCGAATGTCCTTTGAGCGCTTGGATCGCCAGGCGGCGCTGCCATCGCGGAAAATCACGAGTGCCGAGCTCCGGAAACTGCCAACGATATTTGCACTCTTCTGCGGAGCCTTGCTCGCGACTAGAGTCCGTCCTGGCTCGATCTTTCGGTGTAGCCGGGAAGGAAAGACGATAAAAGAGCGTCGCCGCGCGCGAGTCAACGAAGATGATCGCCGGCTCGGCGTGGCGAATCAGCGAGGAGGAGGGAATTAAAATTCATGAGCGCACCGCCGGAGCGGCATCGAATTAAAATTCATGGCATGGAATTATCGTCGGCTCGTCGGAAACAAAGGCGCGCGACTCTCGCGAGAGTCATTCGTGGCGCGAGCTCGCGAATTGGCTTTCTCCCGTTCAGCCGTTTAGAGCCGCGTCTCTCGTCCGGGTCTCACATGCGTGCGTCTTCTGACGCCTCATCGTCCCCGAAATCCTCCCCGGGCCCTCCTCGGAGACCTACTTCGCTCCACGATCAACGATCCTTGAATGAGCCGCTGGATGAGGACTGCTATCGTACGAGGCCCCGCAGAAGCCTCTTCATTACCATCCGAAAACCGGTTAGCGCGATCTATGTCGTGGCCTACGGTATCCGGCCCACTACTATCGCCGGGGAACAGTGTTTCCGCTTGTCCGATCAAGCGCCAAGCCACGGTAGCGGTAGCGTTTCAATTAATAGAATCGTAAAACCTTCCAGGCCGAGCGCCGATCTCGAGAGCGATCTCGAAGGAGCCTCGCAAGGATTTCTTCCTTCATCCTCGATGATCCAGTGGCACGCGTCGTAATTGCAATCGCGTTATGATCGAGGGAGGAAATTAGCGCTCGCTAATTACGCACAGGGCTCTGCTCCTGTGCTCGTGCAGGTGAATTCGCGAAATCTCGCAGATCGTGCGAGCTCGAGCATCGTTCAACGGCGGGAACTCATCGTCCGTCTTTTTCTCCGGGGCTTGGCCGGATCCTGGATAAATAATAAATATTGGCGGAATCTCGAGTAAAATGATCATCGCTGTCTCGAGACGCTCGCACGCCTAGAGAAAATAGATCCGCGTACACGCGCGGATGCTGCCCCCCTGTTTATCGTGCCGGCCACAAGAATGTGTCTATTT
This sequence comes from Eciton burchellii, assembly GCA_020341155.1. Classification (NCBI taxonomy): domain Eukaryota; kingdom Metazoa; phylum Arthropoda; class Insecta; order Hymenoptera; family Formicidae; genus Eciton; species Eciton burchellii. The sequence continues at coordinate 953,055 of JAHMML010000058.1, read as the reverse complement.
GACGGATTAATTCCATTCCGCTCGCGCGGAGGCCCGGCTGAATGCGCGCCGTTGTAAATCGTGTAAACGACGAAACAATATCATCGCACTCTTTCAAAGCGAATACCTCTTCGACGGAGCGGATTCTTCGACTGTGCGATCAGTTTCGCTGAAATTCAGAGTCACCGCGTGATCGATCTAGAGGATCGAAGAGTATCGAGAGCCGATGGAGAACAAGGAGAGTCCGAGAGTCACGAGAGAGAGAGAGAGAGAGAGAGGATCAAAACGAGGCGACGATCGAACGGGCACAGCGTGTCCGGGTTTTTAGCCGATCCGCCGTACAATTTTACTCCGCCTTGGTGCGGACTGCGTGCTTCTCTCCTTGTTAGCACTTAATTAACTTACCACCGGCCCGACCAGTCCCCGACGATGAGACGAGAAATTTCCTCTCGCCCGCTTCGGCTCCTCGAGCCTCGGCGACTCGGGGGCCTCGAAAAAAACATGTTACGCACACGGCGCAGCCGTCAATAAAGCGCGACGGCGAGCCGCGCTTTTCCCGGAATACCGTAGAAACATTAATGAAATATTAATGTCGACACCTCGTCGTCGTCGGCCATTAGTGCCGGCGCGAAAATAAAAGATACGGCAGATACGACGGTACGGAGCGGAATCGCGCGCGAGCGACGAATGACGCAATGACGCCGATGCATTCTCGATTACGGCGGCTAGAAAGCCAGACTGGAATATTAAGATAATGAGATATCAAGGTGTATCGACTGCCTGCGTCGATCTCTCGACGCGCTGTCGTCGCGCATGAACGGCGCGTGAACGGCTTTCGTCAAATGGACTCTTGGAGTTTTTTTTTTCTTTCGCAGAAATTCTCAACGATCTTGCTTCGCGATCGATCGATCCGCGCGCGCGGATGATTGATCGTTCTTCGACATTCAACGGCGAACGATCCGCGCCTGTCATCGTCGGCATTATGTCGGCGAGATATTGCGCGCAATTAGCGATAAACAGAACGGCACGTGTCAACAGCCGCGGAATTTTACTTATATAGACACTCGCCGGTTTTCTGTTGACAGGACATACATACGAGCGTTCTTTGTTCCCAACGAAACTAGAGGAACTGTTGGCTGTGTTGACATAAATCGGCGACGATCACGGCAAGTACGCGCAAATACGCGCTGCATTTCGCCACCTCGCATCCGCGATGTGTCAGCTAGCCTTCCCGCGCGTATTAATAACGCCGTTCGAGCTCCGCGCCGAAACAGAGGTCAGAGGTTGCTTCGCTCGTTTCAAAGTCCAGACAATTCGCTCAGCTCAGGAGGTGAAACCGGCGCGGACGACGCGGCCGCGAGCCTTGGGAGGAAGAGAGCCGACGAGGCGACAAGTCGATTTTATGGCATCGACGTTCGCGGATGTTGCGAACGGCGCGGCGCGGAGGCTACATGTGAATTGATTTACCGTTTTCACGGCTTTGAAATTTACCAGCGAACATCCTTTATTTATCGCTTCTACTTTTTCCCTAGCGCCGCGCCGCGCGCGCCCACGTGCCGATCCACGTGTCGTTCCCTCAACCTACATAATGAAGCGAGGCGTTTGGTTCTTCAAACGGGCGCTCAATTCGATCGTTCGACGATCATTTTGCCCGACAGAATCGCCGCGAGAGCGAAATCGTCTTCTCGTTTGGCGGTTTCAGCGGTTGATCCAGCCCCGCGCAGAATGTCAGCGCCGGTGAGTGCGCGAATGGCTCTGCTGAAGAGAATTTGGCGGGAAAGAATGAAAACGGCGAGAGATGTCGGGGGATTATCGAGGTCGGCGGGATCTCGCGCGATTCACACGGGGAAGATCGAGATCGCTTATCCAGAGGTCGAGCATGTAATCTGGTTTTAGCAGACGCCCGCGAAACGCTTTGTATTAGCCCTGCACATATAGACACGTTCATTCCGCGCGACAGAAGTTTGACGACAAAATATTTGTCGTTCAAACAGCACCCGGGTCCTGGAAGTCCCCTATGCCACATCCAGTCGCGGCGCCGCGACGCGGATTTCGGCAAGTATCGTTCTCTCTCTCTGTCGCGCCGCCAGCCGCGCGCAACAACAACGCCGCGGAATCCCCGGACTTGATGATGTCCGCGGATGGAGAGCGTTCTAATGCCGTTAACTCTAGATTCCTCGCGCCTCCTGCGAAAGGTCAAAGTTCGGGCATCCGGAAGACGCTTTGATTCTAGGATTCATTCAGCAACGACTCAACACGGACACCGCCAATCGTCGTCTCTCGCGGCGACAGCCGCGCTTCATTTAAGATGCGGCGAGGCGTCATTAATCGTTAATAATCATTTATCAAGCCGCAAAAGCGAAGCTTCGTTCCGCTGGCGATCGAACAACGCTCACTGCTCGATGTAACTTTTGCATCGATGTCAAGTTGCTCTTGATATCAGTTGCTCAGTTTCGTCACATTTTATTCGTCGCTATCTGCAAATCGGCGCTATCTGAAAGCGACGCTGCTTTTTATTTTATCTTATGAGAGAGTCTCGCTTCAAAACGGATAATCGTATCTATATTCTACTTGAACGCTAATCTTGAATGAGACTTGGCATACCCTCCTTTAAATCGTGGATACACGGACAAAGTACCGTCAATTTTCGTCATAGATGAGTGCAGATTTAAATTCCATTCATAAAGCTATAAACTTTTGTTAAAAAGTTGATAAACATATCGAGCACACAAAATTCTAATGATTTATTTCCATTAGACCTCACTAGAATAATTTTAACTCTAATTGTACCGATAATTCTTTTTCTTATCATTTTTATCGCAGCAAACAGCTTTGCTGACCAATTTACTAGAACTGAACTCCTCAATCTACTCATTCTACCAATCTTTATGCCCAACTTTCGTCTCCGCGTCTGCGTCTCGCCCGCGAATCGAAACCTGCATCCGCGCATGCGCGCGGGGGAGCCGGAAAAGGAGCTGCATCCCGACTCGTCAGACGCGGAACGCGCGCAGCTTGACGCGGGGTTGAAACCCCCGCGCGAGGAAGGAGCTTGTTTTCGACAGCGCGGCGCGATTGCGCTTCCCATTCGTACGCGGGCACGTGTCGTCGCGAGCAAACAGACGCTCTTGCCGCTACCTTGGCTACCACGTGTTAACCAGACTAACCGAGATAATCACTCATTACGAGCGTTTAGCGAGCGAGCACCGAGATCTAGCGTCGCCGATCGCGGTGCGGTTCTCCGATTGGCTACCGGTAACGTGCAAGTAACGCGTAACGCAAACAACGCGAGCGGTCGTTCTGGTTAGTGTCGCGATCCATATCTCTCTCTCTCTCTCTCTCTCTCGTTCTGCCCGCCTGCGTTCCGCTGGCACTCGCGTAATGAGCGAGGATCGATCGCGTACAACGTACGCGACACCAGTATCGTAACGTTTTCATACTCCCCACTCGTTTCCGATCGTGTACTCCCTAGAGAAAACCCTAGAGAAGGAGAAGTCCGCGGTTTTGTCGCGTTAATTTCGCTCGGCCAATGTTAGTCAATAATTTGCCGAGCGGTGCTCGGCCAGTTTATTCATCAAGACTCGAGTACGCGATGTTCTTGTCGTATTGCCTCGGTCAATAATGTTCCGTTAAATTTGTCCGCGCGTATACCGTGTGCGTATGTATCTAGCGCATGTAGAGACACATACTCGGCACGTGTAGAGATAAGGGATGCACACTCCGCCTTGTCTAATTACTAATTAACGGCTGATGCGATTGATAAGGAAAGGACTTGCGAAATCGGGCTAATTAATTGAACCAACAAACCCGGGCTTGGTCTCACCGATGCTCGGCGAATCTTGGATCTTGAATATACATATTGAACACACACACACACACACACGCGCACACGCGCACATACATGTGTAAGGATCAATAGAATACGATGACGACGCATCGGCGGTCCTCGAGGTTCAAGTTAGGAAAGAGATTACTGAGAGGAGATCTCCAGGTTTTGATTTCGATTTTGATCGAAGGGAGATCTTTATCGCTCGCGAGTTCATAGTTTCGTTTACTTGGCTCTCCCCCCGCGGCTTTCCCAGCTTTTCCAGCGCGAAGCTCGGCTCTGCTCTGTCCATTCGCGGCAATCGAGTCCCTTTTCAGGCGGACGACATCTGCAGCGGAAAAACTTGGGCAAATATGCGGCATTCACGCGGGACAAACACTCGCGCAAATCTGCATCGATCAAACATCTAAACGCCCGCCACGTCGTTAAGTCCTGTTGATCCGTTATTAATCGTGCCGTGGCGGATTATCCGATGGCGATCATTAACGGCTCGTTAAATCTAGCAGCGCGTATTTCATCCGGCTGTTTGACGTCGCGCTATCGATTTCACGTAATCGCCCGGTCGGCCGGCCGGCCGGCGCGGATGGACCTCGAAAAATTAGAGAACGTAATGCTGAAAATTACCAGCGGATCAGCGGCGGTCACATCGCGGATTATCGCTCTCGATTGAGCCGCGAGCGAATCGAAAGAGGAAGAACGGCAAAGAAGAGCAACGGGAGAAGAAATCGCGCTCGCCGGCGATCCTCGAAATCAATCCAGTCGCGCGCGTTGGATTCGACGCGTTTCAGGCTCAGCGACGACATTGCCAGGGGGCGAGTTCGGAATGAGATAATTGCACGTCGCTAATTTATCTCCGCCAGTGGGAGCAAATCACATGGCGGACTTTGCGCGCGCGCGCGAGAGAGAGAGAGAACCACGCAGTACGTGGCGTACGTGGCCGCGTTCGCATATGGTCGCGGAAGGTCGAGTGACGTGGTCCGCAGTCCCGGCTGCGCAAATATTGATCGAGGTGTCGCCGTGACGAAAAATTCCACCGAACGGGAATAAAACATCCACGACGTGGCGGAAGATGGCGAAGCGAGCGTGAGCGCGCTTTGATTCGGAAACGCGATCATCGTTGGTGTTTCCGAATCAATCAGTCCTTTTAATCAGTCCACACAATCCTTGTTTATCGCAATCGTTGAGCGGTCAGCCGCGGGAATTCTCTTCTCCCTAAAGTCCCGTACCTCGTTGAGGCTACGAATCTCTTGCGCAGTGGCTCCATCCGCGCAAATCCGCTTCCGAGTACTCGCGAATACCTGTTTCCTCGCTCAACGATCCGAACCGGAAGCGACCATCGAGTCTACCCTCGTCCAGCGCGGCCTTGGCCACTTTATCAGATCGTCTCTGCGTATCGGGGTATTTGTATGTTGGGCAATAGCAGCGACAGAGGCAAATCTATCCTCCCTTTACCACCCGCGGCGGCTCCGCCGACGAACAGGTGGCAAGCGCGCAGCATGGGGTGAGCACGCGCCCAAAGCCGCCTCCCTCCTGAGAGGGAGAACCGCGGTGTACAACACCATCGGGGCACCATGGGGCCACAGCTGGGCACCGTGCACCCGACTACTCGCCCCCTCGAGCTTCTCAACTGCATCCCCCGTATGGGCTACTCGAAAAAAAAGGCATGCACCCCCCCCCCCCCCCGCCCTGCGGCAAACGCGGCTTCCGGGTGTCTTTGTGAGATCTTGGCGGTGAGATGTAGCCGGGGCGCAATGCGGCTGCAATGCATCGCGAGKGGTGGTTTTATGAAAAAAAAAAAAAAAAAAAAGAAAAAAAGGAAGAGGAGAGGAGAGGGATCGCCGCGGGATTGATCCCGAAGAAGTCATCGTTCTCCTCGGACGAGGCAATTATCGTAATTATTAAGGGGGATCCCGCTAAAACGGGGGGAGGGGGGGCACGATCGATCGAATTATCCAGCCTCGATTGGGTCGTCAATGAATCGAAAGAGGAACCGAATGAACGGGATTGTTATCGGAATATTCAGATGAGAATATATCCCGGCACTGATTACTTTTAGCGCGCGCGTTTCCGAAGGATCATCAATATGGGAGACGCGTCGCTGGTGCATTTGTAATAAACTCGTTTGCGTTTGCACGATAAAGGTTCAATAACGAGATTGCAACGAGATGAGCCCGCGTATATCGATTACGCTGCCAAAGTATTTATTTATACATTTATGCATACACGATTAATGGCATTGTCGTTACGCCGCGCGTGTACGCGGCCAATTAATGCGCTACTGAACCTTAGGAACAAGTATGTGCCAGTGCACATATTGCCCAAGTAAATAACCGCGACGGAGCCACTTAACATTTATTTAACTGTCAAGGATCGGATCCGCATCGTTTCTGCAGCTGCAGCCTGCAGCATGCGTCTTTAGCCTGCGCGCGCGCGCGCGCGCGCGCGCGGCCCGCAACTTGGAATCTGAATACACGCGATGTGCAAACAGGCGCGATATTATTCGCGCGGTATTTATTTTCGGAAACTGTGTAATTGTTTCGCATTTCCACGCTCTCTGTAGATACATGTTTTGTACACATTTACACATTTACATTGTAATTACTCACCGCGCGCGGGGCGATCGCCGCCGCCGCCGCCGCCGCCGCCGCCGTTGCCGCTGCTGGCGGCGGCGACGGTGGCGGCAATGGCGGGGAGGGGTCTTTAAACATTAAAAGAATATTTGCCGGGCAAATGCTGATAAATCATTGTGCGTAATGCAGAGCAATCTTAATAATTCGGACCGTTAAATGAAGATTGTTGAATACATAGCGACAATATTTTGAATCAACAGAGCGTGAATGTGCGAAATCGTAGTCGCCGCACACGCAAATATGCACAATGTACAGCGATAATGGCGTGCTTACCTGTGTACTTGCGGTGCACAAGGTTAAATGCAACATTACCATAGGAACACCGAGGAACAAGCGTTTGGAAAATTATCGACGTAATCGGAATGAAGCGAACGAGGCGGATTTAAAGTTGACGCTTGAGGTTAACCTTTCCGACGCTCGCCTCTCGCCCCGTCCATCCAGCCGTTGCCGTTGAATTAATATGGGGATATTCGTCACGGAATCGTAAACTCTCTGTTTTGCACCGCCAATTTGATATATTTGAATAAAAACAGAATCTTGCTCGCACGTGTGTCATTGCTCGCGCAGCGTGCGCGAAGAGTGTTGTATAAATTAATCCCTTACTCGCTCGTAAAGCTCACCCTCATAAAGGCACAAGGGAGGTTTTAATCAGTGAAATAGTCTCCGTCATTCTCGACGACCTTGAGCCGCTCGCCGGACACTGCGGTAGAAGTGTAGCGTTCGCTGGTCGGAATTCGCTGGTCGGAAGCAAGAAGCAAGAAATTAACTTGTACAAAACAGAGCGTTGTATCAGTCGATCTATCGCGATTGCTCCGTCGTCGGGGCATACCGATAGGGATTCTCGCTCGCGACGATTGTATTTCGATGCCGCGAACGCTCGTGAGCGTTAATTTGGACATCTTCCGGGTTCGGAGGAGTCCAACGAAATCCGACAAATCTCAAACAGATCTTTAAATCCCACTGAGATGGCGCTCGCGCTTCATTGCCGCGTTAAATGTGCGGTTAGGAATCGCATGGCGCTCGCAGCGCCTCGCATTAGCGCAATCGGCGATAATCGCGCCATCGATAGCCGCGCTCGAGTCGGGGCCGCGCCGCGGAATGGGCGCAGGCTCGACATTACGACGTTAATCGCATTAGCGCAACGCTGCACGATAAATCAGATAATTAGCGGCCGCCGTTGAGCGCATCGTAAATCGGCATTATCAGAATCGGCCGAGCCGGCGTTCTGACGTGGCGCCGCGCGCTGTTTGGCGAAGCAACCTGTGTGCTTAACAAACCTCGCGATCACCGAAATGTTGATCGTTTATCAACCATCCCCGTCCCGTTGCTGGCATCGCGACGTTCCGATGACTGAGGAGAATCATTCGTCGCGATTATTACGCGCAAGAGAGAGAGAGAGAGAGAGAGAGAGAAAGAAACGAAATCAGCGATGCCTTCCAGGCCGCCGAGCGTTCCCACGCGGGTCACCCTCTCCCTGCGCGATCGCCTTCGAGAGCAATCGCCTTCGAGTTAATCGCGACACTGGCCGATGCAAACTATCCTTCGATGATGCTTGCAAGTTCCAGCGATATTACCAGCGCCAATTCCCCGAGGCGTCCGACTCGTCCCCCCGTTCGTTCCCACAATTTCCCATACGCTTGACGCCACCACGTTCTCCACCGTGGGGTCCGCGCATGGGGGTCGCCAAACACTCGCATGATCGATAAGACCACTACCGCTGCTCGCGGTTTCTCCGAGTCGCGCGCATGCGCGAATCGCGCTGAAAAATACCTCCGCGACGCCACGCGTCCCCTCCCCCGCCCGGAGAGAACGAGCGGAGACCGGTCTCCGATCCGATCCACTTCCCCGCCACCCCCGAAAGCCGCCATCCGGCGTGCCTGGTAATTTCCCAGTGCCGAGCCGAGCCGAGCCGAGGAAGACGAAGGGCGGCACGTGACTTACCCCATTATCGCGGCACACCGGCGGCGCAACGGCGGCGGCCGCCCGGAATGTTTTGACAGGAGGGGAGGGGGTGGATGCGGCGCGTGGCGCGTAGCTGTTTGTAAAACATCGCCGGCTCCTTTTATCGGCGACGATATTAAGCGGCGCGTGGGTCACGCCGGGCCCGCCTCGTCGTCATTGTTCGCATTGTCGCGGCTCGATTGTCGGGGTGGAGGACGGGTGGCAGCGCGCATGAGGGGTCCGAGCGGGCCCGGGACGGGGAGGGGGTGGCGGCATTGTCGGGGAGGCGCCGAGATTTCATCCTGCATCCGGGCGCAGGGTAATCTAATTGAAAATAAATCCCCGGTAACCGAGACGGGGACGCGATAACCTCCCCTTCGCACCTTCGCGGGGGTTAACGATCAGCGTGCTTCACCCTCGTCCAGATCGGTGTGCGGCCGCCGGGATTGATTGCGGAATAGAGAGCTGCGCCATTGATGCCAGCTCGACGATATCGCGGCAGTCATTTCGAGGTGCATGCATTTGCACCCCGAAGTGAATTCTCAAGACTGGTGACCGGTGTGATTGTGACCCCTATGAATGTTTGGACATTGGCGAGTTGGCGTTATCTTGAAAGATGAAAGAGAGAGACGACTTGCCGATCCGAGGCACCTCTTCTGCCGCGGTCAAAATGTCCAAACGGGGGTGGGGAGGACGCGCTAACCGCGCGGGGAAAATCTCAGGGTCTGGATCGGGGATGGCATTCCGCGATGGCGTTGCGCGCTCGCGGGGGCGGTATCGCGGCTCGTCACGCGATGACGGAGGGTAGAGCCGGTGTCTCTGAGGCGGGGGTGGAAACGCGAAAACGTGACGGCTGCGTGTCCGTATTGTTTGCGCGACGAAAGTAGGGACTCGCGCGAGCGCTTATTTGCGCGGGGCAAACAGGCAAACAAGGAATTGTCGCGCGGCTCACCGCGAGCGTGGCGCATCAAGTTCGCCGGTAAGAGTGTCGCGACGACAATTAGCGTCGATGGATCGATCGATCAGCGGATCCGTCCGACGAGATCCGCAGAATCGGGCGAATTTACGCCCGATCGGGTAACCTTGAACGCGCGAGCGCGCGACACTCCGAGCTAATTCTTCCCTCGGCGCATTCATCCCTCACAATTGCGGCAACAGCTGGCGGAAACAGCGTTTCGTTAGTTTGGACAATGCGCAATAACGTGCGCTCCGATCGAGGCAACACGCGGACGGCACGTTTGTCTCGTTAAATTATCGATCGATCGTCGCACGATCGGCGGGACCTTTTGAGAAATATCAACGGCGGGCACTCATCCCGCCCGACGTTCGCCCGACAGCTTTTTCCCCCTCGCCTCTCCTCCCCCTCGTCGTTTAAGGGAATGCTCGCGGGCGCGGATCGGATTTTGTTTTTTGTCGGGCGGATCTACGCAAAATCCCGCGGAAGTCGCGCAAATTTATCGTCCATAAAAATGTACGCTAGGAATATTGACGTAATATTCGGTTAATAAATCATTTGCTGTAAAAAAATACCGCCCGCCGTGTGTACGCAACGCAACGTGTATCGAAATTATTCCTGGTGGATTTTTTCTCTCTTTTCTCCCCTCCCCCCGCGCCGCGCCGCGCCGCGCCGCCGGGCGGCTCCTTGCGATTGCGCCGAAAATATTATGGCTGCCGGTTTCCGGTTTCCGGGCCGGGGCGCGGATGGAAAAATTCAGCGGGTATCGCGCTTTTTAAGGGAAACCGACCGCTCCTTCCGGATTGATTGGACTCATGCGACGTCGATGTCGTAACAGATATCAGATTATCCGGATTGATATCCGGATGCGCGCGGTGATTTGTCTGTAGATGAAGAGCGCGACGCGGGATGCGACGAGAGAAGCAGCGAGACGTAAATGCGCGTGACATTTTAATCGGCGATTTGTAACGTTATCGGTCGTCGTTCCTACGTGCAACCTCGATGATAATGGGCTAACATTATAGAGCAAATAATTACTCTTTGCTGCTGTGTTGCTGCTGCTGCTGCTGCTGCTGCTGCTGCTGCTGCTGCTGGATTGAAACCGCGATATGGAAAAATTTCTTTCCCGCTTATCGGCCACTGTTTATCAAACCAGAAATAACATTCGCAGAAGAAGAAAATCGGCCGAGCGAGGGGAGAAGGGTGGGCGGAGGGAGGGAGGGAACCTACCGTGCATACATAGGCGCGCATCACGGACTGAACATTTTCATTTCGCAATCTTTGCGAGAGACATCAGTCGCGAAGCGACAACGGGCGATCGCATCCTCTTCGGCATTCCGGAGAACCTTGAGACTCTGCCGACGTCCGGCTGGAATATCCGGCGTGGCGGTGAAATCTTTTCAGGAAGCCGGCCGCGCTGAATGGCGGCCGCGGGGTCGGTTGCAGCGCACGCCACGGGGACTGAAGTCTGTTTGCTCATGAAATATGCAGGCATCCGCCCTCCGTAACTGCTCGTAAGCACTGAAACTTGCGTGCAACGTCGGGCTACCGGACTACGGGATTTCACGTCCTGCCTGCGCGAGGGAGGAAGGACCGCTGGCGAGTATCGGATCAATCCCTTGATATTGTAGGTAATAATTGGACGAGCTGGCAAGGTGCGCGCCCGATCGGACGAATAGCAGAAACTGGCGCTGCCTCGGTAATTTATGCCTGGCTCTTCAGGTTTCATTAATTCAAACTAGTTGAACGATCAATCGCTCGAGTTTGAGTCCGTTTCCCTGTTTCGATTCCCTGCGTGCCGAATATGATCGTCTAACCTTCTTCTCCTTCTTCTTCTTATAAGACCATGTATTTTGTCCAGTGTGTCCAGTTGTAATGTGCGACTTTCGAACCAGTTTTGGAAGCCGTCCAGCAGGCCTGGGAATGTTCGGTTTTCCATTTTTTGGCAAAAATTCTCGCAAAGCGGTTATCATTTCGTTTGCATGCTCGTCTTCTGATTCTGGCCCAGCTTACGATATCCTGGATCTCGCGGATGTCTTTGTTGCGAAATCTCATGGAGTGTCTCGCCAATGATATACCTTAAGATCCTCTTCAGTCTTCGGAGGATCTTCTTCTTCCTCTTCATCATTTTATAGGGCCATGTATCTCAGCCAGTGTGCCTGTTTTCCTGTAATGTCGATGTCCAATCTTTACGTTTGGCTTTCCATCTTTAGCGTTTTTTGCTAGCCTCTGCTCGTGCCACTGCTCATCTTACGATATCCTGAATCTCGCCCACGTGCGGATGTCTTTGTCGCGAATTCTGTCTTCTGAAAGTTCCCGTTTGTTCTTAGGAGACATTTCATGATGACTGATTTGCCTTTTGATTTCAATGGCATGAGCTATATTATATAGACCTCATAGTTATCTAATCGTTTCGGCGTTTATCCCGCGCATCGCGAATGGCGCTTCGAGCCATCGAATATCCGTAAATCTCGTTATTTCGTGGTACGCGTCACGCGTCGCAGTTTTGCGCGTGTATGATATAGGATGCCGGACGGTCCAGCGATATCGTCATCGCGGATGACGGTCGATAATGAGCATTTCTCATAGCCGCGAACTTCGATCCGGATTACAACGTAGTTTATCCGGAACAAACTCTGAAATGCTTGGTCGGCGATTGTTATCGCGCGACTAGCGATAACGCGGCCTGCCGATGACGAATCATTCTCAAAACCGTTTCCGGCTTTCGTATCTGGTCCATCTCGATCTCGATCGACACGCAATCAACACGGAGCGACGATATCCGGATCGTCTCGACTGCTTGGAAATCGATAGTTCGATAATAGAAATCGTAATTTATCGAGTCTCTCATCGAAAGGAACGTTCCCAATTGTCGCAAACATCTTTGCCAAATTTTCCACATTGCGGTCCAATCACACGACGCGCCTGATTATCGCGCGCGCGCGCGCGCGCACTAACATTAGAGGCTGATACTCGGTGAGACCTTCGCCTGGAGAACTGGCGTTTAAAAGTGCACGGCTTTCCGGTTTCTCCGTGCGTACATCCGCTCTGGCAGGAGCCAGAGCGTTCAGCGAAACGCTGGCGAGTGGGATCGCGGAGTGTAGCTTATTAAAGAAGAATCCGGCGCAAAAGGGTTGAGTCAACGAAATCCTCGTCTTCTTATTTCAACGATTGCCGGCGCGCGTTGACTTAATGAACGTAAATCGATACCTCGCGCGGGTAGGAGAGCCACGAGGAGGAAGCGCCGCGCGCGCAAATACCGCTTTTTTGTTACTCGCGCCAGGAGCGATGGTCAATATTACATCAAGAGCTCCGAATTGATCGGGAGCTCCGGCACCGCGTACAAACATTTTAACAAACATTCCCCGCCCCGTGCCATTAAACGTGCTATTTAAGCGGTAGTTGCGCGTCTTGAGCTTGAGCGAGAGAGAGAGAGAGAGAGAGAGAGAGAGAGAGAGAGAGAGAGAGCGATCGTCGATCGTCTCGCTCGATTGCACGTACAATCGCCACCGCAACCGTGCGTTCAACGCACGAACTGCAAACTCCCCCCTTTTTTCTCATCCGCCCTTCGCGATCGATCTCTCGCTTCGAGATCCGGACTCGCGCCGAGTCCGGATAATTAATATATGTATTTTTTGAAATTAGGTCAATTCCTACATTTAGGATTGTTTTTTATTGAGGTAATAATTGGGAGCGATTGGAAGTGCTGCATTTTATTTGTCAATGTACATAATATTTATTTCTTTACCTTTATTAATTTATATTTTTAAGTTATTTAATTTAAACACGAATTTAATTAAGTATTAGATTGGTTTAATTTATTTAAATTAGGTAGATGGGATTTTTTGATCGTGTTTGGGGCTTTTTTTATTAAATTACCCATTTATTTATTTCACGTATGATTGCCTAAAGCTCATGTCGAAGCTCCAGTCTATATTATTAGCGGCTATTTTACTTAAATTGGGGGGGAGGGTTTAATTCGTATGGTTTAATTCGTTTAAGAATGATAAAACGCCGGCGCGTTTTCGTTCATAACAAATACACACGTATGTATATATACATATATATATATATATATGTCGCGTTGTTGGCGTGCAAAACGGCTTCTCGTACGCGAGATCGGTATCGCGGGTCAATTGCGATAACTCGCCGGCCTCGCGCAGGGGTGGTTCCGTAACGGCATATGTCGTCCTCGGGGGTTAAATAATCCGGCGTGCCGGCCCCGTCGCGGGCGCAATGACGTCGCCGTGACGAGCTCACGTGCGCCACGTAAGGTCGTAAAAAGTCGTTGGCAGGTTGACACACACCTTGGCGTGTCAAGCGAGCGCCGACGTCGCCATATGCCTCACTTTTGACCCGCGAATCTCAAAGCTGCTCGCTCAAAGCTTCCGATTACTGACCGGCGGGCCGCGGGGGAGCGCGGTGACGTCAAACGCCGCACTCTGACGAGTGTCATGGAAGCGGATGTCGACGCTTCGGGTTTCCGTTGCGAAGGGCGCAATTCCGGAATTTCCAAACGACGAACAAATTCCTCCCACCCTTCCCGGATAGAATTATTTTTCCCGCGAGAGGATCGAATCGCTCGAGAGGGTCGCGGAGGCCTGGCTCTTCCTCCTCGGTTCTCCTCGGGTCAACAGAGGTCCGCTCGGCCAAACGATGAATACATATTAGAGCGGATCGATAGCTCGATAAAGTCCAATCGATAATAATCGCTCGGCTGGCTGGCTGGATGACCGGCTGGCTACTCGCCCGAGCATGCACGCGTATTATATGCGTGCACACGTACAGGGTGTGCCGCGGTACGGAAAGGACGCAACCGCACCGCAGCAAGTCGAAAACGCGCGATGACCTTTGGCCGAAAGGACGAGGAAAAGCTGGGATGCCCTCGCGATCCGCGCGATTCGCCTCGAGCAAGCAGGATGAATCGCAGACCAAAGTCGAGAGCACGACTCGTCGCCGATGAAACTCGAAGAGAGCCCACTCGCGTATCGGCGCGAATGCGGCTTAATATCGCGCGGCGCGCATTACGTCAGGAAATTAAGACGCGGCGTACTAATTGTTACGGATTATCTTCAGCGAGCTCGGCTCGGTGAATTCCTTCTCCAGAATTGTGTCATAAATGTGTCGAGATAATACGTCGGCACGACGATTGCGATAAGCGCGAGCGGCAGATTCATATTCGGCCGGCCTTTGTTCCCTTAGCCTTCGTATCGCTTCGTCTATCCGATCAGATTAGGGGATTGCCCGTATTTCTCGTATATATTCACGATCGCCGTTTAGAAGCGCCGCGGCGATTCATAAATACCGATAGACCGAATACCGTGACCGTAGCGCCGTAGCCTCCCCGCCTCCCCCGCCGAATTTTCGAGGGGTGCACTCGGGTGGGGTGCAGCTTCACCGAGGACTCCAGCGAGGCTTACTCCGGCGCGCGGGATTGCCGCGATTTTCGGCACACCCTGTACATACGCGAGACACACACGGATCTCGCGCGCTCTGCCTCCTTCCCCTTCGCATCGCTCGGCGTCTCTCCATCCCCTTCGCTTCGACTGGCTCGCCCTGCGCGTGCGAGAGCGACCAGGACCGAGTAAGGAGTAGGTAGATGGTATGGATTGAGCAAACAGCGCGTTTATAGCGCGGAAGAGACTTGTCTGAATTTCCTCGACACGAACCGATCGCAGCGGCGAGCAGCGTTGAGAGAGAGAGAGAGAGAGAGAGAGAGAGAGAGAGAGAGGGAGGGAGAGGGAGGGAGGTATTCTCTTCGCTATTATCGAGTACATCAGGCTTGTCGATCGCTCGGAGCTTCCTCGAGCGGGATCGAGATCGAGGTCCGATCGCTCGTCCCGCTCGTCCTCCTTCATCTCGCGAGCGCTGATTAAGAAGCGCCGCGGCATTTCCGGTAGACGAGCCGCGCACGGACTCGTCCTCTCGGTCTCGCTTCGTCCCGTTCTCTATCGAGAACGAGAGCCCTCAGGGTGACGCGCAGAGGAGGGTTCGACTCACGTGTACGCGTCGTCGTTTCAATTCGGGCCGATGCTTTGCCCGATCGGCTACGGCCCTCATCGTCCGCGGACGAACGGGCGGATGAATCTTCCGCCGCCGCGGCGGAGGGTAACGTCGTAAAAAATTCATTACCCACCCGAGGAATCGATCGCCGAGCCCCGTGTAATTACGTGCTCTTTACGCCGCACCACGCGCCCGCTGCTTCGAAGACCGAAGCGTAATGAGAATGCGAAAAAAAGTCGACAACGAGGCGCGATCGCGCCGGCCGCCTTCGTCGGCCGGAGCGCGCCGGGACCAATGAAAAAGTAGTGACGCGAGGCAATAATAATCAAGTCAAAGCCTCGATCGGAGTAATTTGGTTAGCGACGACCGATCGAGTAACGAGAATGGCTGATTAAACCGGCGGACGGAGCGGTAAGCAAATACCGCGTCTTGTTCCCGTATTTTCCAATAAATTTTATCCCCATTTAATCCATCAGCCTATCGAGCATATCGTCTTTAAAACCTCGCTGACATTGTTCAAGGAATGTTTCTATCGAGCCCCAAACTCTCGATATCTATACAGCGTGTTCTGTAACGTCTCTAGCAAGAGAAATGTACCTTTGCATATTTCGTACAACATTTAAACGGAGAGACGAGGGGGGAAAGGTCGGAGATCTGACATCTCGCATGAGGCACGTTTAACGCGAGGAATGCGCATTCTCGAATATGCTGCTGCCATTATTTCAATCCGGAACGAATCGCTAATTTTGCAGTGCGTTCCGCGATTTATACCCTTCGCCTCGTGATTCATGCGTGAGATGTGCGCGCGCGCGCGCGCGCGCGCGCGCTCCGGAGTGCTGCGAGAGCTAGACGGTACCGAGACGGAAACAAAAGGACGAGAAAATACCGTCCGAATATTTTCGCGCATCTCGCGACATGCGTCCGCCACATCTTTTTCCGATCCGGTTTGTCTCATTCGGATAATTTCCGCATCGCTCGTAAATCGACGCGCTGGGACGGCGCCGAGGACGGCGAATTCTCTCCCCGCGGCGGCTTCGAAAACAGTCAGAGTGGAAAAGGTCGCGTGAGGAGGAAAACAGAGGAAAGAAGGAAGAGGAGAACCGTCGCGGCGCGATCCGCGCCAAGGATGATTCAGAGACACCTCGCGCCTCGAGGAGATTATAATATCAGCGCGGAGCTCTCGTATCTCCATCCTCTATCAGGCCTCTATCAGCTCTTTCGCTCATAAAAATGCTCGTAAAATCCAGGCGCGATTTTCGCTCCGTGCGATAGCGCGGGGAAATAAGAGCTCCGCCTGCGCTCGCGCGAGGAGATTTCATAAATTAACGGAAATCTTGATGAAATCTTTGCGCGAGCTTCGCGCCGTCTCGATAGCGCGTATTTCGTTTGTACGTTTATGTACGATAAATAAACGCTCATTCGTCGTCCGTGTCGCTCCGCGAATTGCTGCCAATGCGAATTCACGAGGAACGAGATCGAGGGAAACCATTGCACTGCCTTGACGACATGAAAACGACACGAAAACGACGTAATAATCTCTCTCTCTCTCTCTCTCTCTCTCTCTCTCTCTCTCTCTCTCTAATTTCAAAGCATTCCTAATGCTCAACGTACGACGGGTGCCTTCTCTGGAGGTAGCATCGTTACGAAGAAACAATTTCACCGGCAGCACGTGCTGCCTCATCGGGATAGTTTCGCGGGGTTTCGGGGTTAAGCGGCCGATAATCGCGGGGTTAATTAATTGCCATCGATATCCGGAAAGAACGACGTCCACGGGCGAAAAGAAGTTTTCCGGCTGCCCCCTCTAATCGGATTTTGCAAGACTTGCCGGTACGGCGAGTCACCTAGAGTCCTTAATTAATTATATCAACTACCGTCGAGGCAACGAGCTGTACGTGATTTGGCTAACGAGGCAAATTCTTAAATTAACGAAGAAACTGCGCAGGTACACTCCAGCACCCCGCCCGATGTCTCCCCGTTGACTCCTGTCGCTGATTATTTGATCAGAATCGACCTGCCGCGCTCGTTTGCCTCTCAACTGCTCTTATTTTCGGATTTCGAAATTAACGCAGCGGCTCGTCCTTTCATTCTCGATTCCACGCGCTCGCGCATTCCGCCGTGAATCCAGCAAGACGGATTCAAAGTCTTCCATCTTCGAGTTTAATTCACGAGCCGCTAATCCGCTCCGCTCGGCAACGTTCCAAAGCCCGAATTATGGGACTCGACCGGAAATCAATTTCGGAAATGAAGTTCGCCGGTGAGAGAATCCCTCGCGAGAGCGCGACAGTGTTCTTTCGAAAGAGAGACGCGGATGGAGAGATTGGAAACGTGGAAAAATCGATTGTTTTCTCTCGAGGTGGCAAATCCCGCGCGCGGGAGGGACGTCCCTCCGGCCGGGTTCTCGTAAATCCCCGGCAAATTTGCGCGGGAAAGTGAATCCCGCGAGGTAATAAATCGCGCGCGACGTGAGTTCGTTTCTCTCGGAGCGTGAGGCTCGGATTTTTACCTGAGAACAGCGGCGCGTTTCGTCGCCGGGTATCTTATCGCGGCGCGTTATCAGCTAATGTATTTATGGGGTGGGATATGAACCCAGAGGATAGATATCGCGCGCGCGCGCGCGGGTTCGTAAGGCCGCTTTACGGCGACGACAACGGCGCTTGTGAGCGCGGGACGTGTTGTACAGGGTGAACCGAAAAAACCCGCGGCGATCCTGCCGGATCGGCTGCTCTCGCGCGAATACTCGGCGACGAGGTTGAGCGAATCGAGCCGATCGGGATCGGCGAAGGGATCCGAAGACGCTTCGGCTTCGCTCGCGACGTGCGTTCGGATTCGGTATTGCGCGTTGCACGATGCATTGCTGCGTCGTCGATGCGAGATATCTCGACACCCCGCCGTACGATATGATGAAATCCATATCGGGCGCGACGTCGCTGGACGCCAGCGCGTCGTTTGTGGAAACGAACGCCGTCTCGCCAATTTGGATGCGTTAAACCGCCGCTTGATATGATATGAGACGTGCGCGAGAGCGGCACCCTGTGCGAACCGGTGCGCTTACGTAATGTTTTATTGCCATACTATCGCTATAATTCACGCGGCGATACGGCGATACGAATAATCTGTTGACAAATATACCAAAAATATCTGCGCGTCCCTCGCGGAGATTCATTATATAAGCTAGAATACGAAGGGGGAAGGGGCGAAGGAGCGTGAATCGCCAAGGCGTCTTCTCTCGCGAGGAATTCTCTCGCGAGCGCGAATCGCGAATCGCGATCGAGGAGCCATTTGCGGAGATTTGATTTCCTCCTTCTCCTGTTTCTCTTTCTTGAATTTGAATACGTATTTAATATCTGCAAATTGCGCGTTCGAACGCAATTCATTTCATCCCAATGCGTTTTTGCTCGCCTCGAGGTGACAAGATGCGCTTGCGCAACGCGCAATTCGCTCGATCGTGACGCAACATCGTGAGCGATTCTTTTTCTCATTTTTTCTCTCTTCCTTTCTCTCTTTTTTCCATACTTGAAGCGAGCTCGCGCTCGCTCGCGGTCGCTGCCGAAAGTGGGACGGCTCATGTCGTTTCACGTATTAGGAATTATTTGTACAGCCACGCCGGCCGAAAATTTCGAATTCGTGCAGCGCGCGTTCGTGCACGGCGTCGTCGCCGCCGCCAACACGTGAATCACAAGTGCACGCCGCCGCCGGCACGTTTGCACAAGTGTCTCGCGCATGTAGCATTAATTGTTCCTCGACTTGGAGCGGAGGATGATAAATTTTTACCTCCCGCCGTCCCGCCGCACGCCGCCGCGCAATTGTCGCGGCAATTTAATCCAGCGAGACGCGCGCGATGGAATCCCTATCTCTCTCGCTGATACACGAATTACATTATGTGCCGCCGCGATCGCTGTACGAAACGAGCGAATTATCAAGCAACGAGTTTCATCGCTCTCCGAGGTGTATCTCGGAATTAAGAGAGCACTGAGCGCGTCCAAGTCCCGTGTATCGAAGCTTTCTCTCTCTCTCTCTCTCTCTCTCTCTCTCTCTCTCTCTCTCTCTCTCTCTCTCTCTCTCTCTCTCTCCGTATTTATCTCTTACGTCTGAAAACATTCCCTCGAGCGCGCATCCCCGCGGCGGTCCCTGAAGCGCCAAAGGATCGTCGTCGGGCGTCGAAAATGCCGCGATCGGCCAAAATATTTAACCTGCGATTAACCACTCCTCCCGTACACAGAATGATTCAAGAATCAAATACCGAGAGTCAACCTGCGGGGTAGACTGGGTACATATTGTACTCGAATACTACCATCCTGCCTACGCGGCCAAGCGAGTTTGTACGCCGCGCAGCGTGTATGACGACGGCGCGTAATAGTAGTTACACACGCACACGCCGTCCCGAGCAAGAAAGCAGGAGAAGAGAGAGAGAGAGAGAGAGAGAGAGAGAGAGAAAGGGAGAGAGAGGGAGCAGGCAGGAGGGATGTTCTTAACGAAAGCGAGACGGCAAGAGACGGGGACGCGGGAGTAAGAAGAAGGGAAATCGAAGCTCGAAACAGAACGGGACAGGGAGAGAGAGAGAGAGAGAGAGACGCGAGGCGAGGGAGGGTGAGGGTGCCCCGGGAGAGCGCGGGAGAACTGGAAAGAGAGAAACGGCAGAGATGCTGCTGACATTGCTTGAACATATTTGAGTTGCTCCGCTCATGACCAAATATTTATTTATTTGCACGGTAATACACATTTGTATTAACCGCGTAGCGCGCGATTCGAGGCACGTTCATTCAGATTTCCCCCGCAAATTTCGTCAGCCCGCCGCATTCGCCCGGCGCCCGTGACGCGACTAATTGCCAGCCGCCCGCGGCCACTTATCGCCGCACTTGTCGCATCGCCGACTTACCCGCCGCCCCCCACCCCGTCCACCTCGCGGGAATACCCTCCCCCCCCCCCCACCGCGCTGCCGCGCCACCTCGCGCCGCGCTCGGCTGCGGCGTTCCTGCCCGGCGAGGGGGGATTCCAAGGATTCGATCCGGCGCGATGCGAGATAGCGCGGGGGAACATCGATTGATCGATACCGAGCGCTTCTTGCGGCGCGGATCGAGGCGCGCGAAAATCAATTCGGCCGAGAAGCGGATGGCGTCCGCGAGACTCTCCTTCAGGTCGAGCTGCGCATCGCGCGTATTACGTTCGCGATTACGCCGGTGTATCAACAAATTCGGCCGTTTACTTTTCTCCGCGTCTTTCCCGGCCACACGGAGATCTCCGATACGCGTGCGCGCGCGTGTGTGTAAACGTTATATATATATATATATATATATATATATATATATATATATATATAACGTTTTCGATTGCGCGTTCCCGGCTGCAGTTCGCTGCTATACCATTATTTGGCTGAACCAATCTTTACCTTTGATACGAAGCGGTATAAGTGGAGGGAATTACTGGAACGGCTGTTTGAGTTGGAAATATTTGGAGTGACGCTTCGTTCCGCCCAAGGGTTTATTGAATTTTGTTTGGCGATATTGTAACTTGGGCTGCTTAACATACAGCCGAGTGTCTCTCGATCACTGTGTCGCGTACACGCGTGTTCGCGTCCTACTACCGGATCAATCTCTCGCAGACTCTATCGAGCGGTGGCGGCAGCCATCGCAAGGAACGAAATGCGGATCTCGCTCTCCCTCTCTCTCCCTCTCTGTCTCGTAGAATAAATTCCTTGATTAACGTAAAGCGCGACAAAGAGAATGCGTAAACAAGGAATTCCCACGGCTCTCTTCTTCCCTTTGACACCAGTTGCGCTTTATTCGTCAAAGGCGTAAGACGAAATAATGAAATCGGAATCATTTCTGGGAACCATTTCTTTTCGTCCCGACGAAAGCTCCTGCTTCAGTCCGCGCCGACTCTCGCGAGAGACAATGCTCGTCAGCGTTGCGATTAGCGGGATAAAGTCGCGGGAGGAGAACAGAGACAGCGATAGAGCGATTCGAATGATTGAATCGAGCGCATTATCGCAAAGCAATGTAGGTCGAGCGCAAACAGAGCGTCGCGTTTATCGATTAATTATATCGACGGAAACTGCACGGCAATCTCGCCGGTTACCCCCCCGAGACGCCCTGAAGACCCGTGTCTGCGAGCGAGGTGTCGTCAACGGCTTTTTATCTAGCGGAGAGGTCGGGAACCTATTATCGTGTACGCGAGAGCTGGCAAACATATCCGGCAGCACATCCATCGGTTTTTCGCATTGCGAAACGCGGGGACGCGGGGAGAAGGAAGCCAAACGGCTTCATTCTAATAGAACGACGATAGCGCCGATAAAACGCTTCTTCTCCGTCTATCCCTCTCTCTCTCTCTCTCTCTCTCTCTCTCGCGCGCGCGCGGCTGACTTGGAAGCTAGCTTGGAGCGCTGAAGCATCTCGAAGAAGGCAAACGAGAGGGAAAGGACACTTGCGCGTGTCCCGATAAAATCGGTGCGGTGACTCAAAGGGCGCGCGATTCAAAAGTGTCTCTCACGCGATTCGGAGAATCGCGCAGCGGATGGCTCCTTTTGTCCGGCGCAATGCCGAGATTGGAAACACCGAGGCTGATTTCCGCGGATCTCTCGCGGACGGAAAGATTGAGAAATCGTATCTTCGCGATGAAGGAACGTTTAGCCAGCCAGGATCGGGGATGTCGCGATTTCCCGGCGATAATTTATTTTAATAACGATCGGCGCACTCGCGCCCGCCATCGCAGCGAAATGCAAACTCTTCCTTGAGCGGACGTGGAGCCGATATTTACGTACCAACGAAAGCGTATGGAATCCAGGAAGCGAGGCGAAAATTTCCGGGGAAACACTCGCAAATCGTCGAACGCGTCTATTCGCCGTTCCGGAAACGTGATTTCGCCGGATAACACGGTAATCGGGACGTGTGCGTGTTATCACGCGCACGTATACGCGGGCTTGCAAAGCCGCTCCTCGATTCCAGCTTGGCTAGGCGTTTCCCGATTTTATCGGAACTCCCTGAATAAATGCGCGATTAATTTCGCAGCCGGAGCTCGCGGCTAAAATTTCGTTAATTGCGCGCCTCTGTGCTTCGCGCGGCCTTATTGGCAGCGATTCTTCGAGGTCACCGTGACGGAGACCGGCGATTCGGCAAAGGACCAATGCTCGCCGATCATCGAGCGTCTTGATGACGGCATTCCGTGCGCGGCGCGAGCGTTCCGACAGTCGGATGTCGGCGAAATGAGAGCCGCGCGCTCCGAGAGCGAGAGCCGACTTTAATGCCGACAAATAAAACTGAGTCCTCTCTAAATATGCCCGGGTATCAACGCCGCCAACAACGGGGATCGCCCGGGACGACCAAGTCGTCCTTACTTATCGAGTCCGCCAATAACCGGGGAAAACTCTCGACATCGATTCACGCGAGAGCGAGCTCAGACAATACCGCCGCAAGATGCTCTCGACTCGACTGCACCGCTACACGTACACACACACACGCGCGCGCGCGCGCGCGCAGAGAAGGTTTGCTTGATCTCGCGTTTGCGACACCAGAGAGGGAACGGTTCGCGGATGTTGACGGACCATGGCTCGATGGACTTCCGCCGGATGGGACGAGCACGGATATCGCGAGCGTAATCTTTCGCTGGGCGAGTATTTGCGAGCACGCGGGGTCGCTCGCAGCGAACGATCGAAATTTCATGAAAGCGAAGTTTCACCGTTCGCTTAAATCCCGCCTCGTTCTCCCGGAATTTTAACGCACCCGCGGATCTTAAGGCTGTTTCCATGATAACGTAAGCGGAGCGCGAGAATCCGAGTCGTACGACTCCCGTTTCAATTTTATTCGCGTATTTTCCCCTCCGCAGATAATCTCCTCTCTCTCTCTCTCTCTCTCTCTCTCTCTCTCTCTCTCTTGAGGAAGAGAGACACCTTTAGGACACATCCTCGTCTTCCCTTTTTTTTTTTTCTCCTTTTAACGAAACCGGCGGAGAACCGAGCGCGCAAACGGCGCGGGGATTTCCCTTCCGGACGTCGGCGAGGAAAAAGGGACGAGGGGGGCGCGGGGAAATGGACGCGGCACGTTAGTGCCGGCACTTCTCCCGCATCAGGATAAACAGTGACGCCGGGCTTTGCGGTTTGCACCTCCGACAATGTCGACTAGCCGCGTCGTCGTCGTCGTCGTCGTCGTCGTCGTCATCGTCGTCATCGTTGGCGCAGGTGTATCGGCAGCGGATAAGCGAAAGGGATGAGACGGGGTGGCGAGGAGAACACGGCAAACACAAGCGGGGAAAGAAACGGGAGAGAACGACAACTGGAGAACGTTAAAAGCCGGCCGCGGGGGTGTCTATTTGCGTAGATCCGGGGAAGAGCGAGAGGAAGAGCGAGAGAAAGCGAGAGAGAGAGAGAGAGAGAGAGAGAGAGAGAGAGAGAGAGAGAGACAAGTGGCGCGGGGGCGCCTTTGTCGAACTCCGCCGGTCCCGCCGTGGGTGGCTTTGCTCTTTCGTCTTCACCATCCGCGCGTCTGCGTTCCTTCCCCTGCGCCTCGCATCCCTCCGCCCCGTCGACCGCCGCCATTTCGCGGCGTTAATATTTTCTGTCATCGGAAATGCGCATTCTGCTGTCCGTCCGCGCGTCTTGTTCGTCCATCGTGGAGGACTCGATCGCCTCTTCTCGCCAAGAGCAAGTCAAGTCCGCGTTATTAGAAAAGCGACATCGTTGGATGGGGATGGAGGGGAAGGTTAGGGTGCAGGCGGGATAGCTGCGAAGCACGAGATGATTTCTCATTCGATTTCTGAGGCAATCGAACTAAATCTATCGCCAAAGTACGTGTCTCATCTCTGCGCAGGCGCTATTACCATCGTTCTTCCTTTCGTCATCATGACGTGCGGCCAAGTGTCCTTCCGTCTCGTCAACAATCCTCTCTTCTCCCAGCCGGCAGCTGCACTCAACGCACGTTATCCCGTGCGTGATCCCCTTGGTTGCTTTCGCGCTATCGTTACTATCAGCGCGCTCGTTCATTTCGTCGTTTCACGTCGACCTTGCATATCATACGTCATTCATGCGAGGCCAGGCCAGACAGTCACAAGTGTGCCAAGTTTTAAGAATTCCTAGAGGAAGGTCTCCTTTTCTGACGTCTGCTCTTATGCTCGATCTGATGCTCTTTCGTTTCGCTAGCCAGAAGCCACGTAACGCAGATTTGATCCATTCTCCATCGTCGTCGCGGGTTGTCATAAAGGGCCATAAAGAGTACGTTGAAGGGAAAAGGATCGAAAGCATTCGACACAAAGCCGTGTCGAAGCGCGTATCGCTATTTCCTCCCTTCTTCGTTTCCTTTCCTTCTCTTTTAATCGCGAGCATCCGTTTCGTTTAAAACGGGACCCAGTTACGGGGACTTAAGAGATTGCTATTGATTGGTCTGTTTGCGGAGGACATACAAGCCGGTACACGAAGCCGAGTCGAGAGTGGAACGCGGCGTGCTAATATTGGCGCGGAAATTACATAAAACGAAAGGAAGCATGCCGGGGACCATATTTGTCTCTCGACAAATCGCCCGATCGATCTCTCCCGACGACGGAGGATCTTTGGAGCGAGGCTGATTGGCTTGTTACGCGTTTTCTCGTTCGCGAGCATCCTCACTCGGATGCTCTTTCATTAAATCCGGACGCACGAGAAGGTCGAACGAAGGAATATCCAGATGCATCGCTCGACGTGTCCTCACTCGAGGAGCCGGTGACGAGAAAATGAAATCGCAAGACAAACAGAGCAGCAAAAGAGAGAGAGAGAGAGAGAGAGAGAGAGAGAGAGAGAGAGGGGGGGGGGAAGGAGAGGTGATTTACATGTGCATCCCATTCTGAGTCGAGCCGATGATGATATAAAATCTCGCGATTTCGTTGGCGGTTAGGTTGGCGGCGCGTTAAATAATTAAAATCGCCGCTAATTAACGGCATTCGGCGGGACGCGCCGATGGTGGCGAATAAGTAAAACGCATTCCGGTTATTCGCATAAATTATGTTTACGTGAAATATGAGGATTGCTTTGAAAGTCAATACTTGGAATTTATGGCGCGGGGTTTGCAAATTACATCGCGCAACGTAAATCGAATTACTCTCTAGCTCGGGATACGTATCTGCAGGTTACGCCAAGTTCAAATATATCTATGTCTACCGGGTAAACATTTTAGATCAATGCGCAAAATGGTCTTGACAAAGGGCAACTAATTACGTTAAACAACATGAATATCAGACATTATCGATTCATTGAATAACAAGTTAATGGTAGTTTATTATTAACGCGGTCAATGATCTACTATCGGTTGTACAAACAGCATTCTCCCCCGACGCGATTAAACCGCTATTTGTTCAATATTATCGCACACCTAAGTCTGTCAGGATTGTCCGAGCACGCGGATAATTAGGATTAGAATGTACAAACAAACGCGCGTCTGATATCGAGCGCTATCTATTGCGCGCGCGCGCGCGCGCGCAATATATTTTCGCAATGCTCTCGCGAGGATCGCGAATTATTAGCGAATTAGCGCCGCTTTCGCGCGGCGTCGTGGTACGTAATTCGCGATTGGTTCTTAAATGCAGCTCCCGATCGATTGTAATGACAATAATAACAATACCCAGGTGAGAATCGGATGAGCGAGCCAGCCGACGTGGATGAGCCAGCCGAGCTGCGACGCGACGTATGACGCAACGTATTTGGCTATCCATTAAAGCACACGAGACCTCGCAGGTCTGTAAAAATGGACGCTTCCCTTCTCGAGGATGCATTTTACATGCGGGCGCGCGGGCGGGTTTTCAGGGAAATGGAAAGACGAGAAAGCTCGTCGACGTTCCAGCAGCGGCCGGCCGGCCGGCCGGCAGAAGTGGGACCCACTCGAGAGGCCGCGCGCATATCGGGGCCCTTTCGACGAAATGCCGAACGTGCCGCTGTTTGCCCAGCAATGAAGATCAAACACTGGATCGTGCCCATTTCGCCGTTCCTCTGGTACTTCACGTACCTGGGCCGGACGATACCGGGCCCCCGGGGGCCCGCTAAAGTACGCCCGCGCTGTCGGGCCTCCAGTCACGTTTACCTGAAAATACTGCGGCCCCGGCGGCACGCACAAAGACATCGGAAAACTTGCGATACGCCTTTCATCATCCGCTATTTAATCCATCCGGATGTGGTGCCGGAAGTGCCGCAGACTTTATGCCAGCACTGCCGCCACCTCCGCGCCCAAGTCGGACGTACAGGATTGGAAATTGGATTGGGCCCGATTTGGGTCCTGGCGTCTCAGCGGTGGGGTTCGATCGAAGCGCGCACCATTCTCTGCGCTGCGTGTAATAATGATCGAAATTCACCGAAAACGGGACCTTTCCATGACGGGACTCGTTGGAGTCGCGCGACGCGTCACGGATGTCCTTCATTAACGGAAAACAATGAATGCATTATTTCTGATGCAGACGCACGGCGGGACGTAGAAGACGGGCGCCAGGTACAAGGCGAGTTATCACTGTACAAACACGCGTTATCGCGAACCCAGTCCTGTATCATTACGCACCGTGCGTTGAGAACGAGAGAGAGAGAGAGAGAGAGAGAGAGAGAGAGAGAGAGAGAGAGAGAGGATGGAGGGCAGGGGAAATTTTTATTTTACTAGAAATGCACAGATAATCCGTCGTCCCCTCTGCTTCAACCGAAACGCGGTCTTTTTTTTATCGATAGCTGCTCCACCTCTGGCCACTTATCGCCGAGGCTGTCTCGAAGAGATTGCTGCCGCTGTGTGATTTCCTTCGTCGCGCACACGTGACGCATGCTCACGTTGCTTTATTATCGTTTATTATATTTATATTAACGGAACGCAACAATCGGACAGATCGAGTTAATCCGCGCGCGCGCGCGCGGCAGCTTCAGTCTTCAGAAAGGGGGGCAAAAAGGAAAGAAAAGGAGAGGAGAAAAATGATACGCTCGCTCGGATGGAATCTGGTGGAGATAGGGCGCACTTTTATGCCGGCTGTTATCAGGCTGTGCGCGATAAGCGGCATTAGTCGCGCAGAAAAATAGCACTTGAATTCCTTATAGCTCCAACTGCTGCACGTGCAATGCGAGGTCATAATATTTTTCGCAATCTAGAGGAATAGACCTAACCTCTTGGCACCTCTCTCCATTCTCCCAACAATTGGTAATGTCATCGCGACATGTAACGTGTTGATTAATTAAACGTCAGAATGACACGCGCGCGCGCGCAACGGAAGAGATTCTCCGCGAGGAGGAGATTCTACGCGACAAGTACGGTAGCTATGATGATTGAGAGAGGGCTTAATTCAATCCACATCGCGTGTTATCGCAACAGTTGTCTCGGCTAGGAGATTCGTCGGTCCCGGGCTGTGAAAAGTGTCGTGTGTCGGGCGGAACAAAGGGAGCTAATATAGCTGTTTGTCAGGTCGTGAAACGCCCCCATGGCCGATTCTGAGCATTCACTGGGGCTTAAGATCGTACCGTTTAACACCGACGGGGTTAGCACGGTATGATCCCTGACACACGTACAAAAGCACCCCACGAAACACCCCAACTGCAGGCGTCGCGGCGGCTGCAGCCTTAAAAGCCACACCCGCAATTCCCCGCCACGGCTCCCCGATAATGAAACGCGATCTCGACGTCGGTTTAATCTCGATTAATTAACGATCGCCCAAGATTCGTCGACGTCGAGAGATCGTTAACTTCCAGAATCGAGGTCGGGAGATCTCGAAAACTGGGATCATACTGCTGCGTTTTGCGGGACATGCTCCTTCGTCGGAATCGAAGGTTACATTTAAATCGCACGCGATGGGGTGCGCACGAGGAGGAAAGAAGGGGATGAAAGGTACGCGGCAGAAGGGATCGGCGAGGATTGTCCGAGGAATTAGCAGGAATATAGCAGCATTTAACTGAGCGAACGCGCCGGCTGAATCCAGTCGGCCAGCCGTCGTTTGCCAGGCCATACGCGGCCGCTTTTCCGCGCGACCGATCATCTCGCTGTTTGTTTCCTGCGTGGCAAGGACACGCGGGCCCTCTCGGGCCCCTGCGCGCGCGCGCGCGCGCGCAGCGAGTCGCCCTTTCGATTTTTATTATTTATCAAATTGGCGCACCGGTCGAGCGCCACTCGAGAGAGCGGGGGAGGAGGAGACTCGTAATGCCCAATGTGATGCCCAATGTCGAATGATCGAACGACTTGGACGGATGATCCCGGAAAGAGAGGAATTCAATGTCTTGCGCCGCTCGGGCGAGTGTTCGGGGAAATTAATGCAGAAATATTTTCTGTGTGTTTGCCGTATACAAACACAACGGTTGTATAATGAAGAATGCAAATTCCGCGAGGGCATCGCGGTCCGCACGATCATCTAGCCTTTCGGTAAATAGGAATAATTATCACATCGACGTCGGATTAAAAGCCGGAAACGGAAATATGGAAATAATTGTTATTAAACGTAAACAGTGAATATTTTTAACGCGAGCGGGCGGGCGCGCTGATTTCGACGGCGCGATGAATTCGGGGATCGGCCGCGGATCGGCGCACGCCTCAAAATAATCATCATACATTTCGCATCGCGATTATTTTAACCGGCCAAAATGTAGAGCCGGTATTTACCCCGCGCACACAAATTATCGAGCGCAAGTAAATTCCAGTTGCTTTATTCAGATTTGACGTATTGGCCGCAAATTTGACGAGATGGATCACACATTGTGCCCGCATGCGATAATTAATAAGTACGACTTTTGAATTAATTGTTATCGATCGACGTCGGCCGCCCCGGAATCCAATAGTGCGCGAGGCACTTTTAATTTCTTTCCTCGCGGATTTCCTCTGCCCCGCCCCCTCACCCGTATTTTCCGCGCGCCGTTCGCGGAAATTCCGCCGATTACGCCAAATCGCCGAAATGTTTCGCCTTTTTCATTTTTAATAAAATTAATTTACGGCAAACGCCGCTCGGCGACCGAACGAGCTCAAAGCGCTCGCATTACGCGCGCGCGCGCGCGTTTGTAAAATTCGTGAAAAATATCACCGGCTTTGTTATTATCATCATCATTATTATTATTATTATTATCGTTACACCGACAACAGTAGCGTGGGGGGAATGTTTAATTTCGTAAACGGATATCCTGTCAATAAGAAGGATACGGCAGGCTCCGCCGAAGCGAAATTAAAATTCAGCATTTTTCACGTAACTCGGAACGCAAAAATTGCTCGTGAAATAATATAGCTTTCGGAATATATATATATATATATATATATATATATATATATATATATATATAATATATATAACGCGATTCCCGTGCATGAGGGGCATTTTCCGCGGCCGCGTTGCGTCGCATCCCCACACGCGCGGAGCGCCCATTATCCTTGCTCGTCTCTCTCTCTCTCTCTCTCTCTCTCTCCGTCCCACTCCACCCCACTCCCTTGCCCCTTATTAATATTTCAAACGGTCGGGAATTATCAGTCGGGAGGGTGGATAGCGCCGTTGGGCGCTATCGCGCTTCCGCATCGGTCATCGCATCGCCGCGCACTCCTCGCCGTAATCTTGCCAGCGACAGGCGCGATTCCGTTGGGCGCTTTTTAAATCGCGACACGGAAACCCGCCCGGCTGGGAGGAGCGCGCGGCTTATCCGCGCGCGGCCGCATCTATTATCCAAGGAGCGAGTGACCGGGGGGGGGGGGGGTTGCGCGCGTCAGAGGCGCGGGATGGATGAGCGGTGATTAATTATACGGGGTGTCCACCCCCTCCGGAGTGGGTCCGGAGTTACGGTGCCGTCCATCGGTAAATACACACGATCCGCCGCGGTTGCGATCCACGCCGCTTCCTCGAGCTTCCCGGCTCGAGTTGTCCGTTCCGGACACGTCCGGGATCGGCTTGACATATTAATTTTCCAGAGTGGCCGTCCATCGGCGCGGCATCGCAGCGCGACTCGGGGAGATTGCGTCCGGCCGAGAATCGCAGCGAAATTCCGGCGAGGTCGCCGTCAAATTATCCGCGCTCGCGTCTCGTGCGATCATCAAGGCCGGGCTCAGTTATTTGTCTCGTATTTGCCGGCACGATCGTCCGGCACTAAAATCGCTATTTCGATGTTCTACTTTTCAGTCGACCGGGGGGGGGGGGGGGGGGCCCGACAAACAGCGCGTTCCTCATTGAAAATCAACAGCGGCGCAGTTGGCGGAGCTGTTTGCCGACGTTGAGGTATCCAATTCCGCCGAATTCATTTACAAATCGCGCGAAACAACCGCGCAGGATTTTAAATTAATTTCGGATCCGCGCGAATTCGGCCGGCCGAATCGATATCAATATCGCCGCCGATGAGAGAAAGAGACGCCGGCGTTTCTCCGGGCGCGTAATTGTCCTCGATGAAACAATACTCGCGCTCTCGCGTTCGCTTCTAAGTTTTCAAACTGTTGTGCTTAGACCCAAGATGATGCAAAATTCGATCAAGCATTTTTGTATTTTTCCCCGTTGCACCTCCTAGCAAGCTATACTCTCCTGATGGAAATTTAATTTAAATTTAATTTCTGGCAGTTAGAATTGATCCGAAATCACTTAATTGCGCAGTAGTTTCTCACGCGGCATGTCCAACTCTCCAGAATGAAATTTTGCCATTTCGGCCTTGGAAATTGACCCGATGACAGCCGCAGAATGACGAAACGGTATTCATTGTGCCACACTACTATTCTCCTATTTCAAATTTCAAGTTTTCGGACTTGTAGCTTGAACCAAGATGATGCCGAGATCGCTTTCACTTGATCGGGGAGTGGGAGGGAGAGCGAACATAACCTCTTTGCTCCTTTCTTTCTCGGCGAGTCCGCGACTCGCGCAACGTTTCTCCGCAGGAATCGCCCATCTCGCGGACGATGTTGCCTGCGGAATAGCCGAGACGAATAATGCGACGTCTAATCCGGAAGGATAGAACCAATAGCGCAAGTGCGCGCAATTATTTAGCCGCGCTAATGCGCGTCTAGTTTAACCGCAGCCTTCGGCGACGTGCCGGACTGCGCGGCCGGTGGATTTGCTGGACGATGACCAGCCATGGGGATGACTATGGTCGTCATGCGCGACCGCTCCAGAAAATCACAATAAAGTGTCACAGTTCGATCGATCGGATTGACCGAGCGAATCGCGGAAATTACGCCGCTGACGCGATCGCCGCGACTTCGTCATCCCGGCGAGTCAACGCGAACGCGATGTCGACCGGGGAGATTTTCGCGATTTTCGCCGCTAGCCGATATACACTTGCCGATCGCCACCGATTGCCCCCCATGGGGGGTCGATCCGTCCGCACGGATGGCGGATTATTTTTAAGCCGGCGCCGATTAAACGCCGGCAGGTTAAACACACACATATGCGCGCGCGCACAATTCGTTAGGCGTAAAAATCAGCCGAGGGGTGAAATCAGGTGTGACGGATCAGGAGCGACCGCACATGCTGCATTCTCGCGCGATGTCCCCTTCCCCCTCCCCACTCCTAAGTCCCGGCGAGGCCCGGGCGGGGATCCCCCGAACGCCCTTCGAGTCTGGCGGTGTTGCCGTCAGACCGGGCCTAATTATGCGCTATTATTTTCCTAATAGGATCAGCCGCCGCTGCCGCCGCTTCCCCGCTTACGAGCTCGCTTACGAGATCCACCAACGTCAGATTAATTTAAGCAATGTCGCTACGACATGTCGGATCGGACGAGCGCGTTTAGCGAGATATTAATAAATTTATATATCTATTAATTCTCGCCGATTAATAAATTCTCATCGGGAAACCGGGAGACCGGGATTGGACTTGCCCCTCCCACCCTCCCTCTATCGTGGATTATTTCATATTACGCTTTTGTGTTGCTCTAGCACGGGGCTGAAAGAGCGACGCGCCAGTTTGCCGGGCGTTTCCGCGTAAATGACGATACGCGTATCGCGCATCGCGCGTACCTATCCGGCAAATTGAAACTCGCATTAAATACAAACGAGGCCGGCGCGGCGGCGAGGCGGAGTCGGAGGCGTCGGGCGAACCTGTTTTGCGCTCGGCGCAATGTCCGGAAGCGGACGAGGCTCGCCCCGCGAAATTAACCACCGGCCGCCGAATAACAATCGGAGCGGCGCGGAAAAGCGCGGGAAACAGGCGGCGGCGGCAATGCGCGCTGGCCGCGCGTGAAATTGAAAACGCGGCGCCATTAAAACGGCATTAATGACGGGGTCGCGGGATATTGGGGTGCATCTGTGCGTGCGCGCGTGTGTACACGCGCAGGATTTTTGAACGCGGGCGACGCTCGCAACAGCTCGCAATAAATCCGCGTCCCGGCCCTAAATTAGGATCTACGTGTGCCGAATTCATTTCGGAAATATGGCGCGGCCGCGCGCGTAATATTGCGGACGCGGACGCGGTGATTTCGGGCGCTCGCTTTAACGTCGCCCGCTCGTTTGACAAGTTTGGCTCGATATTGTCGCGCGGCGACCATTTTGCAGCGATTGGCCGGGCCATTGCCGGTGCGAAATGCAATGCGGATAAATCAGCGCGAGACAAATGTGTTAGCCGATTTGCATTCTCGCTCGTTAACCGTATTGTTGTCTTGTTTATGGGCGCGCCTGCTATCTCTATAAACGGATGGAGAATTCCGCATACTCGACTCGCCCTCCCCTCCCCCCCTTTCCCTCCCTCTCTTTTCCTTTTCCCCGTAAGCGACGTATTTGTCGCGGCCGAGTCGCCGCGATTGCCATTTAATAACGACCCGCTGCTCGGAGGAAACCTCCGATGCAGGCTTAAGCCGGCTCTCCTCTCCTACTAGTTATTTACGCGCTTACTAGTTATTGTCGCACGTCGAATTCCCGACGAACGGCGCGGCGAACTCGCGTCTGCAGGTAAGTCGCGCACCGCGCAAAAGTCCCTATTCGCGGGATCGCTCGATCATCGGCCGCGTCACGCTTTGTTTCCCCCTTTTTCATTTAGCCGACCGTCCTCCTACCGCTCTCTCTTACGCTCCGCTACATTCCCCCATCCGCGCATAACGCCGATCGCGCGGCGGGAGGGAGGGGGAGGGTGAGAGGGAGGGGGAACGCGAAGGAGGACGGCGCCATGCGGACACGGGGATAAAGCGGAGCGAAAGAGAGCGGAAGACCGCGCGAGGGAAGGGAGCGCGATGCCTTATCTCGGTGCACGCGCGCGCGCGAAGGAGCTCGAAACGAGCGAGCGAGCGAGCGAGAGGAAAAACGACCGAAGTGCAGTGCGTCTGTGTGAATGCTTCCACAGTGAAAAGAATCAAGAGAGAGAGAGAGAGAGAGAGAGAGAGAGAGAGAGAGAGAGAGAGAGAGAGAGAAACGGAGAGAAAGCATCAGAGCTCGCAGTGCGAACGCGCGACAGAGACGGCGGGACGAGGGAGGATTACGGACGCGAGCCGCGAGAGAGGGAAGGAGAGACACGGATGAAAGATGTCACAGGATACTACGTAGCGCGAGCGGAAGCAGGATACAAGGAGCAGGATGCCAGCACAGGGGTTGCAAGAACGAGAGAGAGAGAGAGAGAGAGAGAGAAAGAGAGAGACCGCAGGGAGATGCTCGAGTGCCGACGAGCGGAACGAGGAGCGAAGGAGAGGAAGAGAGATCGCGCGAATCACCCGCCGGAAAGAGGGGGATGGAGGGACAGGGAGGGGGGACGCGCGACGGTGGGAGTGGGGCGAGATAGCGCGGTTATCAGCGAGCGAGAGGGAGCGTGTGGGTGCGAAGCGTCGGCCATGCTGGACGGGCCTGCGTGCTGGATCCTCCCGTCTGCCTCTCTCTCTCTCTCTCTTTCTCTCTCGCTCTTTCCTCTTCGTCTCCCCCCCTTTCCCTGACATCTTCCCTTCTTGCCGCCCTGTCGTCGTCGTCGTCGTCGTCGTCGTCGTCGTCGTCGTCATCGTCGTCGTCGTCGTGTCGTCGTTGCGTCGTCGACGCGCCGACTCTGTCGTTCTCCTTTTCCTCTCTCTCCCTCTCTCTCTCTCTCTCTCTCTCTCCTTCCTGCTCTCCGTCTTTCTCTCTCTGGCTGTCTGCGCCTCTCGCTCGAACCGCGACGCGTCAATACCTCGGCCCGGGGTCGCCCGCACTCCGCGCCGCTCTCGGGAGGGCAGCTTTCGTCGTCGGCCAACCAGAAGGCAAGCTGATACCCCGCTGTAGCGATGGCAACGCTACGTGGTGCACCGGCTACGTCGTCGACAACGAGGCTTCCCGCCGATATGACGGAGAAAAGGAGAAAAAGGATGAAAAAGCAGGAGAAAGAAGAGGAATCGGCCAGATAGTCGATGACGTGACCGGTCATCGCCGGGGCGACGACGATGACGAAAAGGGCGTCATGAAGAGCCGTCTTGTACCTCGTCTAGCCATGGCGCTCATCCGAGAAGCGGAATGTTTATTATTATGCGTGACCTTGACGTAACGATGTAACGTCAAAGGACGTTAGTCAGTCCCCTTGTTGGAGGGTATCATTGTGGTTTTTCCCTGCTGAGGCTTTTCCTCGTAATTTTATGTAATTTCGTAAAGAGCGAGCGACCTGATCCTGAGAGAGGTCTGTTTTCGATTTATTCCGTCACTTTTCTGTGTCACCTAAAATCGATCGTTCGAGATAAACGGAGGGGGGGAAATTACATAATGTCAGAACAAATGGCTTCCTTATATCTGTGATGTTTCTTCCTCGAATGTTAACACAACTCGAAGCTGATACCCTCGACGACTCCATCGTCGCGATAACCAAATATTGTCGTTCCGATTATTACCGTTAGTAATAAGTCCCTCCCCTCTGCCTGTCGTAAAACAGAAAGAAGAGGAAGCGACGCCGGTGGAGGCTTCGTCGATGGCAGGACTGGAGTTACAGATTAAACAAACAACCGGCAATGCGCAATGATTTATTGGGAACGAAGGGCTCGCCTTCTAGCTCCGGCACATATATTTACGTGTCTCAGAATTCTTCTCCGTCGACTAGCCGAAAGGTTAATGCGCAGTGAGAGATCAGCAGAATCTCAAGCCCGCATCAGCCCGAGCTGAGTGCACTGATAATGCAAAAAGAGGGGAGAAAATTAGGAACGTGTTACGAACACCGTGTCGTCGCTCTTGTCTTTCGGGAACAAATTCCGAGCAAATTTCCACCGAGATCAAAAAACCGAATGCCAAACTACAGGACACGTAGGGGGTCGATAAATAGCGCGTACATCCGTAGCGGATGTAACACATTTACGGAATGCCTCCCGAAATGCTTGAATAATTTCTGAGATATCCACATCCGTTGCTCATAAGCTGCTGCTTCCTCCACGAATGGCAGCGTTGACGAAAGCTGCAACGATCATCAACGACTCGCGCTCGGGCTTGCGCGGGGAAAACTCCAGCGATCGGATCTCGTCGATTCCAGTCAACGCCCCTGGCAATAAGGTCTGTCCCTGCCCTGGCGTGATGGGAAAGGGAGGGTAAAACGACAAGAAAGAAAGGAGGAAGGACGGGCCAGATAACGGACAAGCTGATCGAAATTAAGGACAAAATGGTCGAGTTAAAACCGGAGCGGAGAGTTATTCAAATAAAGTTTTATTCAAGCAACCGTACCAGCAGACAAAAACGCTTCGCGTTTTATTTCCTTGGGCATGTCCTATAAAATTCGCTAATAATGTATGCGCTCGTAATCGTCGTATCAATAGTACGGCTATGGACAGCGGAATCGAATCGGTTGACCCTAACCCTTAATCAATTTAACCATTCAATGTTTGGGAAATGTTTTTTCCCCGATACTTGTCGCCGTCGACGGTGGTTTATTAATCAATACCGATGAAAATTATTGCTGCATTATCGCAGCAATTTTGCTCGCGGATCTCGCTCACGTGCCTAATTACGCGTTGCTAATTACGCGCTCCAACTTTTACGAACGTTTACGAAATTTTTCTGAAACTTGCGACGCGTATTGATCAGAAAATCACAAAGCCTCGTCTTGGCAGAGCGATCTGGAATTTCTTTCTGGTAGACCGCTCAAATACGGTCAAACGCGGGGATCATGAAGCCCGCGTTTGCATGGAACGTCCTTCGTCGCATCGCACGTCATCGCACGCGATGACGTCCGCCGGTCCGTCATCTATGGGAATGATTATTCACGTGCCGATGCTCGAGCTAAGGGTACGCACACGCACACCCGTATGGGCATGTATACGATAAACTAGCTGCGCTGCACCTGATTTTATTACGTAGCAGGTGTCCCATTAAGACCAGGATTATATTCTAATTAACAAGGAGTTTGTCGTGTGACCGCTCCCCTAATCCGTTTACGAAAATTTCAATTTCTCGCCGGCGCACCTAAGTAAACCGGATCCCGTCCTTAAGCCGCAACGATTCCTCGCCGCACGCCCTGCCGCACGGGCGATCACGTGCCGAAAGTGCAAACGACGGTCAGACTTTGTCTTTCGCCTCGGATTCATCCTGGAATTATTCGCGGCGGCGAATTAATCGCCGCGAAAGAATAAACCTAGCGCGAGGAAGCCGCGCGCCTCTCGCGAAGCTAGAAATCCATTTAACGAAGCGGCAAAAATTAACGGCGGAAACAGGGGGAATCCCCGCCGTTAGATGATAGACGCGCAAAGTCCAGCAAGATCCAGCGAGAATCAACAACCCGCGAAGCAAGGGTGACTCCCGGAAGAGCCGCCTTCACTCATTTGTCGCACTCTGATGCGCGTTTCTCATGCTGGATCAATTGCTCCCCCCTCCCCCACCCTCCTTCTCTCCTTCTCTCCTTCTCTCCTTGTCTGCTGGGTATGATCAAATTTTAATTTCAAATCGCGGCGTTTCTTCACTGACCTCTGTTTGCCAAGCGGTACTACGCGCATCGATGGCGCATCGAGAAGTACACGAAGAGCACAGCGGCGAATGCGCGTACGATCGAATGATTTTTCTCCTTGTCGCTGTGGTCGGAGTCCTCCCCTCGCCCTCGCTTCCGGTACCGGAGTCTCCCCCCCCTCTCTCTCTCTCTCTCTCTCTCTATCTCTGAACTGCTTCGTGCTCAGGCAGGATTTTCAGGATATATATATATATATATATATTCGAACGCATGGCGGCTGATGCAATGCAGGATTAGCGTTCCGGGTGCGTTTAGATCCGTTGCACGCGCCATGCTGAAGAATAATAACGCGCGTCTTCTCGCGCGTTCGATTCCCCGGCGGGGAGCATGATCGGGGTCGCGGGATCAATATACCCGAGGATTCCTCCTTTTGAGAGAAGAAACACTTCTTCCGGGATATGCGCATTCATATGCGCTCCCGCTTCGAGGCTCTCCAGCGATTACGCTGCACTTTGCGATCCCGAGGTCTGCGGGACTCGGAACACGAACACGAGAACAGAACGCGAGGCAGAGTAGCGCGGCATAATGCCGCGTCATTATAGTGGCTGGCCAAAGTATGCGCATGAAATCTGCACGGGCAGGTGTATCGTACGTTCGTGAGACGGATAACGGCGGCAATTAGTAAAACTCGTTACCGCCGCTGATGCACGCTGAAGCGCTGCTTATCGCAGCGATGTATAACCTGCTCGGAAGCCAATACAAATATTTGATTTTTATCTTCCCTTAATCAAGTCAAGCCCGCGGAAAGGTGAAAACTTCATCTCCGCGTTATTCTTCCTCGCCCACGTGACGTAATCTTCATAATTCTGCCGATCAGGTGACAGACTGGCCAACAGGCTAGAGGCCGCCAGGGAGCTAGCTTTGCCAATCGAATCCGGCGAATTATCGAATTTCTGCCGCGGAGATCAGGCGGAAGGCTTCTCTTCGCGAGTCCGCGTTGTCGCTCCGATGCATCCGGAGATCCCGAGGGACCGGGAGAGCTCTAATGGACACCTTCGCCGTCCGTAATCCCGAGCATGCGACGTAGTATCGGCGGTAATCCCGGCTGCGAATCAACGCGTGTCGCGATGCATCGTCGTGGCAATTTCGTTGCGCGAGGTACGCTCGCGCGCGCGCGCGCGCGCTCGAGCGCGCATGTGTATAATCAAACATTGTTCATGATTTAGTCAAATATTGGCCGGATACACAGGTTTGTAGTGCCTCTCGATGTATATCTGCCCGTGTATCATGTCGAATAATCCGCGGGAGATTGCACCTCCGCACAGCCGTCCGTTAACTAAGACTCGTTTACGGCGCTCGTAGCCGGCCTCGACCGATAGCACGATGGGAGATATAGACTGGATCGCTGGAGCAGCCAGCACCTTATCGCCCCTGATAATCCCGGCATTCGATGAACCCGAAGCTGAGCGCCGCGACTGCGACTGCAGCGGCAAGGTTGAGGAGAGCAGATCGCTGCAGCTTCCTCGTGGTCCTCCGTGAGCCGGCAGACGGAGAAATATCACGTGTAATGTCACGTGAATTCACGCCACGTTCAGGGTTGGATCCGACCTCGAGATCGCCAATGGGATAATCGGGCTTCGTGAGGCGAGTCGGCTTTTAAGGACACTTTGAAGGTAAATAAGAATTGGGAGTAGACGATCATGAGAGTGAAAATTTCGGTGCGTCACGCACGAGCGAAAGATAAGATAATGGGGACGCCTGCGAGTCCCCGCACGTCGCTCTAGGGAAATCAATAACCAACTGGTGGCAGCTCGGATATCATCGTAAATAAATGAGCCAGGGAACCGCCAGGTCGACGGCTCGATTGCCATCATCAACGAGACAATATCGAGACTGCGATCTTTCGCATCGGAGAACCGGCTCGACATTTCTCCACATTTTCGAATAAATCGGCGGGAGCGAGAGCGGGGTTGCAGAGGTCGCAGGGGGCTCGGGTCGCGATCTCGGTTAATCGACGAGCGGATTTGGATGGAACGGACTTGGATATCGTTACGAAAGGCGCGTTTAACAAATGCGCGCGGCTCGCTCGAGCCTGATCGATACGCGTATACTCCAGCGCGCAATTCATCAAAGATAGTGATAGCTACTGGGAAAAGGCCGCCACGTCGAGAGGAGCTTCGGACAACGTTGCTGTACGCAAACAAACCACCGGCTCGGGCTATCAATAGCGATCGATCGATTTCGGGCACGATAACGCGGAGACGTGTGCCTCGGAGACTCGAGCTGGTTTAAGCAGGCAGATTAAAACAGGCGCGCCATCGCGTCATGTGTCGGCCGGCGTATCGTTTCTAGCGAATCGACAATTTATCGTCCCGCTCCGCGGGAGCTCAAGCTAATAGGAGAGCGAACGCTCTCGATAACGCGACCGGTCGCGAGATTTTTTATTTACAATTCCAGCGGAAGCATT
This sequence comes from Eciton burchellii, assembly GCA_020341155.1. NCBI lineage: Eukaryota > Metazoa > Arthropoda > Insecta > Hymenoptera > Formicidae > Eciton > Eciton burchellii. Next base: position 913,540 of record JAHMML010000058.1, on the reverse strand, counting down.
CACCTCGGACTCTTGCCCAGCACTGAGCGGAAGCTCTGAAGGAACTATGCGCTACGATGAAGAAGCGAAAGCGCCGGACAACGGCCGACACGGCTGTAAACGTCGCGCGCACTGCGCAGACGGGTAATAATTAATTAAAAGTTGCGCGCAACGGAGCAACGGATTACGGAGTAAGGATTCCCGATTTAACGTAACGCACCGTAAATAACTGAATGCTGAATCTGTTTTGCCGGGCGCGCAATGCGATAAAGACAGCCGATGATGCCGTTGTTAATCGCAGATAAATATCGCAATGATCGCAATTTGCTCAACGAATTATCCGGCCATGCCGAGAGATATTCGTCATTCGAAGAAACGAATTTAATGAATCTGCGTGTATAAACACACATACGCACACACGCGTATACGTATATGTAGCATCGCCGGTGTGACGTAATCGTTTGCTTTAATAAAAGTAACAATTAATGCGACTGTTTACATATCATTTGCATGCGGAGCAATCGGCATCCGATGTATTTTAATTATTTTCACCGCAAAGATTATTGATTGTGTCATGATAAAAACATGATGTCGCATTTCTCGATCGCGTGCACTCGCGCGCCGTCTCTTCTCCGCTCCGAGAATTATCCGCCGCTCCCGCGGCCGGAGGAGGACCAGAGCGTGGGGAGGGGGGGGGACGGGGACGGGGGGTACGACCGTGCGAAAGAAACAGCGAACAGTGTGTTCGGTTTTCGTAGAAATACGTAGATTTATTGAAACATTTACAGCCTTATCGATTCATCGCTCTTCGCTTCCTCTCTCTCTCTCTCTCTCGCTCTCTCTCTCTCTCTCTCTCTCTCTCTGTCTCGCACACACCCACACCCACACACACACACGCACGCACGCACACGCACGCACGCACGCACACACAAGGGCGCGCTTTTATTCTCTTCGCGTGTATTTTCCTTCTCGCCCGTTCATTCGCGCTCTCTCATCGTTCGATCTGTCGAGGGTCGAGGGATCGACGTGTGTTTATCGGGCACGGATTCTCGATCGTGGAACGCCAAAGAGTCGGGAGATTAGATCGGAGATTGAAATCGGCGATAATTTCGATGCCATTGATAGAGTTTACGGGAGACAATCGTTGTTTAAACAAGCGCAGAGATCATTCCGGCTGATCGAGGACTGGAGACTGGAGGATCGAAACTGTGAATTATTACGATCGCAGGCTTCGAGCTCTTCGAGCGGGATACCGTCGCGACGACGACGACGAAGGGCGAAGGTCTCCTCTCGCAAGGGGGGCAGGGGAAGTGTGAGATTTCGCAATTTTGAGATTTGAATTTCGCGCTCGGCGGCTCCCATTCGCTTCCTCTCGATCGACGCTCGCGATTATCTCGAAAGGCCTTTACGAATTTTTAATCGCCCGTCGAAATCACATGGTGAGATTACATCGATCGCGTCGCAGAGAGAGAGATTCACTTTGCGTTATTCCGTAAACACGTCTGTATCCGAGCGGTCTCGCCGCTCTCTTACGGTTTTCGCAATAATTGCGGAACGCGAGGAGAATTCCGCGCGAATTTACAAACGGAGAGAAAAGGGGAAAACGGAAAACAGGAGCTTGGACAAGTTCGCCGCAGCTTCCAATGTTGCGGTGTCCCGATTCGCGATTCTTGATCTCAGCCAAGACGGAAGAGCGACCAAATCTCGTGAGAAAATTCGATAGAAATTCGCGAGAAAATCGCGAGCGGTTATCCAAACTTTTGCCGCGATTCGCGTAGCGAGAAGCAAACGGAATTCACTTTCGCTCTTCGAGCGAAAGAGCCTTCCGCGAATCTCATGCTCGTTATTCGTGCGATTTAATTGCGGAATTTTTTCATCCACCGATCCGCCGCTCGACCGTCTTGACCGTCAAGCCAGTCTCGAATGTTGACAGAAATTGCGCGACCCTCGCGTGTCGCACATTACGCGCGAGTGCGCTGTTTGCACTCGAATGAAATCTCGACTGTTCACATCCTGAATATCGATTCGCGCCGCTTGTTCGAGGAAGAGCACGCCGATAATCGAATCCGCGGCTCTGTACTCAGGTTTCTTTCTTGCCGAGCTATTCAAATTTCCTCGCTTCCCCGAAAAACGCCGCTCTCGTTAACGCGATCATCATCGCGATGATCGACGATCGTCGATTATTAAGAATGGATCACGCGGCGATCATCTCGCGAGAGCGAATCTTTGTGGGGAAGCGTAGCTCTTTGCGCGATGAACAACGCGAAGCGTTCATCGCGAGTATCGAAAATCGAAAACTCGAGCCTGCCGAACTCGAGTCATCTCGGATGAATCAGAGTAATCATGGAAACGACCGAGTAACCGTCGTTGCTCGCGAATGCGGATCATCGGAGAGCGCGCATCCGAAATACGCGGTGCAAGCTATCACGTTTGTGTCCGGCTCGCTCTTTCCCTTCCATCCTTCTTTCCCTCTCACTCACTCACTCACTCTCCCTCTCTCTCTCTCTCTCTCTCTCTCTTCATCTTTCTCATTCGCCCTTACGCTCTATTATATGTATATACTTGAAGCACGCGTCGGACGATTTGCGATTCGCGTGACAGAATCCGGGACAGAATTCCCATTCGCGACGTCGAGGAGACGACCGGGACATGTCGCACAAAGCTCGCGCAAAACCAGCCAGCAGGGATAGGGGAGAGACGGGGGCGGTGGAGAAGGAGAAGGAGGCGGGGAGGGGGGAGAGTGGGTAAAATCCCGTGGCCCGGGATTCTCTCGCGCGCCGCACAGATCGTGCAGAAGCGTGCTCGTTAACATAACGCATCGACAAAGGGTTGGAACGGGACGGCGGGGGGAGGGGGAGAGGGAGAGAGGGGGRGAGGGGRGGGGTCCATTTATGTATACGTATATATACCTCTCTTTAACATGTAATATTGTACATCATGCGCATTATACGATATATATTTATATTTATATATGTACGACTATCTACAAGATATTATACAAAAACGCGGGACGCGCTCGTCCCGCGCGGCGCACTTAGACGAATTATTTATCGACATTCACCTATCGATGTGCGCATGCGCGCGCGCGCGCTCCCCGGAGCGCGCGCGCACGCGCGCGTTCGTATACCTCGTGAATGCACGTCCGTGTCCATGCGCGCACGTATGGACACGGCTGTGAATGCGCGGTTCACTGGCGCTCAGGTATGTGTGTGTGTGTGTGTACACACACACACACACACACACACACACACACACACGTGCGCACGCACACACACATATATACATATACCTTACGTGCGCGCGCGTACATCTGTTAATTTATATTTATTTTCACGTATAGTATCACAAGTTTTCGCTCTTCCGGCGGCCCTCCCCTCGCCCCTCTCTCCCCTTTCTCAGCCGGCGCTGCCTCCTCGAGAGCTCTGCCACCCCCTTTACGCCATGACAATGTAATTCGCCGCCCCGACGGGGTACACTCGCCTTTAATATTAATCGAGCATTTCTCGGTGCACTTTCATTCGGTTCGTCGCATTCGCGAGGTCGCATCCGCGCGATCGTGTAGCGCCATTTCTCATCGATCGCAAATCGACTACCTTAACCTCAACGGTGTTGTTGGATGCGAGGATGTGCGGGTGCAGGATGCAGCGAGATCTCGGACCTCTCTAGAGTCGAAGCGAATTCTCTCTCTTTCTCTCTCTCTCTCTCTCTCTCTCTCTCTCTCTCTCTCTCTCTCTCATTCTTCCTCCCACGGGAAGACCGTTGCTCGCGGATTGCTAGACTGTTGTTCTCTTACTAAGGTTCTACTCCCTCGGGATATAGCTCTCTCTCTCTCTCTCTCTCTCTCTCTCTCTCTCTCTCTCTTTTTCTTGTAATTATTACACGAACGACCGTTTCGATTTTGTCGAATGCCTGATTCAGTTAATGATTCTCTGTTCGGATATCGCCGAGTGTCCCGCGTACCGGAAAATTTACAAGTTTTGCGTAATTACGCTCATCCGCGAGATTGCTTTCGATATTCTCGCGTACGTTTCCGGCGATCGGTGAAACGCGAGAGCAAAACGTCGATCTGTATTACGTGTATTAGTTTCCATCATCTCGTACAAATCAGACTGGATCAGACTGGAAATCAATTGAAATCGTTATGTACAAGTGCGACTAATGTAGTCGAGTAGAATAAATTAGACATCTCTCTCCCTCTCTCTCTCTCTCTCTCTCTCTCTCTCTCTGTCTCACACAGAGATCATTATCACATTGCGCATTGCGAAACGTCAGATAATCGGAGATGGGATAATCTGGCGTCGCCAGATGAAAAGCTGCTATCGTTCCTGCTTGGCTTTGCAAAAGAAGAAGAAGAGACGCCAAGGGTCTGATCTGGACATGTCGCGACGCAAGTTGCCGCGAGATCATCTTTAAACCACGATCCACCTCTGAATAATCGATCTTATCCTCTCCGAGAAGTCAACGATCACTGGTGATTACCGGGGATTACCCCCGACATAGAAATGAACGTAGCGACAGTCGCGAGTGCTCTGGACCTGTGATAACCCGTGAAACGATCATCGATGCGAGGAATAATCCCGCAAAGAGCCCGGAAGCCATCAGCATCGCGGTGGCGATTCTCCAAAATCTCGAGAAAGCGACGCGCGCGCGCGCGCGCATGCGTCAGAGAAGAACATAACCTCGGAAAGCTGCGCCGGACTCGTGCTGTCTCATCATGATCATCGGGTCTCTGTCGGGAGAGGAAAAGCAGCGATCGATCACGGTTCGCGCGGAGCTACGCGAGGAGGATGAAGAAGACAAACGCTATGCCAAACTGTGTTTATCGCCTCGTCGATCGGCGCGGAACGAGTCCAGTTGACGATCGAGTTGAATTCTCGAGTACCGTATTGCGTAATCCCGATACGGCGGTGCATCGGGGRAAATAAAACAACCGCGATGCACGCGGTTATCGCGAGAAGCGTGTATTGTCACGCACTTGAACATATTGGCGGGAAAAAGCCAACATGACTCATCCGCGTCTCTTGGATTCTTCTCTCGAGGAATCGAGTTTGGCAGATCGCGATGATAATTCGCGGAAATGAAGCATTCAGAGAAACGCGAGGCGTAAGTGGGTCAAGACGCATCTCCTCCCACGGCATTCAAAGTGTAACGCGCGCGCGCACACACACGTGTCCATCGTGGATTGTCCAGGATTCAAAGGCTGCCTGCCTCAAGACATTCGAGAAATTCGAGAAGGTTGAATCATTAAGGAGGATTTCCGGAGGCATGCGCGGGATTATAAATAGAATTCCGTTTCGAATTCTATCGCAAATTAAAGATTGTCTAAAGTGGGCTTTAATCTCCTTTATCGCCGCTAATGTTTGCAATTGTACTCGAAGCGATGCTTACCAAGCTCGCTTGTTTGACTGACAACATACGGACTCGCCTCAAGTCGAGAAACTGAATGCTGATCAAACGACGCCTCTCGTAAATATCATTTCCCCAATTTGCCCTCTCTCTCTCTCTCTCTCTCTCTCTCTCTCTCTCGCTCGCTCGCTCTAACGTGCCCGCTGAAGCGGACGGTTAAATTCGAAAAGTAGCTTGATATCTCTTAGGGAAAATCCCATCTTCCCGATCGCGCGATCACGCTGCTAGAGAGGCTCGGTCAATCGGGCGGTTGAAGGGCGGACGTATTTGACGTGTTAAAACGTGGGAGAAAAATAGGAAACAGACGGGGAAGAGGAGAGGGTTGGCGGGTTGGAGGGTTGGGAATTTCTATCGCTATTCTATTGTCCGATGAATGAAAATAAGCAAATTGTCGCGAGTCAGAGCGCGAGTCTAATCCCCTCCCCTTTCAGACGACGAACCGCAAAGTGAACCGAGAATACGAACCCCGATGAAGCCTAGCAGCCTAGCGGTCTACCGTCTGTAGACGACGCCTTCCTCGTCCTCGTCCTCGTTCTCGTCGTCGTACTCGACGTCGTCGTCGTCGTCGTCGGGTGGCCAACAGGCGACGGCATCGACGACGTCGTCGTCATCGTCGTCATCGTCGGCGTCGTCGTCGCCGTCATTGTTGTCGCGACGACGGGCGCGGTTGCGACGCGGCGGTTGCGGCGCTCGCGGTGACGACGAGAAGGTCGACGAGGTCGCGGGCGACGTCGCGGGCGCCGCGGCGGTCGAGGTTGCCGCGATCGCCGCGATCGCCGACGTGGACGGCTCCGTCGTCGCGGATGGCAACATCGCCGGCGCGGCGGCGGTGGCGACGTAAGCCGCGGCGGCAGCGACTCAGGCCAGGGCGTAAGGGTGGCTGGCGTGATGTCACAAGCCCGGCGCCGCGCTGGCAACGGCGGGCGGTGGTGGTGCGCTCGTGGTGGCGACACTGGTCGCGTGATGGTAGAGCGGGCTCTGATAGTACTCCTGATGATGATGATTCGTCATGTGCATCGGCCCGGCGGCATTGGTGCCGGTGTGCATGCCATTATGATGATGGTGTCCGGGTGGCGCGGAGTGCGCGTGCGGATGATGCGGCGAGCCAAAGTTGGCGTAGCTCTGATGCAGCTGCTCGTACATCTTCATCTCTGGGGGTTTGGTGTCCTGGGCGCCGGGCGAGGTGCCAGTGGTGTCGCGCGGCAGTAACCTGTTGATGCTGAAGGGGTGACTGGTGGCCGTGTAGAGCGGCTCCTGCTTCAGGCTACCCGCCATCCCGTGATGAAGGCTCGCCGTGTCGGACAAGAGATGCGGGTGGAGGCTACGGCTGACCATGGCGGTGAGTTCGTCGTGCGCGGCGCCAAGGTCAGGCCCGAGGAGGCCGCCGATGTCGGCGGTGTCGCTCTTGAGCGCAGCGTGATGCTGATGCAGGCCCGCCGCGTGGTGATGGTGATGCGTGGAGACCAGCGAGTGCAGATCCTTGTCGTCCTGCTGCTGCGGCCCGCCGTGATGAATCGACGAGCCGGTCTTCTTGCTGCCGGGCGCACCTTCGTGAGTAGGTGGACTGTGCTGGCCGGTGATGGTAGCGCCGGCGACCGCGACTGCGGCCGCCGCCGCCGCCGCGGCCTGATGCTGCTGATGCTGCTGATGCTTGTTGTTCTGCCTGCTCAGCTCCTTCTTCTCGTCCTTGAACCTCTTCTGCCGGCGCAGGTAGCAGCCGTTCTCGAACATGTTGCCGCTGTCCGGATGCAACGTCCAGAACGATCCCTTGCCGGGCTTGTCGGGCGTGCGGGGCACCTTGACGAAGCAGTCGTTGAAGCTGAGCGAATGCCTGATCGAGTTCTGCCAGCGCTGCTGGTTCTGTCTATAAAACGGGAACAGGTCCATGATGAACTGATAGATCTCCGACAGCGTCAGCATCTTGTGCGGCGCGTTCTGTATCGCCATCGTGATCAGGCTGATGTACGAGTACGGTGGTTTCGCGTGGGTGTAACTGCGCCGGTAGGACTTGTCGCTGCGGGCGCGCTGCAGGGCCGAGTTCGGCGAGTCCGGCTCCGTTAGGGCGAGCGGGTCACGGTTCACCCCGGTGCCACCGCCGGGGGTCAGCGGACCGTAACCGACAGCGCTCATGCAGGCGCCGCTGGCGCCCATCGTGGCCCCGCTGTAGCCGCTCATCCCGCCGCCGCCCATCGACGCCATTCCCATGGCCGAGCTCATGGTGCTCATGTTGAAGCCGCCGGCGCCCTGCGGGCTGCAGCTCGGCCCGACCCCGACCCCGACCCCCATCGACATCCCCATCGGCACGCAGCCCATCGAGTTTATCGAGCTGTACGTGGGCGCCATGCTGCCCATGCTGGACATCGTGGCGCTGGTCATGGCACCCGCATCGCCGTACAGTTTTTGCGACTGGAGCATGGTCATAGAGCTCGCCGGAGTGGCCTGTTGCCGCGTCGTCGCTGTCAAACGGGAGTCATGAAACCCGCGATACCACGGCTGCTGATGGCACTCGGGTATTCCCTTAATTTTCTCACCGGACAGCCGCGGACAGCGCCGTCCGACTGTCTCGCCTTCTTACTGATAACTCAACCTGACCCTCCCCCCTCCCCCCCCCCCCCCCCCCCCCCCCCGCCCCTCCCCGGCCCCCCGCGCGCGCGCGCTCTTCTTTGTCACTTGCGCGCGAATGATGCCGCGAATCTCGCACAAAACAGCCACACAGCCAGGGGGGAGCTCGCGACGAGTCGCTACGCACTTGGGATTCACCTGGGGATCTCCCTCCTGAAGAGCGCGGCACAAGAGAGGAGCCGGTGTGAACACTGAACGACACAGAGTCGCGACGGTATCTTCTCTTCACGCTGGATGTTGTCGGCCGTAACGCGGAAATCACGGCGCCTCTCCAACGGGGACTCCCCGAGCGGAGCACATGAGCGGAGAGCGACGGAGGCGCGCGGGAGAGACTGTTCTTTTCTGGATGCGATGCACAGTCCGTTTGCTCCCGCGGCGGGACGCGTGCACTTGACGAAACGAGCCGGAAGCACACGCGAGAAAGAGAGCGAGAGCTAATTGGTCGCACCAACACGCAGGGTTACGGCGGACGCGACGTCAACGCGACGACGGCGACGGCGACGGCGACGGTGACGGGGACAACAGGAATCCGTTGGCGCGTGTTGCACAGCAAGAACGAGTGCGCGAAACAACACCAACCACTACGACGGCGACGGGGATGCTCGTCGGGACGGCCGCGCGCGCGGTCAGTTATTTGATCGAGCGGGGCCCCTGTTTGAGAGAGCCGCCTCACCACCTCTCGCCACACACTCCGCCTCGTTTCAACTAGTCTCTCTCCTCTCTCTGTGTGCCGTGTTGTGGATGGAGGCCGGTTAGCGAGTGTACCCGGCTACTCTTGAGTCGGTCGGTCTTGTTCAAACACGCCCCACCAGCGGCACCGTGTGCCGCGCCCGGCGACGCCGGCACGGCCAATGGCGGCCGACCGTCACTTTGATCATATGGCGCCCGACCAATCGGACCGCGATGTCGGCGTGGCCGCCGATACTCTCGTCCGACATTATGCCGCACGCCGCCGGACCGCGCGTGTCGCGACGGCCTCTTCCCCTCCAACATTGGACGGTGGTGGGGGCGACGAGTATGGAGCACGCATGCACCGTACGGAGCACGGCGCGCCGTGAGACCGAGCCCGCGGCGACGGAACCGGCTTGCGCAATTTCGCGCGAGACGCCCGGTTCCGCGACGCGCGGCCGCGCCGGCGAACCGCGCCGCGGCCTCGGCGCCGCCACGCCGCTCATGTCATGTCAATTACTGTCGTCTGCCAACGTGCGTTTGACAACCGGCGTCCTCTCTCCGTGCGTGACGTGTCCAGCCCTTTGGCCGACGCTCCGCCGCGAGCAGCGAGCAGGGCGTGCGCGCGCGCGCGCGCGCGTCTCGCCGTTCCACTTCCGTTCGATCGCTCGTTGCGTCACCAGTCGTCCGCGTCTTCCTCTTGGCTGAATCGGGATCGGCTGCCCGCCGATAAGCGGGGATCGCGCGACGTTTCTCTTCACGGTCCGGCATTGTTGTCGCGTTACAGCGAATCGACAGCGAGGCGACGTGAGCGAGGTGAATTATTCGCGATGGTGTCCGCCGGAGAAGATGTCCGCGCTAACGAGGTCAGCAAGAGCGCACCACTCGCAGAGCAACATGGACAGTCATAAGTACAACAAGCTACTAGAATTATTATTATTATTATTATTATTATTAAATATTATAATTGCTTCGATCGGTTATCCTCGTTTCTTACTCTCTCTCTCTCTCTCTCTCTCTCTCTCTCTCTCTCTCTCTCTCTCTCTCATGCAGATGCACGTGTATTCTTTACTCGTTACATATTCCTTCATTTATACCCCATCCATCTCGTCATCTCACTGCAATCTCCGTCTTTCATAACAAAGAAGAGTTTAGTTACAAAGTCAAGTATCTCGCATGGTCGCTGATTAATCTGAAGTCTACGTGAGAAACATTGAAAAGACATTGAAAATTTTCACAGATTTTCACGTGAGTAACGAAAACGCGTTCGCGATAATAGCTAGCTCGGCAACTTGGTCAATCGATCCCTACGCGGCATAACCTCACATGTGCTTCGGCGACGGAGAGGTCGTCAGTAGCTAGCCGCGCACATTAATTGTTGTGATCCATAGAATCCATAAATCTGTCAGATCTCTGGGTCGTTTCCTCTCTGTCGTTTTCTTATCGATGCTTACGATCGATGCGGTTTAAGCGACTAAAGTCGCGATGTTGCACGGCGTTTTGTCATTAAAGATATTAACCCGTTCGCCATTTTGCTTTCGTTTTCGTTCCATTTCCAGTGATGAGATAGCACGGGTGTGCTATCGATTATGCGGTCTGACATTATTCCGGGCTAGCAGGTAGTTAGTTTACTATCGCGTTTACTATCTGCCTCACATTGTCCACAGACCGCAGCATCGGTCCACCGAGTGACCGTCATTTGTACTTTATTCTTGCGGTCGTTAAGATCGTAAATGCCGCAGGATTATCTCTGCGGAACCGTTGTCGGCACCGCATTGTCGTTCGCCCGCCGCGCATTATCTCCGATTGCGCCGGATCGCAATTATTGCGTTATTGCGATGCAAGTCTGAAACGCATCACGCTGTGGACGCGTCTTCATGCCGAATCGGTCAACTCGGCAAGAGTTCAACATCAATTGAATTGGAAACACGCCCCGATCCTCGAATTACTCGCTTTCACAAACGAGTGCTTCGGCAGTGATCAAAGCAGCTTGATTAAACGACGAAGAGCGCGAGTCACTCGATCGTCGACGAGTCTCGCGAGAAGCTCGAAATCGCGTACGCGATCACGTGACACCCCCTGTCGCGCTCCAATGAGAACGCGCGAATGCGCGAGACGTAACCTTTGCGTCGCGGGTTCTTCCCCGCGATCATTCGTCTCGCTCGCGGTGAGACAAATAACTCCCGCGCATAAAGCTCCATTCGCACAAAGGCGAACGGATCCCAATCCCCGATCGGTTCATAGAAACCTCGCCGTCCGGTTCGATCCGAGGCGAAAAGGGAATCGCGGAATATCAGTTTCGGCGTGGGGTAATCGACGGCACACAACTCGATGATTCAAGCATTTGAAGTCGGCTAATACTTGAGAGATTCGTAAACACACACATGGCGTACAATAGCCGCCGCGCTCGCGCTCGCGCGCGCGCGCACGCGCGTTCGTTACAACGTTAGATTCTCGCCGAGCACCCACCTGTACACCGGGTCTTTATCGAGCCACGAATTGTTTGCGGAATGAAAATATTGTCCCTGTAAACAAGTGACTACATTGTGCCGAGCACGCCGTTCTCTTCGTTATAACAAATCGCTCCCTCCGCGCCGCCCGGCCCCTTACACAGGCGCGCGCAATTGAGAAAGAGAGAGAGAGAGTTGTTTGTTTCGGTTAGTAGTACCGATCCTTAATCTACGATTAAATAACGATTTGCTATTTGGCCTAGATTACGCGTATCGCGGGTCTCAATCGATCCGATTGAGAGCTCAGCAGCAGCGCGCGAACGCGCCGCCGACCAATTAGCCGCGATTTTTGCGCAGATAAAAGTCGATAAAAGATTTCAGAAAATACAATGCCTCGTCTCGTGCAGAGGCATTCCTTGTCGGGCCATCTCTCCCCCGTCACGGTCAAAGCAGACGACTGTAATCTGCGGACCAACGGAGTAGAGTTGTCGAAGCGGGGTTCTTTGAGAAGCGTGAATTTAGCCGCGCAAGTGCAAGCGCGCTCGATACGGATCGATTCTCGTCGCGCTTCTGGGTGAATCCCCGCATCGAAGCAGGGAGGGAAAATTTAATAGCAGAACACGTCGAACACGTCGCTGAGAAGATACCAAAGATACTCAAAAATCAAAAATCAGCGATCGTTAGCGATCGGCCTAATGGTATCAGTGGGATATAGGTTAACCCTTTCTCGCTCGAGTGTTGAAATTCTTCATATTCGGAGTAGCGCTTCATAACCAACTCGCGATCGTGTAATGTCGCGGTCGTTATGTTAACAGAAGCTCGTCGGAAGAGATATCTCGTTTTGAAACGAATTTGACATGACTGTTAAAAAATTTGTCGCAAATACGTTTGTGGAATTTTCGTTGCGATCGCGTGATCGGCGCGATCGAGGTCGGAGTTTTTATTACTCCCAGTCCCAGTCCAGGGGAAAATGCGTTATAGTGCCTGATTACGCAAACTCGCTCGGCCTGCCGGAGTGCCGGAATGGTTCATTTAAAAATTTTATCTGCTTGAAATTGGCCCGTTTAATTTTTACGCATGCCACGCTTGATTAACGGCTCGTTTATTATTCACGGTCGGATTACGGCGTAATAATCGCATGGCGGGGATAGGTCCTACTGGCAATCCGGCGATATTAAAGCAATCAAAGCCATAAACAGCAGCTTGGAACACGAGCGATCCGATGTTGATGAAACGAAAATGAGAAGGCCGCCGCGCAAATGCCGCCAAAATGAAGAGAGAAAAACGATCGCAGGAAAGCGATCATCCACCTGTCCACGCAATGTCGATTTCCTATTGCTCAGGCTGCATTCGTATCCCCTTGGAAGCGTCGGAAGATCAAAAGATCATTCGCGGTGGCGGGACGATCATTTCTCGAAAATTACTATACCGGCCTGCCGCGAGGCGTGAAAAGCTGAAGATGGAAAAGCACAGGAGTCAATAAAGACTCGGACACCCGTTCCGTGTCTCGTGACACGCGCGTATTAAACGTTTATGTAAACCACGTAATACACTCGCGCTCGATTATCGGCCTGTATTAGCTGGCGATCGCCGAGGCGACGCGCGGGGATTGTTTAACCTCCATGGACCCGGGAAGGTGCAAACCTTCTGGGGCCTCGGGGCAGCTTGATAAAAAGTGTTTTGTCATTTTTATAAGGGAGACAAAGAGGGTGACAGGACAGGACGCAGGGCCGGCCGGCCGGCTCGACGCGGCTTTGTGAGGTTCCTGAAGGATCCTACCTGGGTCCTCCACCGTGGGTGGTCCTCCCTCTCCCTCTCCTTCTCTCTCTCTCTCTCTCTCTCTTCCTCCTTCCCACACCTCTCGTTTCCTCTCGTTTCTCGTATTATTAACGCCGGTGATAACTCGTCGGTACACAAGGGCGTTACATCGCCCTTCCTTTTCTCGGACCTCCGTTCGTTTTCGCTCCCTCTCTCGGGCGCGGGCGCTGCATGTGCGTGCGCCCGAATGGCGTTCTCTCTCTCTCTCTCTCTCTCTCTCTCTCTCTCTCTCTCTCTCTCTCGCATATCCGCCGAACGGGCGATCGTATATTCATGGAAACGAAGGCGTCCAACGTCGCGGATCGGATTCCATCCCGGCGTGTCTGTTGACCTATCCATTGATTTGTACTTGAGCTTGTATCTCCGCCCTGCGAAATTGCACGATCGAGATCGCAGGGCGGAAAACGCGACAACGCGATCATTGCAATCAATGTTGGCGTCGACGAGTCTTTGAAAGCGCGCTTGATCCACAAATCTCGCTCAAATCTGATCGCGCAAGATCGATGAGAATTATTGATCGATTATTCCGACTTTAATCGAAGGCGATACCTTGCGATTCGTTTAGCTCGAGGAACATGTCCGCGCCGGTTTTCGTGAAAATATATCACTCCCTCTCTCTCTCTCTCAAATCGCTTACGGGGATGCCCGTATTTCTTCAGAAAAATCCACGACAGATCTCGGCTTGCCCTAGAAAAATATCAGGGAACCTGGGTGGACATACTGGAGGAGAATACTGCGTGGAATACCTGTCGCGCGCGATTGCGAACGGAAACCATCGGCGGATTTGTTGTCTCAAGAATTCACTCATAACAAACCTGCGCCCGCGTCAAGAAGTCAATGTTTCGCGTAGCGAAAGGGAAAATCAGATACGGCCATCCTCGAGGCACGTTCCAAAACATGGCGCGGCGCGATGTCCGGATGAATCTCTCGACAGCCGAGAGATCTCGGGGATCTAGGGAAGTGCGTGGCGGCATAAAAGGATCGATAATCAAATCGATGGATCAGTAAGAGGATGCACGGCTGCATCGCCACTTGGCTGTTTTTGTCTGTTGGGACCCGAAGGGGACACCGGAAATGTTAAGGGCAAATGTGATCGCTCTGAAATCGACGATTGATGGAGATTTCGCCTCAAAATTTGCTGAAAATAGTCGGGACGAACATGTTGGGAAAGATTTCCGGCGCAAATGGGATCGAATCGCATCTGAAGATTGAAATGACGCAAATCGGGCGTTAATACACCTACTAGATACACTAGTTTTGCTCGTTTCTTACTTTCACCAATCTCTGCTGTCAAGAAATGACGTTCTCCTCTTCGTTCTAGCTTTATCTTAGCTTTGCACCCTCACCACGAGGAAAGCTTGATCTTTTCAGTGAATCCACAGTCGTGGATTGAATCGAGTTTCTTTTGTCCTAGAATACGCTGCTAATTTCGCGGCTACATGCGAGCGATCTTTAAGAGTCAGATCGAGGTTGGACAAGTTCGGATCTGTAAGCTTCAATTTTCCTTTAATCTTAACGTTATTCGTGAATCATCGATCACTGCGTGCACACTTGTCGATTAAATCATCGTGTAAAAGTTATCGTGATCCTTCTTGGGTTGTCCGAGATGTTCTCGGCCAGTTTCGCGAAATTTCATAAAAATCACAGATTAGAATCCTCCCTCGGATTTTCACTCGAAATCGTTATTTACAAAACAGTGTGTCTTTAAGTAAACCATCTTACTGAGCCACCATAGTCGTCGCATTTCGAGCGAGGCACGGAAAATACAGTAATCCGGCAAAGCGCTAATATAAATAGAAACAACAAATTTCCGTCGGGAAAACAAAAATACGCTTAATCTTCTCCGCCCCGGGCGATATCGTAAAGAGAGGAGCCCCACGACCGTTCGAGAGATTGAAAAAAAAAAAAAAAAAGGAAAGCTGGGCCCGAGCGAGTTTGCATAATTGCGTTAACGTGAAAACGTCGCGGCGGATCCCGATAGCGGGTCGTTCGGAGATTCGACAAATAGCAATAGCATAGGCTTTCTAAATGTTAATCAATTCTAAATGGCAATTATCTGATAATAGCCACTGGATATTTGCGATTCATTCGCATTCGCGAACCATGTGACCATTTGCGCTCTGGAAAATTGGATTCGTCGCCGATATGTGCGGGGACGATACATTTACGGGATTTGGAATTCACGCGGGATACACGTGAAAAATCACACGCGTTTAACACGCGTCACGTGAAACGGAAACGCCCCTCCCCCCTCCCCCTATAATGCGTAATAACTAACACGAGACACGAAAATATGGAAATGCGCGTGATGCGCGAAAAGAATGCGCAGCATTCTTGACGAACTCGACGGTTTCGTTAGTCAATTAATTCGACATTCTCGCGTCGAGAAGACAACAGGACAACGGAATCAGAGACAGAAAGAGAGAAAGAGAGAGAGGAGGAGAAGGCGGAGGATCCGTCGGACTCTGGAACTTCCGAATTCAGTCGGCGGCAAGGGCAATCGGGGGAGGTACAGGATGAAGGTACAGGGGGAGGGGGGGTAGGTAGGTAGGTAGGTTGGAAACGCGGGAATAACCGCGAGAGTGCCGGGGCATATTGAGCCACTTAAAAAACGATATTTCGATGTGTGCTTTATCGGGCACGAACGTGGCGCAGACCGGGATGGTCACGTGCTGTGCGTGCCTCGCCGAGGATTTCCCAGATTTGCGATCCCCGAATCTCGCCGGCCGTCCTATCTCCGACGAGAACCCGGGAGCGCGCAAGCGGGCGCACCCTCGATCGGCCAAAGGCAAAAATAATAGACTCGTCGCACGTTTCATTCCCCGTGCCGGCGAGCGGAGATCGATGTTATTATCGAGTGCATCCCCGCTCGAGCCCAGCTCGAGCAGCCCTCCAAGGATCGACGCGATCGCGAGGACCCCTGCGGTCGCTCCTGGCGCACTTCCGGTGGCGGGAAACGAGTCCGAGGGACGAATCGTTGACGACTCTGACGTTGACGGATTGGCTTTGTATGCAAAATTGATCGCTCCGATTGCTTTATCGGGGGAGCCGTTATCTCTCTGTTATCCACTTCGTCCAAGCTTCATCCAGGTCTCGGCATTCTTCGTGTATCCTCTGGATAATTTCTGATAGCTTAGGAAACGCGATGGAAACAGGATCGCAATCGTGAGAGGAGAGACGACATTCAGAATAGAAATTCAGTTTGTCGATACAAAGCTGCCCCGCTAATGCGGGGATGGATATTTTTCTCCCCCCCCCCCCCCCGCGCCGGTCGAAGAACCGGTTGGTGCTACCGCAGATAGCGATAGCATTAAACGCGCGATTTCGTGTGAATAATCTCGAGCAAACGTTAAATGTTACGCAATGAGATACGCGATATTCCATAACAGTATTCTTATCTCGGTAACGGGCCCGGGAAGATTTTCGATATTTTCCCAGCAGGAAGGACACGCGTTCCTGCAGCGCGCGTGTAAAAGCACGTATGTGGCGAATCGATTGTGCAAACAAGAGCGCCCCGTCTGCCGTCCTCTCGTTAAATTTCTGTTTTACCGTTTCAATGCAAACGTAGCGAGATATAAAAGTTGCAAGCAGGCCATCAGGCCAATCCGAGAAGTTTTGCTCTGTTTGCTCGGCGCGTCTAACTTATTAATGGCGTGTAATCGCGAATGGATTTCCATTTGTGCGTTCCAGTATTTTCAGCGTTACTCGCGGCACTAATCGTGAAACGACCCTCCCCCTATCGAGACTCTCGCGATATCTGCTCTCGATCCGATCGATCGGCCAGAGAGAGAGAGAGAGAGAGAGAGAGGAAATTTTAAACGATTTGAGCCTCGCAGAGATCATTCTCGAGATTAGACTGAAGCGACTGGATTAGACTCCAGTCTGATGTGAAAAATCCCCTACGCAGAAATTCACAAGGAAAACAACTAAATAGCACCCTTCCACCCTCGCTTGGGACACACGTTCGTCCTTATTTCGCGGCTGGATGCTGAATGACGACGAGGACCAACGATATCGCGATAGAATCGAGGTTATCGAACGCGAGCCTCGCTCATTTCTCACGAGTCGCGCGGGGCATTACGCCTCGAAGCCGATCGATGAGAGAAAGAGAGAGAGCGAGAGAGAGAGAGAGAGAGAGAGAGAGGGTTGGAAGACGGGCAGGTGGTGGATGAGTCGCGCCGATCAAACGCCTCAAATTGGCAGCGATTTCTCGACCAGCAGCCGACGCCAGCCCCGGTCGATCAGCCACCACTTCCGTCGAGTCAATTTTAATAATTCCACCCTCTCCTTCCTTCCCCTGTCCCTCCCCATCACCGCGATTCGCTTTCGTGTCGCGATGACTCGCACGATTTTTCCGGCGGCTTTCAATTATCCGAGGACCCGCGCTCCCACGAGCGAGCGAACGAGCGTTGCCTCGCAAAATATCGATCGTCGCGCTCGCTCTCTTTCTCTCCTCCCTCTGGCCCCTTCCAACCCTCTCGCTTTCTCCCGGGACGATCGTCGCGTTCGCGGGCGTAGGCAGCCACACCGGAAGCGGGCGGAACGAGAAATTACGAGTTATAGTAACGAGAACGCGCGTTATCGCCCGCAATTACGACTCTTACGACGTGAACGTTTTCTGGAAAAATATCCGAGTCGCTTGTCGACTAATTGGACGGCTATTGGACGTGAAATTCCCAAATTACCGTGTACGAGGTAGTTCTTGTCCAAAGAGCTGCTGTCGCAGTCAAGTTATTGCGATTTGGTCGATCGTTTACGGACAGAAGCAATCGAGAATGACTATAAATTTGTACAATTGATATCCGTTGCTATTTCACTAGCTTCAAATGTATCTGCATTTATACGGTTGTTGGATGTAAAGTTCCCAAATTACCATATACGAGACAGTTTTTGTCTAAAGAGCTGCTCTCGCAGTCAAGTTATTGGGATTTGGTCAATCGTTTACGSACAGAAGCAATCGAGAATGACTATAAATTTGTACAATTGATATCCGTTGCTATTKCACTAGCTTCAAATGTATCTGCATTTATACGGTTGTTGGATGTAAAGTTCCCAAATTACCATATACGAGACAGTTTTTGTCTAAAGAGCTGCTCTCGCAGTCAAGTTATTGGGATTTGGTCAATCGTTTACGCACAGAAGCAATCGAGAATGACTAYAAATTTGTACAATTGATATCCGTTGCTATTCCACTAGCTTCAAATGTATCTGTATTTATACAGAACTCATTATACAGAACATTTGGACTTCGTTAGATTTTCGTTAGATAGGGGAAATACATTGCAAAGTTGAGTTAGGTCAGAGACGCTCCGCGCAAGAGAGCGATCATAAAATTTGCTTAATGTTTTGGCGATGATATCCGACTAGGGATATTAACAACGCGGCGTAAAGTAAACAAAAAAATCCCCGCGGGGAATCAATGAACGAAAAAGCAAATGACACAATCGGGTCAATCAATTTTACATAACACTAATAAAAAACACCCGCGATTATTTTCGAGCCGCGATGCAATCGTATGATGCAATACCGTTAATCATCTTTCCATGCAGCGGACATGGCAACGAGAGCCGATAAAATCACGTTTTAGAATCACGTTAAAATACAATCTGCATCGTAATTGCCTCGGTACCCTCGATACCGTAAAGCGTATACGATATCTAGCATGAAAAATAAATACCACTCAACTGTCGTGTCCGATTCGGAGAAGGGAACGGGAGAGGGGATGCGGCAAATAGGCTATTACGTCACGTCCGTGTATTCCATCGATTTATTTTTATCTACATCCTTGGGCACCGCGCATTAGCGCAATACAAAGAATCCGAATCCCTCGGAAATGAAGATTCTCTTCTTCTTCTTCTTCTTCTTTCTCGACGCAGTAAAGGCGGCAGAGGGATAATAAGCATCGGGCGTTTATTAGGTAACGTTACCCTCTTCGCTCCTCGCTAATGTATCCTCTTCGGTCGCGGAAACCGACGTTCACCGCTCGAAAGCCGCACGAAAGGTAGAGTTACGGCAAGGAACGCCGTCGTAAAGCGATAATCGATTTACGATAGCGGCGCTTTTCGCCGGCCACTTTTCCCGAAAGCACCCGGAAACCCGGAAGATCCCACGATCATCGTAAAGGGGAGACGCGAAATTCTGCCGTGCGCGTCCGCACGGCGAGCGGCGCCGCAATCGTAAACGGATAATCCGCATTCCCGGCGGATCTAACAGTAAGAGAAAGACAGGGGGGCGGGGGGGGGGGCGCGGGSGCGGGGTCGGTCTCACACACGGTAAAAATGGATAACGACGGACGGTTTCCGAGGCCCGCCCGAGGAAGGACCACGAGATTGCGAGGTGTTTTATTTTCGTACGTTTCGCGCGGAATCCGCGGGGCGGCGTATCGGTGGCATCGATATATCGGAGCCTCTTATTGTTCCAGCTCGATCTTCGTGGGAGGCTGCGCAGCGCGCCAAAGATAAACATCCATACGCAAGAATAACATCTTCCTGGTCCCTCTAATCACAACACTCGGAGGATACGCCGCACGTGAGCGAGGAACACTGGTAGGAAAACATTTTCCGTAGGGCCGTCGGGAAAACGGGAGAGCAGCCTGACGACTCGTCAGGGGGGTGGAGGTCATTATTCGCGCGACGAAACGATCCGGCGTGCATCCGGAGCTTGCCCGATCCCCGAGAATTCCCTAGCTCGGGAATTATTGGCACCGCGTGTGTTTCAGCTCCGCGTGTCTCCACTTGCCGTGGAATCTGCTGGCGTCGGCCGTACCAAGAAGAGAAGAAAAGGGAAACGACCGAGCTACAAGATAGGACCGGAAGCGGGAGAGGACTCGGCAGAGGAAAGGTGAAAAGGTTTCTCTCGAATCGCCGCAGGGACTTTCAAGTTGGCGGATTGACCGCGGGGATACCGCGTTCATCTCGTCCGATAAACGGGATTCAGTGAATCTGTGAATCAATCAGGGCTGTGACGGGCTGTGTCCCTTCATAAATACGTTGCTTTATTCGGATTATTCTGATACAGTACGCGCTCCTCTACAACGCTCCTCCGCAACATGATCGAAAATAGAATTAGAATTGAGCTACGCTTGATTCTAATGGCACTTTGACTTCGCTAGAGAAAATTGCATCGTATACATGGTATTGCCAGTGTATTCTTAAATATCGTATCGATTAAATTCGAGTTCGAGACATGTCGGGAAATGGTCTCCTCTCTACGCCACATTCCACATCGGATACGAATAAATGATAGAAAGATGGAAAGATCGAGGCTTATAATATACTTGAAATGCATACGCACGCTCCCTCCCTCCCTTTCTCTCTCTCTCTCTCTCTCTCTCTCTCTCTGTCTGTCTGCCCGGAGATTCTCGATTAAATCTATTTGGAAAGTTAGTTAATCTAGAGAACTTGAAGAACTTGCGCGTCAGTCCTCGATACATCACGATACGTCGAATATTGCGAGAGATTGGAGAATCCCGCCGCGTTAGGATTATCCTATGAATCGATTATGGGATTGCGGATCGGCGGAGAAATTCTTGTCGATCCAATCGGTCCTCGCGGAAGGCAACGTTCGCATCATGCGAAATGATAATCCTTGCGTGGAGGCACGTGTGAAACTTTGCGATGCGCTTGCGATGCGCCCAAGCGAACATAAATTCGCAAATTCCAAAGACGTTATCGCATCGCATGACTCGAGTTTGGAGCGGCTTCTGCGCGAATCGATCCTTATTGAGCTAAACACAGAGTAAAACGGATAACAATCGCCCGCAACGAGGCCGCATTGAATCTTCTTCCATCGCGACGTGAAATCTCACTTGCCTGCGCGAACAGCGCGAGAGATCCCCGCTTCCGATCCCTACAAAAAGTTATACAAAATATAACGCGACATCCGCTTAATGTCGCCTGTAAAACTGTGCAGCCTATCGCCGGCCGGCAAATCACTATTGCTAGAGAAACATCTCTCTGCATCGTCGCATAATGTAAACGATGTCGGTGAAGATGTAATGTACAAGTAGAAAAACCATGAGTTTTTATATGTATATATAGAAAGTCGCGACTCTGTTAGCTAATTCGCAAAGTCGCAAGGCTGCAAGAAGATCTTTTGTTTCGTTTGTTTCAATTAAACTGACGATTAAACTGACCATTGCCCTCTAGCATCAGTGGTCTCGCCCGAGAAGAGATTCTAGCTATGGAATTTTGCGAGACGCCGCAACTAACGAATGACAATCCTTTTTTCGATAAACGCATCATAAAACGGCTATGAGGAGATAGCACGAGTGAAACAAGTGTGCTAAAGCGGGTGTTAAATGTACAATTAAAAGTTTAAACATATGTACAGATGAGGCGGAATATTTTAATTTACATGCTAGATTAGATAATTTTGGCATCTTGAACGAATGATGCGTTCGCCATTAATGACCATGACTGATCGAGCGCAAGATTTGCAAGGTTCGACGAATTCTTCTTCATCGATGTGATTCACTGATATTCGTAAAATTACGTCAAGTATTATTAAATATATTAAAAATATATACGCCGGAGAGAAATGTTAAGAACAAGGATGCATTACGCCTTCTTACGCATTATATTCTAAAAATATATTCCCGCATTCATTTCATTATCCAATAAGATTATGTATATAATGAGCATTATAGGTAAAATATTACATACGACACGACAGAAAGGTAAACAAAGTAAGTTATGAAATTACTATTAATTCCCGGTCGATTATATCGCATCGTTTGCGATAAACAAGTGAAAATTAACTGCTTCGTCTTTCCGTTTCGGACTTATCCCAAATGTAAACACGTAAACAACTGATTTGTGTGATTTGTGTAGAGTGCCACCAAGATCGGAAAACATAGCTTGCTGATGCTGACGAAATTACAGAGAGAGTAACGGAGAAAAAATAGCTAAGAAGCTTTCATCTTTCATTTCGCTTATCCAAACCAAGACAAATAATTTAAGATGAAACTCATTAATTGTTTTATCGATTCAAACCGATGACCGCGGAAGCGTCCACTGATCGGAGCAACTGGATCTCCCCTTTTAAATACCCTAGCTATGCAAACTAGTCACGCTAACTTCCTGCCCGTGGTTTCGTAAAAACAAATCTGTTAATTCTTTAAAACGGGTGACTTTCCGAGATGAAGTAATTACGTGCCAACGTCGTTGGCTGCGGAAGTGACCGATGCTTCGATCATGGAAGCAGGCCATTCTAGACTTCAGTTTCGGTGTTTTGTGGAAGGAACCCCGATGTTGATAAAAAATTTGCAATTATCTAAATTATCTTTTCACTTTTAAACAATGACAACTCTCGTGTCTGGGATCCCGAATGTTGGCATTCGGATAGAAAGCGCAGCGAGAAAACGCTGAAGAAGGAAAGAACTAGACTGGACTCTAGTGATCGAATCACTAAGAATCGTAGCAAACGATGTAATCGTTAGTGATCCGCTTATCGAGACCGGATGTATAAGCAACAAGGCGGCATCGTTTGACTCCTCAATGAAGGAGTTTTAATGAATCAGTCGCCAAATCCACATCCAAAAAGCCCAATAAGCAGGTCAAAAGTTAACCATCGCGAACCCGCTCGCCGAATTCCGCTAGCGGAAGGATTTTGACAAGGATTCGATACGTGGGACTGAGGAAACCGCGGATTCAAACGCGCGGATCATGGATCCAGATCCCTAGATCGCATGAAATCACGAAAGATTAATCCAGCGAATATCAAAGTAGGACGTAAGACCTAAGAGAGACGAGGAGAGGCGGTGTAATATAAAACAGCCAAGTTTAGATGAAAAATATAATGTCTGTCATGTAACGAGCAAACATGCGCGTTAAACATACACCGTTCACAGCGCAACAGCGCTCCTCTTTCTTTCTTTCTCTGTTTTTCCTTTTCTTAATCCTCACGCATCCTCGCGAAACGTTCGAATCGACGGATTTGTCTCGTGAACATCTTCGTTCCGCGCTGCGATCTCTGCTTGAATATTAATTACAATGGGGAGGGGCGGGGCGGGGAGGGGGGGAGGAAGTATTACACACAACACATTCGACGAAATTGTACATACGCTTATACAGTGGTGCTTAATAGCAATAAATAATAATTATCTCGAAACGTATTATCGCGAATTAACGAACGCACACAAATGACACACGCTATCAACGATCTATCGATCAGCCAGCGAAGAGTCGCTCTCCTTTAGACGAAGCTGAATCTCGAAGACGTGCAACGGTCTGATTGAACGTGATTAAATGTGAACGAACGATTAAACGATCGCAAGTAAGGATAATAATAAGTACGGATAAAGTGTTAGAGTCTCCGAGAATACGCTCTGGCACTTGAACGATGCGCGGAAATAATAATAATAATAATAATAATAATAATAATAATAATAATAATAATATTACGAGTATTACGAAAGATAATTACGAGAAGGCAATGTACAATTGATACGGATTACAGTGCGATTATCTGGCATTCTTGCGAAATCGCTGGTGAATCCATGGCTTGTCATCTACTGCCTCTACGAGGAGCCGTGAGAGCTCCTCGGGGAGGAGAGGGATAAATGCATCCGCCAAATGTAAAATTCGGTTGACGGATTCGTCTCTCCAACTTTGCAACGCAGCGATCGTTGCCAACATGATCGTTTTCGTAAAGCACAGCTCGCAGGCGGAGCAAGCATGTGATTCTAGACGGGGAATCACCAGCGATTCCCTTCCGCGTTCATTTCTCATGCGTCTGCCGGTACTCTTGGCACCGTAACACGTGTAGGGCAACACGTGCGTTTCTGATACGTGCTCAAAGATCAGTCACGGGTCCAGATAGATTAAGGCTACTCTTGATCGCGAGCGGAGTTTTCGGATTGCTCGCGATCGATGAATTCTTATCGCTTCTGGGTGCGTCTGGTTTCTCCGCGTCGACGTCGTCATCGTCTTCATCGTCGTTGTCGTCGTCGTCGTCGTCGTCGTCGTCGTCGTCGTCGTCGTCTCCTCTGGCTTCCCTCGCGTCTTCCAACGACAATGATGCTGATGACGACGAGACTTTACTCGTCGGTTCCTTGGTTAGTCCCTCGGGAACGGAACATTCACCGGAAGCCAGGACGTCGCGAATCCTGCTTATGGTTTCCGGGGTCGTGGCACCGTTCACCTTTTTACGCAGTATCTCCACCAGCTTCTCCAGTCTGACAAATTATGTTTCGTATCACGTTACGTTCGTTCGTTCGTGGCTTGATTTCGCTGCCACTCTTTCACCGCTAAACATCCAAAGACACTTACGCAACAATCTCTTTAGAAGCACGTAAAGCGAAAGTTTCAGCGCAAAGCCATGCTGCGGGCTAGAAAACAGAAGAAAACGACGTGATTCGGTGCCTGCCATCCCAGACGAAGCGTGCTCGGGGTCTCTCTCTCTCCGAGAGAAGGAGTGCCGATGGGATCACGTGGAGCAGAAGGGATTACGCAAGCGGAATTTGTGTTTGCGGAATTTTATTAAAATACAGACTATAAAAAAGTTTCATATATAGAAATTCCCTTTCGCGAATAATAATGAAGAAGATATGACGAGCCGGCGAAAATAATAAAATAAAACAGTTACATTGCGACGTGCGGATGTAGTTTTGCTCGCGATCTTCTTACTTCAAGCAATTACACTAAAGGGATCCTTAGAAAAGACTTTTAAGCATGTCCACATATTCACACATATTCACGCCATGATAGAAGAAGACCACGCAGATCGGATTTACATCTAGCAACTCGAGACTGCATGAAATTATGCAACGACTACGACGAAAAGATAACAGTTATCTCGATAGAGATAATTTATGGTTATTTTATTAATGGGATACAGATATGTGAATAAAAAATACAAAATACATATAAAGGCTATATATATATATATATATATGTGTATATATATATATATATATATATATATACACACACACATAGTAGATGGCATACACGAAGATTTAATACGAATAAAAGCATGCTGAAACTTTAAAGTCATGCCGACAGATAAACAAAGATTTATCGCGAACTGCTAATCGGGCAGATTAATTAATTAAATCGTATATTACAATGTTATCGAGGTATATTTGAGATTCGTTAGAAAATTATCTGTCATACGTGTCTGTTCCTCATTCATATATTTAATACATACATTTGTAGCTATCTGTACATAGGCTATAGGGGAAGCAAATATTTTTGTCACAAGTCAACAATGTATCAGAATTTGCAGAAGCGTATGCGTAGTAGTAACGACGACGCGCCTAAAGTGTCCGTAATACTTAATCAGCAATTGGAAGAACTCTACAAGATGCAAATGCAAAATCTTCTAAACATTAATGGTAATCAATTACTGTTCTTCATCCTTTTTTTCTTTCCCTTTTTTTCTTTCTTTTTTAAAGATGTGGCTTACTTATGCCAATGATAACAAGAGAAAGGCACACGCGAAAGGCAAACGGAATGAAAACTGTTATGCTCAACAGGTAACAATTATTCTTCTCCAATTCCCTTTTAAGATACGTCGCTATGGAATCGGTATTGCAATATATATGGCACACATGAATTACGTTATTGCGGTATTCCGGTATTTCCATTCCGATCAAGTATGCGTATCGCTTTACAAAAGCGAAAAGTAAGAGCAAAGCTACGCCTCAACGTAAACATCTTCTTTCTTGGCGAAGAAATAAAAGCGCAGGTTCTCTTCCACCTCCGATACCGGAATGACGTAATTCCGCTGAATGCGAAGCGTGACGCGGCTGGGAGCGTGGGGTACCAGTACATGACCAACATGTACGAGAAGCGGCTACGACGAGTGAACGATAGACCTACGTGTGCCACTTGAGTATACATAACAGTAGCCTCTAGTAAGAAGCCCCTACGAAGCCCCCCATTTGCGAAGAAGACGAGATATTGGCGACGAGCAGTGTGTGATATTGCTTTCTTTCTATCTCTTGCTCGGGGCCCCGCGCGTACACAACCTAAATATAGGTGGTGGTGTAGGTGGCACGTGAAGGTGCTGTTTTGGTTCTGGAGGTCAGGGGTCCGGTCGAGCAGAGGTCTTTCGGCATGATGGAGCCACCACCGACCACGGTGACTTCGGGTACCTCGGTGATGGCTCGGTTCATGTGATCGCCATTGGGACAGCTCTCGTTCACCATGCCACGACTGGTCCCGGTCGAGCTCGAGTAGCTCGTACCGATCGAAACCTTGCTACCCCAATGCTGACTCTTGCTGAACTTGTCGGTCTCGCTCAGGCACCTCCTCAGCTCGCATTTCTTCCGACGTGACTTCTTGCAGCTACCCCGTTGGAAAGCGTACAGTCTCTGCCAACTTGCGTGATCAACCGATCTCTCTATATCGATCTTGCTCGTCTGGTCGCTCGATTGTTCGTTGGCGTCTTTTCTCTCCTCGACGACCACTCCGGTGTCCGACGACACGGGAGTTTCCGTCTCGATCTTCTGCTCCGCGAGCAACTGCGTTTCCACTTCCGCGGGATTCTCTGGAGGCTGCTGATCACCGGCTCCTCCTCCCTCAGCAGCGTTCAAGAGATTCGTTTGCGTTTCTTCCTTGATCGTCGATGGCCTCTCTTCCTCGCCGTTGTTCCTTCTCGCGGTGTCAGTATCGCGTGTCCTTTTCTGATCGGACGAAGTCAAGCAGTCAGCTAACTCTGTCATACATAGTTGCCAAAAGTTCTTAGCGGTGAGTTCTGACCTTTGATTCTCAGCCTCGCGTTTAGATCCGATCTCGGCCGCGTTTACGGCGCGATCGTTCATCGTGTCGATCGCTTCGCTCTGGCAAAGCGCCGAGGCCGTCCCCGAACGATCGTTTTCGTCCTTCGTCGATCGTGGAGAATCCTCGCAGGACGCGGACCCGGAATTTCGATCCTCGGTCCTCGCCTCGGAGACGAAAAGAGCCATCACCTCCGCGGAACGGGAACGCAGGGCAGAAGAGGAGCAAACGGAGAAAGTATGCGATGAGGTTGCAGACGGGAGGACCGGGGGCAGGGAACGAGTCTCGGCAAGAGCGGTACGCACGGGGGTGCTGGTTATACAGGGCGTATCGAAAGTTACAGGCGTGACAGATCTGGATACCGCGAAGTTTACGCACTTTGCCGCGTGGTTCTCGGCCAGGTTCCTGGACGCCCGTGCCTCCTGGAGCTCCCGCCGCAACGCCAGAGTCTCCTCCTCAAAGGCTGCGATCTCGCGGCCTTCGTTGCTAATGCGAATAGAATTGATTCTTTTTTTTTTTCCTTCTTCTCTTTCCCTTCTAACCAGAAGCGAGCTTTCACAGGCAGATACATAAATTTGTGGGTGTGGTACAACAGCGAATCACTCTAATTGGGATCATGGGGTACCGTGAATTGACCTTGAGACGGTTTATCGAATTTAGGTAGTTTACGAAGCAGAGGATGATTAAAGAGTGTAAGACTGTTAAAAAGAGGATAGATCGTGGATGCAAAATTCAGTCAAGAGTGTAGAGATTCAAACATTTCCCTTCATCCATGGCATTCTTTTATTTATCAGCTATTATACCATTACTACCGCGCGATACGTATAACGCGCGATTGGATTATTACAAAGCTAACGGCGGCACGTACTTTGAATATTTCATTAATTGCGGATAAAACAATGGGGAATAATGAATACGATAACGGACAACGCGGCACCTTCGTTAAGGTTACTTTACGTATATTTAAATTCCAGATAAAATTGTTGAATCTTTGGAAATCTTCTATAAGATTCTATCGCGAATTATAAATTCGCGCAGAGCTTTAGATAACAATTGCTTGCCAAGTCTGTCGCAATCAAAAATTGCGAGGGAAGGAAATTACGTTATGCGTAGAAATCACGAGCGGAGAGCAGATTGGATGTAATAGCACAATTACGGACAATTACGGAAGCAGAGTGATCAAAACCGGCTTTTTGGTCAAACGCGTCCAAACGTCTCACGCGTTTTGGATATGTACATGGTCGAAATAGCGTTCGATACAAAACAAATATAGGTAAGACTCAAAGAAGCAAACTACCAAGTATTTACAGATGCTAGAATATAGTACTTACGTTGCGCCTAGCTTTAATGCCATCACTTCCTCCTCCAATTTCGTGATGCGCTGTTCGCTTCCCTCTTTCTCCTTTATTAGTTTCGATAATTGATTCTGTAACAAAAACAAAAGGAAGAGGAAATAAAAGTCGCTTATTAAGGAAATCTAATTTGTTTCGTTATTCGCTATACGTAAACAACGCAACAAAGCACGCTTGTTAATGTGCTAAAAAGAATAAAAAACAAGTCAAGAGCTGACAACTTTAATCGGTTCTCACATGCAGCAGAATTTACATGGAGACGGAGGGTCCCGGAGGTTCAATTACGAGATTGCCAATATGCAGGCGACATGGCGGTGGTAGCCATCGCTTCGACTGATGAGGCTAATGGATGGTTGAAACCTGAGAAGATACGGCAAAGAGGAAAAAGAGGCCAAGGGAGAGGCCCCTGACAGCCGCTAAGTGCGCTCCATCCTCCTCGTCTCTTCCCCGTCTATCCCATTTTCCCTTCCCATCCCTTTGGTCCCGCCCCGGCCCCTCTACCTTTGCAACACTCTGCCCACTGTGAATGCCCCTTATGTGAAACCTAATCACTTTTACGGCGTCACGGATATTTCGTATTATGTCTACATTGCCTTCTTCGGTATCGGCCGACTTTATCAGCCGTTTCTCCGCGATTCGACCTTCCCCTTTCCTCGCTTGTCTCCCTTTCCTGCCCAGAATCAAGTCGCGCGTGCAGCAAACCGTTTATCGGCTAATGCGTTTCTCCAATATGAGTTTCCGACTCTGAAAAATGGAAAGATTCTCTCGCAATTTCCTCGACTCTAGATCCGCTTTCTTTTTTTCTCTCGTTTGTAACAAAATAATTGTATGCGAATATTGTATCTTTGTTAAGCTAATTTTATTCATCTTGCGATATTAATAATAATGGAACGTAATGTAATGCATACTCGAGAAGTGCAATTATCAAGATAGAATAAAAGAAATGGAGAATCTTAGACGATGCAGATAATGTAATGATGTAATGATATATAAAAATACGTAAATGGATGAAAATAAAATCGATCGTACAAACTTTACATACATACGATCATCAGGAAAGAAGGAGAAAGTCGAGAAGGATCGATACCAAGATCACCTGGCCATCCTAATCAAATAGAACGTAGGAACGTCTGCGTAAATATTACATCTACGATCATCAACCGAAAGAGCATCAATAATACTAAGCCGAATGCTCATATTACCTCAATCGCAAAACGGCATCAGTACCACAAAAAAAGAGAAGGCTCTGTTAATCGTAGCTTCTGTTTTCTATTCTCACATTCTCTGATCGACGAACTCGTAGCATTTTCTCTTAATTTGTCATCTTTCCGCATAAATTTTAATTTTAATAAGTTTAATATTCTGCCAAAGATCTCACTTCAATATTCTGAATATGAAATTATCAGACTAACAATGGAGATATTTAGTCCAAAAGATTAAAAACGAGACTACATATTCGACATTCAGTCATATTTCAAAAACAATTTCATATTTTCTGTAATTGCCATGCCAATGTATTGCCAATGAATGATTTATAATGTGAATATAAAATATAAAATTATTTTAAATTAAAATTGAAATTAATTTAAATTTCTTAAATTTCTTTTTTTTTTTACCTGTTGATTATTTTTCTCCTCCAATAGAGATTTCACTTTCATGGCTAATTCATCTTCGCGATTTTTGTTTGCTTCTCTGATCTCACGTATGAGCTCTGGAACGAATACGTACAGTATTTATGATACAGTAATCTTAGTGTAATATTTATTCTGTGCAAGAGAATATAAAAACTAATAAAACTATATACTATATATTTTAAAATTATATCTACCCGATAACATCCCAGGTTGATAATCCAGAGGAGTATTGTACTTGCATTGCGCCACTTTCATTTTTATATCCTCTAAATTTAATTTTACTTCATTGAGCTCTTTGAATAATTGATTGTTACATTTCTTCAGTTCCGTTATCTGCAATACATAATATTTGAAGAAGAAATAATAATCATAAATGATAAAACATGTTTTACATATTTCAGACATACATCAAATACAGAAACTCCAATGTGGAAAATAGAGAAATTTCGCAAAAGATGCGTTTAATTGAATTTGACATGCGAATCATTAAAAACAAAGTCAAATAATATTAACCTGTTCAACAAGCGACAAGACAAGCTTATTGCTGCGACCAATTGTTGTTATGGAACTTCCACTCTCGATACTATCGGAATCGTCGCTGTCCGAATGAGGAACATCGTCGGCAGGGCCTAACCCAGGATCGGAATATCTTCTATGCTCCGAATTAAGTTCATCGCTATTGATACCGTTATCTCTGTTGGCAGTGGGTGGTAAACTGGTGTAATCTCCGTTCTGATACGCAACATGTATAGTGGATTCTAATGCCTTGTTTTCCTGTAGGTTTCCATAGCCATTAGCGATATTATTGTTGGCATTCTGATAAACGTTCATCGGATACTCGTTGCAACGATGTCTGCGTCCACTGGGAGCATTTCTGACGCTTGGTATTGGCATTGGTTGATACATTCTGCACATTGCTGGCAAGGAGACCGGTTGCATGGTATACGCCATTGGCATCGGCGAGTAGCCACACACGCTTGGATCTGACATTGCAGTAAACAGACGTTGTCCATTGGTGGGAACATTTTGCGACACACCGGTCGATTGCCACAACATCCGCGGTGGACATCCCATACCCGATGCCAGGCCGCCGTTTGGATCATTTCTTGGGTCATTACCCCATGTATCCAATGTTGCGTTCAATAGATTGGTCTTGCGATTGGACCGTCTTTTATTCTTTCTCGAGGTACTCGACAGGTTTTGCTGCGGCGATTTCGATAGATCCGACAACCTGTTTGACATTATTGTCTTGTTTATACCCAAAACATAACCTTTTGACAATGTGCGACAATGTGAAATGCGTTACTAACCTCTTCTCCATTTTGACAGACGAGCCGATCCACATCAAGACTCTATTCCATATGACAGCATACGTGACATCCGCAGGGCAAAGACGTTATCAGGCGAGTCGATTCACTTTTCGATTATAACCCTTATAATCATTAGACATTTCCAGGTTTCTAACGTGACAAACTACAAACAAGACGACTGACTGATCAGCTCTCGGAAGACCTATCCGATTGATAGGTCTAAAAGAATACGCCAATCAGAATCAGCAATTCGATCATCGGTCAATGATTGGACACTATCGCGTTTTTTCTTCGAGGCATGTCAATTTTCACGCACAGTGCGCTAATGTGACACATGCATTCAATTCAAATACATACGCGAGAGATTATGTCAAAATGTTGAACTTCTTTATCGACAAATATAATTCAACAATATGAAATAAATAAGGACGGAACTATTCGATCGAACCATCGAGAAATCGATTACGCATTTTGCAGTACAGTGAAAATCAAAGAAGAACAAATTACATATCCACAAGTCTAACGCCGACTTCACTGTATCCACTGTATGACATATGCCATTTGATGCTCGATAAAAGAGCTTTGCTCTCTAGAGATTTTAGCCAGAGATAGTTTGATTTCTAAAGAGAGCATTATATGCGATTATCTTAGCTATTATCTCATACGTATCCATCTCGTATTGAATCTCCAGTATTTGTAACCGATGATATAAACCGATGGCTGCCTTCGCGCGATCCCTTGACACGTGCGATGGCAATGCGATGCCATAACCTTAAATCAGGAAACAATCTGACAACGGCATTGAATATCCTGTCATTCAAGAATAAGAAGAGAGGAAGGAGAAAGGATGGCAGCCGGGGAGCGACAAATGGACAATGAGAAAGTGAAACCGATCTTTTGCGAACTATCTGTGAACGATTCAGAACCAGAAGTTACGGAGATCGAGAGTTTGTGTATGGACTGCGGCAAAAACGTATATAACCTTTACCCTTTTACTTTGCTTAATTTACTTTGTTTCAAAGCATCTGTCGTAGTTGGTAGGTATGTTTGTCGAATGATTATCAGATCAATGTTCGTTTGCAGGGAATTACCAGACTGTTGTTGACAAAAATTCCGCATTACAAAGATGTGATACTCATGTCTTTCGAGTGCGAGCATTGTGGCTATCAGAACAATGAGATACAAAACGGTGGGAAAATAACGGAGAGAGGAATCAGAATAACGTTGCAAGTAGCAACGCCACGGGATCTAAATCGTCAAGTGATCAAGTCCGATTACACCGGTGTTCGTATCCCTCATTTAGATTTCGAGATTCCTGCGCAGTCTCAGAAAGGAGAGATCACAACAGTAGAAGGAATCATTAATAGGAGCATTAGCGGTTTGGAGCAGGATCAATCCAGACGCCGAGAGGAATTTCCAGACACTGCGGTTGAAATAGATTTATTTATTAGCAAATTACATTCGTTGAAAATGCTAGACGAACCATTTACCATTATTTTCGAAGACGTCTCAGGAAATTGTTATGTGGAAAATCCAAAAGCACCAATCAAGGATGATCAATGTGATACGATGCATTTTAAGAGAACGAAAGAGCAGAATCAAATGCTGGGAGTTTACTCGGACAATGGAGACATTTTACTGAAACCTATACAGGAAGGAGAATATCCTTTGGAACAGATCGAGGGCGAAGTATTGTCTTTTCTTACTAATTGCCCGATTTGCAACAACCCTTGTGAAACAAACATGAAATTAACAAGTATCCTTTAAATACATTAATTAACTTTTTATAGCGTAGCGTTTCTCTTTAGGAAGTAATTATCTAATTTGGCATAAACGTTCTCTGGAAATACAGTATTATATTTGAGGAGGGATGAAAGTAAAAATTTCTTTTACTTTCGTGTGAAATTTTTTTCACATCAACAAACGGTATTGGATTATTCTGATTTATTTTGTTTTAAAATATTGCGACGAGTCTTTAAATGACAAATATATCAATTAGCCTTTACATCTATGTAATGTTCTATTTATATTATATATAAATAGAAAATATATTGTGAATCATATAAGATTCGATTCTAAAACCATTCATTTATACATGGAATTTTTTCTTAATAGAACGTAAAGATATACCGCATTTTAAAGAGGTTGTCATAATGGCTATGCTCTGCGAGTCTTGTGGTCATAGAACTAACGAAGTGAAGAGTGGAGGTGGAATCGAACCTCAAGGGGTTCGAATTGAAGTAACAGTAACGGGTAAAGAAGATTTCAGTCGTGACTTATTGAAATCGGAAACTTGTAACATGGAGATACCCGAGCTCGAATTAGAAGCTGGTCCAGCTATTTTGGGCGGTCGATTTACTACTATTGAAGGAATTATAACGGCGATGAAAGAACAATTATGTTCATGCACGGCTGGAGACAGCAGCGATGTGGAGATGGCGGAAAGGATGAAGGCGTTTATCGCTCAGCTAGATGATATTTTAGACGGCAGAAGAAAAGTGACCCTGGTTTTGGACGACCCAGCCGGAAATAGTTACGTGCAAAGTCTCCTCGATGATGAACCTGACGATAGATTAAATATCACAAAGTACGACAGAAGTTATGAGCAGAATGAGGAGCTTGGGCTCAACGATATGAAAGTCGAAGACTACTAAATTTTCATTAAAATAAACGAGTGCTTTGGAAGTATTTTTAAAAGTACAAACATTAAAGTATATCTAAAAAAAAACTATATGAAACTTGCCGTAACATTGAATCATCATTATCAGTGTAACAAAGATTTTATTGTTGATGCAAAACAGATAGTGTAAATATAAATTTTATATAATTCTCATCAAATCGGAACAATGTCGATTCAATTTCCTTTAGTTCCTTAGGTTTCATCTTCTTCGATCGGACTTCTAAAAGAGGAAAGAAAACTTTGTGATATATCCTTGCGTATACAAGTCTCTCACACGACTATTTATGTGCATTCATGTAAAAGATATATGTTAAAAGATACAACGCATACACGATCGGTATCGCGTCGAGCTTTTTCAAGCCAGGCAATCGTTTTATGACCTGCGCGCGCCACATTTCAACCTCTACTTTGTCGCATATGGGATTATTGATGAACAACAACTCTTGAAGATTGGGTATTTCTTGCAGACGATTGAATTCCGCCCAATCCTTCACCAAATTGTTGCCCATGTACAGAACCTTGAGTGCCTTCAGGGCACTGACGCCTTTGATCTTCTCAATCAGATTGTAGGATATCCATAATTCCTCTAAATGATCCCCAATCGCCTCTAATCCTGAGAACGTTTTGATGTAATTCCGGCTTAAGGACAAAATCCGCAAATATTTCAGTGAACTAATACCAGCGATTCTCTCTATCATATTCGTCGATAGCGACAATTTTCTGTGAAACGTTTCAATTCGGGTTATCCAATCAATGTAATGTTTCAATGTTTAAATGCATACCGCTGTTAAAAAGCAATAACGAACTCGACATTGCTTAATATCGCTAAATTATTGTCCATCCTATCAATCGGAGGCCATTGGAAAGATAAAATCATTTCTTTTTGCTCGCTCGCGACGAGCCCCGTTTTTTCTTCCCATCTTTGAATAGCTTCCTTGCACGATGTCGACTTGGCCTAACATAATTTTGTTTTCAAGAAAAGATACAGGACACTTAAGTTATCGCAATCTCGCAATTTAATATTCATTACCATAACTCGAGCAGCTAGTCAGTTCGCCGATTTAATCCTGTCCAGTCGCTTTGACTGAATGAACATTAACGTTGACAAATTACAAAGATGTCGATGAATACGTTGACAAATGTGATAATCTTCGAAGATGGTATAAAATTATGAAATCCTATTTTCAACTTGCGCGTTAGGATAAAAATTTTTCAAAACTTACGCGCGCGCGCGCGCGCGTAATCTAGTTACTTTCGCATTATCGCCATAGAACATTTGTTGTACCAAGGATATCGTCATTATGGTCTATCTAATATCTAAAGAGTGAAAAAATCAAAATTTGAGAAGCAAGCAAGGAATGGTTTATTGCTATAAACCATTAAGGAAAGAGAAAAAAATCTTTCATTACGTTATTGACGATCCTATCATGGGGAACAAAATAAGATTTACGAATAACATTGAAAACAGAGGTTGGTTATAAGCCGGCACATGGACGTCACGAGTCGCCGGTTCGCCACGGATGCATCTGATCCGGCCAATGGCGATCGCGAACGCATGCCGCGACTCGTTAGCCGCCGATCACGGGATGCAGTGATACGCGCAACCAAGGTGTGCTCGCGGTCGTGCAGCCGATTCGATCGTGCGTTCCCGATATCGGCGACAAAATGGTAAACCGATCGAAAAAGGACAAGGTACGTCTGCCACGGTAGTTTGTCGTCACGACCGTCGCCGTCAGCGTAGTGGTCGTTTATCCGGCTGCGCGCGCGGATTACTCGGCTATCCGTGGGATGGTGGTGGTGGGGTGGTGGTGCGGTGTGCGAGACAGAGAGGAAGATAGGAAGATCAAGAGGGAAAGAGAAAGACGGAGATAGCGGTGCTCGCAACGGGCGTGAGAGAAAGCGAGACCGAGGAGAAAGGGTCGCACACATAGGCACGCGCGCGCGCGCGCGCGCGCGAACGCAAAAGAGAAAGAGAGAAAGGGAGAGAGAGAGAGAGAAAGAGCGATTGGGGGAACAACCCCGACAGGCGAACCTCTCCTCAGGCCATTCGAGGATGTAGCGTGACTCCGGTTTCTTGACCCGATCCCGATTCCGCGCGCGAGGCCGCCCTCTGCTCGACGTCACTTCGGTTCCTCTTGCCGCCGACTGACCGGCGCATCAATCGCCGCGCGTGTTGTGCGATCGGCTTGTCCCGTGCTCGACTTGTCCGGTCATCTCGTGAACGCCGTACGTTGCCGCCGCTAACGACGACGACGACGACGACGTCGACGACGACGACGACGACGACGACGACGACGACGACGACAACGACGACGACAACGACGACGACGATTACTACGACGACGCGCGCTGCTGCTCACTCGGCCGCGTGCACGGAACAAGCGCAATGGTATATATGCTCTTCTTATTCCTGTGCGCTTTCCTCCTCTCGCCTCGCGCATCTACACTGACGCTCTCCCGCCCGCACCTTCCTGCTGCTTCCACGTATTGTTTCATATCGGGGCTGCGGGTGCGGGAGAGCCTGTTTCACGCGGTGCATCGAGATCACTCATACCGCTTCTGTTCCAGGAGACGGCAAAAAGCGGCAAGGACAAGGCGAAGAACGGCAAGGA
This sequence comes from Eciton burchellii, assembly GCA_020341155.1. Lineage (NCBI taxonomy): Eukaryota > Metazoa > Arthropoda > Insecta > Hymenoptera > Formicidae > Eciton > Eciton burchellii. Next base: position 877,284 of record JAHMML010000058.1, on the reverse strand, counting down.
CGTCGATGTCGTTGACGAGGTGAGGTTATATTGTCGCTTGGCCGCTACCCCCTATCACTTCCGTCTCCCCGAGACTCCTGTCATCGCCGATTGACAGTAGCCGCGGCTGTGCGTGCTATACTCATGCTATACTTTGCTTTTGCGCCATAATACAGCGGAACGCACGCACTCCGTTGAATGGAATTTGCCTGCTTCTCTGAGCAGCGTCAAGCGAATTCCTCGCCGACAGACTGATCGTACGTAGTTGACCTCTTTGTATCTTGCATCGTTGTATCACTGTTGGCTTGGTTTGGCCTGTGTCTGCTCTCGGTGCAGGTGCAGATGCAAGCATATGACTGCATTTGCATCAGTTATATATGTATATATAAATATATATAATGTGTGTGTGTGTGTGTGTGTGTGTGTGTGTGTAAAATCAGTATATAGTAAAAAATGCACATCCATGCACATCCATATCTAGTATTTTTTACGGGAACATGAGCAAATTACGTCATATATTAGGCATGCTTGCATAACTGATGCAATATTTATAGCACGTAATTTCTCTTAAAGTTATATAACTTGCGAATATAAACAAATAGGTTGCACACATGTTGTATCTTATCTTATGTCTAATTTCTTGCAAATTCTATGTAAAAACTTAATTCCCTACTCTTACACGAGTGATAGGGAATTGATCGGACTTGCGTATTGCATCTTCTTAGCATTATTTTAAATTTGATCAATTAATAGCTGTTTTGTTGTCATTTCCCATTGGAGAGATAATTGCTTCCTTTGCTTACTACTTATCGTCGACATTAAGCAGAGGAGAAAGAGAGAAAGGGAAAGAGAAGCGATATCTTTCAGTAGTTGTCAAGAAATTTTATGATACGAAGAAAGAGGATCATCGTCAAGCTGAGGCTTTGCTCTCTTCCGTAACTTTATATTCGTACATAAATATGGATTTCACTCATAAACCATTTCCCAGAATAGCGATGGTACTTGTTATCGCATCTCCTTTTATCGTTTCTTGTCATAATTTCCAACTATCGAGCGATAAATATATTTTTAGCAGCAGACTAAAAACGTGATGCAGCACCTGCGCTCATGTCGAAGCATTTGCTTTTGATATCGTTTAATGAGCGATCAAACTGCAAATGTTACTAGCCGAAGAGCAGTGACAATAATTGTCGATCGCAATTGATGTGTACGACGCTAGGTGGCGCACCTAGAACGTCAAATGCTCGTAGCAGCGTCGTAAAATATCATCGCCCTACACTCGTGTCCGTTAATGCGGATGTGTTGACGCGCGTAATTTTACGTTTCGTATCTCATATCGGTATAGGAACGATAACTTTATTAATTTTGCAGATGGCGCGATGATATACTTAATTTTGCGTGGATATCTATCCGTTTCGTATCGGATTTTTCTTGTTTTGTTAAATAACGATTGAAACGGGTGATTTGAAATTCGAAACTCGCATGGTAGCTCTACCTTTTGTCACGTTGATCGAAAGAGAATCGCTGTGGTCACAGAAATGACGGCATTTAGATTTATGTTCGATGAATCAATGCGCAAAACGATCTCGGGCAATTGAATAGGGAGGGAACGAGCAAGGAGTCATTCCCACTTTAAATAATTAAATAATCTCCATTTTAAATGAAACTAGTCTGTTCTTCTCGCCCGCCCGATTCTCCTCCATTCTGTCTGATTGATCGCGACAAGGCATCAACGATAAGAGATATGCATCGATTCGATGCTCGCACGCACGCGTGCGCGTTACGTATGCATGCGATTATTATAGACATGTGATTATATGCCGTTTGACGCCGCGATCCGTGTGTCGAACTTCCATCATTATCGTAAGAAATCGTCGTGTGCGGAAAAAAAACTGCATTCGTCAAGGCTCGCACACATGATCCTGCACGAAACTTTTGCGCGGGACCGATCTGTCATCAGTTTTGAATTCGGTAGCGTGCACGTCCGATCGGTGATATTAGCTAGCCCACCTGTCGACGATTGGGCGCGTGACGTCCGACATAGGTGCGAGAGAGACGCCGCACATATGTCTGAAATAGATGTTGCCCGCGAAATCGTGACAATTTACGACGCAGCCGTGGCGATGCGCACGAGTAGAGAACGCAATTTGTATTTCGCCCGCGCAAAATGATGCAATTCGCGCCCGCGTAAGCGCCAGTGTTTCACAAAACAAGAGTGGGGGAAGAAGAAAAAAGACTGGCGGCGGAGGGGAGGAGTAAAAGGAGAGACCGGACTAATAAGCGCATACAGCAGGAGTGTGGCGACGCCGCCTCGAACGCTCGGATCGACACGTTCGAGCGTTTTAGCGCGCTCGTTTACTCTTCAAGGATTCTCACGCCGTTAATTGTACGGCAAATTATCTAGCCGCTCTGCTCAGCTTGAGCAGCTAGCTGCATACTCCGTCGCTTCCTCCTCGCGGAGGAAAGGTCGAGAATTGTAGACGCGCAATTTCGGCGATGGCGAACAGGATAGTAGTCCGCAATGCCGCTCCGCGAGAGAGTCCGATGACTTTTTTCGTCCTTATCGTCATGCTTATTTCCAGAAGGATATTGCGGGATCCAGCGATAGATCTAGCAACAGCTACACCGCTCCCGGGATCATGGAAAGATCTCTCGCCGGTCCCGTTCCGTTCACCCGTTAAAACCAACCACGCGATAGAGAACGACGCCTCTCTTCCTCTTTTTTCCTCCCTCCCTTTCTCTCTCTCTCTCTCTTTCTTTCTATTTCGAGCGACGTGCAAATAGAAAGCGCGCTAATAATAGAATAACGGTGCATTCCAGGCTCTGTGTCGCGTCGGGCCGCTCATTCGGGCGGCTCGAACAGCGAAGACAGGTGATACCGGCGCAAAGTTGGGTCCTTTTTTCATAAATAGTGAGAGCTCGAGATGGCGAGAGGAGGGAGAGGGAGGGCGGACGGGCGAGCTGAGGCGCGGGAGAGGAGTGGAGGAGAACGCGAAGAATGTCCGAAACGTAGAGTGATGATGCTTCGCGGATTCTTGAAGGTTTTCCCTAAACGGTCGATCATTGAGAACGATATTGAACCGATCGCGCGGAAACCGCAGCGGTGGGGAGAAAGCCGCGTCGATGGGCGTGCACATATATATGCGCACATATTATATATGTATGCATGTACGCGTGTGCACGCTCTATATATATATATATATATATATATATGCGCGCCGTGAGAAGTAAAACGTAATTCCGCGTAATTGGCGTGAGGGTTAAGGTCGTACGTGGCGGCCTTGAACGATCGGCGTCGATCGGGCGGCGGCGGCGTGCCGCGAGAGCCGATCGCGCTCGCCAAAAGTCGCGGCGTGTGTACACGAGGAGTGTCGCAAGTGGCTGGCTGCTGCGATTCTCGGTCACGAGTGCACGCTCGCCGCTCGCTTCTGGCAGTGCGCTCTCGTCGCCGTCGCCGTCGCCGTCTCCGTCTCCGTCTCCGTCTCCGCGAAGCGCCTCTCGGACGATCTCGGGCGTCACGACGTCGTGTTCCGTCGCGTTCCTCCCGACAGCCTCTTCCTTTTCTTTCCTTTTCCTTATTCCCGCTCGTTAGCATCGCGACGGGCCACTCCTCTCTCCCTCTCTCTCCCTCCCCCTCTCTCTCTCTCTCTTTCTTTTGTAACGCGCCAGAGAAAACAGTGTCGCGTGGAATCTCTCGGATGGAAACCGGACGACGGAGAGGTGACGTTTCTACGTGCATCGCGGAGTAGTGCGGCCTCGGAGTAGTGCAGGCGTCGCGCGTCTTTGTCCGCTGCGGCGTGTCGCGTCGCGCGGCTAGAAATCAGCCCGCAAGAATATTCCGCGTGGAGAATATTTAGATCGCAGAGGGGGAGGGGGAGAGGAGGGGGGATTCTCGGGAGTCCCCCGAGACCCGAGGCCCGATTTTGCCGAATCACGATCCCTTTCTTCGTTGCGATGCGATTCGAAAAATCAGTCCGCGTTCAGCTCGATCTCTCGTATACGCCTCGCTACGAATAAGATTCGATCCATTCCGGAGAAAAAATATCTTTTACCAATCGTCGCGTACAATTGTCGATTTGTCCTGATGAGTCGATCTGTAACTCGAAAAGGTTTCGAGCGAGCTCGAACGAACAACGCGTGAAATAAAAAGAAAAAGGGGGAGGGGGGGGAAAGGGAGAAAAAAAAGGAAAGAGAACTGTAATTAGGCGAGATTACAATCCTGATGGAGCGATAGGGCGTATCGAAACGGCGACAGACGGTCTCTCCGGGATTCGATCGCTGGTAGAACATAGAAATGTGATCGAAGAGAAACACAGAGACACGAAAGATCGAAAAGAGTAAAGCGTGAACGTTATCGGCGGCGAATTTGTGTCGCGTCGAAGATCGCCGGCTTACTCGGAACATCGCACGCCAAAATAATATTTATACTTCCTCGTCAGTTTTGATTGTCTAGAATATTCGCGAGGGCGAGGTGCAGGGACCGCGCCGGCTTTTCCTAATCTTGGACGGGACGAGGGGGAGAGGGGGCGGGCCGGGCGAATTTTGTTCCGCCGATTTATTTTCGTCCGCCTTTTCGCGCGCAAACTGGTCACAGGAACGCGTTGCAAATAGATCGGGTGCGCGACACGTGCACCCGTCAATCGCTTCATCCCCTCGAGAGGCTCGGAATTTCGCAGTGGTACTGTTAAGCGTAGCCTGCCTCGGGAAAGTCCCGCAAGAACGCGATGAACTAGAGTTCATCAGGCCGATCGAAGCGTACGAAATCGAGCGGAAAGTCGCGCGGCGCGAGGCAGTGCTCCGATGTCGTGTCCTCTTTTTCAGCGATAAAGTCCTTCCGCGAGGCTCCGCGTTGATGAATGCGTGCACATTGGCATCCAGGAGAGATCGGATCTTCTGCACTCGGCATCCGGAAGAGAGGCGCTCCGGAACAGGGCGAAATACACCCGGCATGCATCCGGGGATGCATCCTCGCTTGCCCGCGGCAGAAAAACAGATACTTCCGGTAATCCGCGAGGCGGATCGGCCGTCCGGTGCGACTGTTCTCTTCACCCCGTGAGAAGAGGGTGCTTTCCTGAATGCGAGAATCATGTTGTGCCACGACGCCGCGAGACCCTCCCCGCTGCGGCGACTTGCCGCGATGCGCCGATAGTGATTTCCCTTTCCGGTCCGGCCGTTGTTTCGGGATTCCCCAACTGGAATGCAGAGCAAGATGCAGACGTTCAGCGGACTCGCCTTCGGGAGTGTGTTCAAGAAGAAGGCAGGTTTCCCATGGAGCAGGTTTCGCATGGACTCCCAACGATGCGCTCGCTTGTGGAATATTGAACGAGGATGATTTGAGTTTTATGTGTTCCTGTTGCTGAATTCTGTTCCTTATGAATGTTTCCCGAAAGCTTTGGAGTCCTTTTGTCAATCTTCTCTCAACGGGCATTCCGACGTACATCGATGCGCGTCGAGAGAAAATTGATTTCTTTATTTCCGTACTTTGTATGTTAACTGTGCGCATTTCCTGGTGGGACCTTTTTGCTGAATGTTGCATAGCTGAGCTATCATCGACTTGTCTTGGGAAGATAAAGAGCGTTTTTACTTGGCTTTGCACTTGTTTTAACATTTGCGATCATTGGCTAGCTGGAATCTTTATCGATGCACACTTATCGAATATATGTATGTGTAATCGATATGATAATTTAAGATTTAACAGCCCTCCGGTATGTAATAGTTTTGTGATTGCGCGAAATATTTACAGATAGATACAATCGGTAGAGAATGCGTTAATTTTATAGCCACGTTGAATGGCGCGAATGGTCACTTTAAAACTGTGAAATATCTTGTGACTTTTAATGTAGATCACTATTATGAAACGTCAATGATATCACGACGCGGTTAGTAAGCCTATTCGAGCAAAGGTCGATGGCTCTTTAACTCATGTCAACTCTCGCTCGTAAATCGGCAAATTGAATTAAAAAAATTCGCTTGTAACTTGATCTTATAAAAGTCGATCTATAATCGTACGCCTCAGCTTGATCATTATTTCTTCATGATCATCTTCTTATCTCTTCTTCTTTCGTTAGCTTCTTATATACTTTTCCCTCTTAACGATAATATTACACGCTGAGGATTTATCATGCAGTGCAGTTCAACATGTAGTTTTATTTATTTGTCTTTCGTATAAAAATTTATCGCTATTGGGGTTCACGATCAGAGATCAGCTATTTGCAACTCTTGTCCTAATGAGAATTTCCGCCTGGCGGACTGAGAGAGATGCAAAATGCATTCTCGTTCACCTTTCCAACGGCATGTTTTACTCTCATCAAAGGCCATTTATTTATTTATTCTTTATTTATCATATAAAATGTGGGAAGACGACGTGTAATGCTATTTACGTAATACAAAATATCAATTAATGGATTTTCTATATTTTAAACACTAAATTTATTCCATTTATTTTATTTATTTATAAGCGGAAACAATAGTATAAACGATAGTAATAGCAATTAAACCAAGTAAACAAATCGCCAGATCGGAACATGAACAATTCTATCAGGTGATATAGTCTTGCGCATAATCACTTTTTTATTGCTATCGCATTCAAAAAACTAAACGATCTTTGATGAGAGCGAGAAATGTCGTCGCCAAGACGAAGAAGAGTGAAATGTATTTTGCACGTTGAGAGCAGAGATTCCTGTTGAAACAAGAGCTGTAACGGTTTGTAATCTTTAATTGAGAACTTTAATACTGATCAACCTTCTTTCGCGTAAAAATATTCATTGTTCATTTATTTGCATAAAATCGGCAGAAATTGAAGTGTAGTATATTAGATGGAATAGCTTATGAATATATATTAATTGTTGCAAGTTACAACAAAAAGAGAGAGAATTTTATATTGTTTCTCTCAAAGCAAAATAAATAATAATAATCCTTATTATTATAATCCTTAATAAACTACATTAAACGATTCTAAATATTTTCCAATATGAAAATTTTGCAATGTTTTTTCTATGCATACGTTTCTCTCGGATAACAATTGTCTAAATTTCAAAAGAAGCAAGATGCGAGACAAGCTTATTGAATCTTACATCGCGACTTTGTAAAATAATATGCTCGCGTTGCTCGTTCAAGAGAAGTTCTACGAGTTTTTCCGAGCTCTTTCAATAAAAATAGCAAATACCGATCCGCATTAATGCTACATGAAATGTTGTAGAATGTGCCGACTTTGTTTATCGAATGTTCGCGTGTATACATTTCGCTGAACGCGCGACAACCCAAAGGCAATCCTAAAGACGAGTTCCGTAACGTTTCAGCAAATCGTAATTAAATCTATTTCTATTGGCAATCCGCGGAGCGTTTCTCTTCCCGCGTATATCTTTTTTACGCATTTGTCTCGCGTATCATCGCGCCGGACAGAACGCACTCGTTTGTAAACGAGCGACTATTGCAGATATCGCTGGCGGTTCCACGATGACAGAAATTAATTGGAGAGAGATTACACGCGGGATTCTTTGGACGCGCCATGTTGCATGCGGGAAGACCGACGTCACCTCCCTCGCGTTCCATTTATGCAACGTTAATCTGATCGGTGTGCGATTGCTCATGATCGATCGATCAGGCGGGGTTGGGCTGGCGGGAAGATGAGCGACCGCCGATGAAGTCACCGTTGTTGTAAAGTTCGTCCACCATAATTGTCCGGATTCGCGACCCTTTGTTTCCAACGAAACAAATTACTACTTGAATTATTTTTCTGATAGAAATATATATATATAGATTAAAGCTCCTTGCAGTGCCCATGATTGGAGCGGGGTCTGAGCAACCCCCTGTCTGTCAATAATCTTTAGTAAGGCACTTCGCTGAAGCAAAAGTGCCATAATGAAGGAAACTCCTGCGGCATGCTCTGGACTTGAATTCGGTTGCTGGACGATCTATTATCGCGTTCGCCCTGAGGAGCGACGAAGCGTATCCCCGACCACGTCCTCGGGCGTTAGTCTCAAACATTATCTGTTTGCTTTTAACATTCCGTCTTTTTAACATTCCGCAGGCAAGCAAGGTGACCGGAGGACCTCCGGTGGGCAACGCACCGCCTCCGCCTACGCTTATTAACAAGATCAAGTATCAACCGGGTGGACCTGTAATTAAGAAGGATAAACGGCAGAGCAGCTCGAGGTTCAATATATCAAAAAATCGGGAACTGCAAAAATTGCCTCTGCTAAGCGGTGAGTTATTCGCCTGTAACGTCGTCAGTTCTGGACTTGGCAGTTTGCATTTTGCAGGATACGCGTCTTCATTTCGCCACACAATCCTGCAGTTTTTCGTTTACATTTAAAGCGCACGATATCTCTTGTGCCGAGCATATATTAACGTACGGCCGGTATACTTATAACGTTTTGTATAACGTATTAGCATAGATTGCGCTCGTCGCGTTTAGGATAAAGGACAAGAGCTCTCTATCTTTTGTCATTTTTCGCTTTATTTTTAGACTTTATTTTTAGATTATTTTAGCCCTCGAGCTGGTGGCCGAGCTCTTGGTGGTTAAGCCTTTTGAGGAGATGAAACGAGCGTAAGATTCTCTCTTTCGGAGAGAACGAGAAGACCAATCTTGTTTAACTGGACGCGACATTCCTGTCACATGTAACTGAACAGTATCATATCTTATCATGTCATTTGCGTCATTGGTAATTCGTAATCAAATGGAAAGAAGGAAATTAACATGTATCGCGTAACATATCGTATTTGCATAGAGCATAGTCACCACCACGCGTGGTATTTTGCAATTCCTATAATTAGCTCGAAATATGAGGTTGATCAATGACGAAGGAATCATCGTAGGAGAAACTATCTCCACGTTACTACGATCAGATGACGATTATATCAAAGCGAGGATCGCGAAAGCAGATGAATGGCTCGACGCGTAAACAAACAGCAAGGAGATAGTCAAGAAGAAGAGAACAAGAGAGAAAAAGAGGGGCAGAGGAGGAGGAGGACAAATGATCCTCTCTTGCCCTTTTCCAATGTGATGCCGGTCAATCGAGGTTGGGAGAGTACCACCTACGTCAGAGTCTATCGATTGCGTGCGGCGAGGGTCGCGCAGGCGCCTGTATCCCGCGGTTCCCCGGTTTTCCTAACATAAACAGTCGCGCAACGTCCCCGCCGACGTTTCGGCGTCTCTCTTCGATTCTGTCCGGCCGTTTTACCCGGCAGCCGCAGCGCGCGGCACCCTCGCGGGAGCTCCACCTGGCCGCGGCTCCCCGACCACACGGAACCTCGACAGAGGGTGTATCGACCCCGTGACCGATCGAGGAGGATGACCCGCGGGATCCCGGCGAGGACCGGCGAGTTCGTCAACCCCGTTCGTTGCCGCTTAGGCGAATCCTGTCCCCCCCGCCTGTCCCTCCCATCATCCCCGTGAATCCTCCCGCCCCTCGCGAACGCGGTCACCGAGTTCCGGGGACTTGCAAGTACGCGCCGCTAGTGCTCGCCCGTGTTTCGCGGGGGTGGCTTCACACAGCACACCGAACGAACCCCGAGAAGAGAGAGACAGGCCGAGGGAGAGAAGCCTTGCCTTCTTCTGGCCGATCGATCGGCGGTGGACGAAGCAACAGATTGTTGCGGGCGTTGAACAACATTGGGGATTAGCGGCTGGCCAGCGCCGATGATAGTGTTCGTCGTTCGTCGTCGCGAACGCCCGAGTGAGATAGAGAGAGGGAGAGAATCCCGTTAAGCGCGGGCGTGATCGATGCTCGACGTTCGAGGGGCTTTAGGAGAAGAAAAAAAAAGAGAGAGAGAGAGAGAGAGAGAGAGAGAGAGAGAGAGAGAGAGAGAGAAAAGACGGGGAACGCGTTGATGCGGGGAGGGGACCGCAATGAAACCGTCTCCGATCGATGAAATTTCGCGGGGAACGCCATGATGAATGCTCGATAGAAATTAATCGGTGATTCGTGAGCCGTTTGCGGACGGCAAGTGCAAGGTTCTCGTGTCTCAGTTGGACGCGTTCGGATTCCTCCGCGTAATAATCCAATATCGCATACGCTGACGTAGTAATATCACTCGGTGCGGACGTGAGCCTCGCAGTGGATCTGTACATCAAGGTACAGTTAAGTTTCTGCATGGCCTAGCGAGGCGCCTAGTGAAACTGCGCGTTTCCTCTCCGCGAGCAGTGCGGAAAATAAAGTGGGAAGAGCTGGTAAAAGTGACGCGCGCGATTTGTCGAAGGCCGGCGAATACCGCAGCGGTTTGATAAATTCCATCGCGCGAATCGCTGGTAAATCGCGAACGCAATTGTAAATTGCAGTTTGTGAAACCGAGCTCTTGGACTGGCCTGATGACACCGTTTTGAAGATTGCAGAGGGAAGTCATTGAATCCAAATTCGTCATGAAAGACAGATCCCTGTCCAAAGTGTGGGCGAACGTACTTGCGAGAGAGTATTGAAGCGCGAGGCATTGCTCAACATCTGAGAGCGTTGAGAAGATTCGTCAGAGTGTTGAAAGTTGTAGCGCGAGTCTACTTGTAGCATCGTGACGATGGTTCACGTCGGTGGAATCAGTCCATCCCTGGGCGGTGCTCTGCCGAAAAGCCCGAGCTTTCATCAGGGTCTTGCCTTGGCAACCGTGTTACCGCAAGAGTCGAGCAAGGCTTACGCGGTGACGTTTGCGCTGCACTATCAACCACTGCAGCCTCTCCTGATTGGTAAAATTGTCTGTCTGTCGTTTAAATTAATCTCGCTTGTAACTGCCGAGTTTGATCTTACGTTTGGCGGTCTGATGATCCCTAAGAGTCGATATGTACGTCTCATAAAGATGAGAATGAACGCTCACTTGCGCTCGCGAAGTAATCTAGATGAGGGAAGGGAATACGCAAGTGGAATACATTCGAATGTGTCACGTCATACTCGTATGTCGATACACATTCGTGTAGGCTAATATGATTAATAGCGGTGCGATGGACGCATCGTGCTGTTATCGGTTTCGTTCCTGCGGGTAAGAGCCTGCCAAGTGCGCCGCCGATTAATCATCGGCTATCTGATTCCAGAAACACAACAGGTGAACGAGCGGGAAGAGCTCTTTATACAGAAGCTACGGCAATGCTGCGTCCTCTTCGACTTCGAGTCCGATCCACTATCGGATTTGAAATGGAAGGAGGTAAAGCGCACCGCCCTCCACGAGATGGTCGACTATGTAACCAAAAACAAAAACGTTATTACCGAAGTGATATATCCCGAGGCGGTAAACATGGTAAGCGATATTCCGACATGTTCTGTACGAGAATATAAAGATTGCGAATTGTGCAACGTCCTTTTCACATTCAGAAAAATGCAAGGAACGCGAGATTGTGTGATTTCCAAGTGAATTCCAAGAAATTGATCTCGTATAAAAATACCATGCGCGATTGAAGATACGATAAACGGAAAAACTTGAGAAAAATAGGGTAAACAATCTCGGATCTGTTTGATAAGAATGAGAATGTGATATAGTTGATATCATAAAAAAAACGGAAGATCTTTCTCGAAGCGTTTACATCTTTCATCTTGCGTTTACTATTACGAGATATACACGTAAAATGCACGAACAGACTTTGATTTCTCGACGACAAAACCAAAACGTTTCACTCAGATAAATGAAATGCTCGCAGTTCGCCGTAAACTTATTCCGGACGCTACCACCGTCGTCGAATCCCAATGGTGCTGAATTCGATCCAGAAGAGGACGAGCCGACATTGGAGGCAGCTTGGCCGCATTTGCAGCTGGTTTATGAATTCTTTTTGCGGCTGCTAGAGTCACAGGATTTCCAGCCGTCCATAGCGAGGCGCTATATAGATCAAAAATTCGTTCTGCAACTGCTGGAGCTTTTCGATTCCGAGGATCCAAGAGAGAGGGATTTCCTCAAGACGACTCTGCATAGAATTTATGGGAAATTCCTGGGACTGAGGGCATACATTAGGAAACAAATAAATAATGTTTTCTATCGATTTATATATGAGACGGAGCATCATAATGGCATCGCGGAGTTGCTCGAAATCCTAGGAAGGTAATAGCACCAAGTGTTCAATAAAAGAACACGCATACACGTTAAAAGTTGCAAAATGTTACTTCATCGATGTTACTTGCTTTGCAGTATTATTAATGGCTTCGCTTTGCCATTAAAGGAAGAGCACAAGGTGTTTCTGTTGAAAGTTCTATTACCCTTACATAAAGCTAAGTCATTATCCGTGTATCATCCGCAACTCGCATACTGCGTCGTACAGTTCTTGGAGAAGGATCCATCGTTGACGGAACCTGTGATCAGAAATCTATTGAAATTCTGGCCGAAAACACATTCCCCCAAAGAAGTGATGTTCTTGAACGAACTCGAGGAGATCCTGGACGTCATCGAGCCCGCTGAATTCCAAAAAGTGATGGATCCGTTGTTCAGGCAATTGGCTAAATGCGTGTCGTCGCCGCATTTTCAGGTAGGCATTTGTGTACGTTCCCCGCTCAGTCAACGTTTCACGTGCACGCTTGTTGTTTCAGGTGGCCGAGAGAGCTCTCTATTACTGGAATAACGAATACATAATGTCCTTGATATCGGACAATTATTCTGTCATCTTACCGATAATGTATCCAGCCTTTTATAGAAATTCCCGCAACCATTGGAACAAGACGATCCACGGTTTAATATACAACGCCCTGAAACTCTTCATGGAAATGAATCAAAAAGTATTTGACGAGTGTACAACGCAGTACTACCAGGTATATCAGTAGGCAATACTTTGTGTCGAACAAATCGACATTGAATCAGACTGTCTGGCATCGAAATAAAAAATAGCCGGATGATATTCGAGATCAACGCGAAAGTCAAATGTGGTTTTTAAATCAGTTTAACTTTTTAGCCGTATCATTTCACTCGTATCGATTATGTCGAGATCTTAGAAGAGATGTTAGAAGAGAGTACTAAATCCTATTTCTTTCTTTTCTTGTCTTCCTTTTTTTACATCTTACTTTTACTTAAAGGAACGTCAGAGGGAGCGGAAGCTCATGAAAGATCGTGACGAAGCATGGATGCGCGTGGAAGCGCTTGCGATGAAGCATCCAAATTATAACGTCATGAGTAAAGGCACAACGAATAACAATATGTCATATGCAACGCCGCAACATATAGACAATTCACCGCCCGACGAAGATGTCGATACGGATCAAACTCCGCTCACTTTGGAAAAGATAGAAGCTAGAGCTAACGAGGTACGAATCGATTTACTTTATTGATGTTGATATTTCGCATGAGTCTATGATTTCGTCCGTTCTCTTTCCGCATGCTTTCTGGCATTTTAAATGAACGTTTCACGACGCAGGCGAAGAAAATGACAAACGTCAACAAAGTGAAACCGCTTTTACGAAGGAAGAGCGATCTACCGCAAGATTCGTACACAATGCGGGCGTTGTCGGACCACAAGCGAGCCGATGAATACCTTGTCACGCCGCCAGATCCCAATAATTGCTAGTCTCTACCACAACCCCTTCCCATATATCCTCTGTTTTGCTGTAGCAACATCGGAAGCTAGTTTTCTTTCTAGAGAGAAAACGGCGATAAAAACGAAAAGGATTTATGGTTCCCGTGCAAGTCTCACTTGTGACTTGAGATCAATAACTCCGTACTGTTCTCTAAACGTATATCACATCATATTTGTTTTCCTTGATAGAGAGAGAGAGAGAGAGAGAGAGAGAGAGAGAGAGAGAGAGAGAGAGAGAGAGAGASAGAGAGAGAAAGAAAAATCCGCGCTCTCCCGCATCGATGCGATTTAAACGGGCAATGTATGAGCACTCGTAGAGAAGTTTACAAGAAAGATTCGTTCATAGAGACGCATTATATTTATTTTTCTTCATTTTCTTCGAGACAAAGACAAAATTCCAGCTGAGGAGAAGTATGTAATCATCGTTGTTGTAAAACGCCACGTATGTAGTAAGCGAACAAGGCTCTAAATACATTATTCGTAGAATCTCCATAATCGAGAGGGCACTCTGAGAAAGAGAGAGAGAGAGAGAGAGAGTGTTATCTCCTGCTATGTTTCAACAGTAAGATAATGTACGTAAAGGAGACGTATGTTAACTATAATGTGACTATAACGGATTTGGTATATTCTACAAGAGATTTTATATACAGATACGGTTACGTACGAGAATATGATCGAAGAATATAGACATATGCTCGATGTTGTCCACACTATTATGCTATGCGAGCTTGTTGTGTTAACACCTTGCGAACGACGTTTCCATTTATGTGCAAATGATATATATATATATAAATAAATAAATAAATAAATATAATATACATACATAAATATACGTAATTGCTTTAACACTACAGGCTCGTTGTAGTAAGACATGAGAAATAGAATGAAAAACATGTGAGGGGGAACACACGACGGCGCGTGCATCATCTTAGGATGTACATGATAGTGCTATTTTAAAAATAATAGATTGCTACGAAAAAAAAAAGAAAAAAGAAAAAAATCTGGATACTTCTGAGTGTACTACTTTTGTATCTGTTGTGCCTAGATGCCTGTGGAATGCGGAAAAAAGAAATGATAATATTTACACGGGATACGAACAGCAAGATTAAGCAGCGAGTTTACATGTCGCTTTACCAAATATAATCGATATCACAGAATTTCAGTAATGCTTGCATAAGGTATTGCGTTGTTAACTCATTGATCTTGAGATTAATTGAAAGATTATACTGTTGCGGCCAAGAGATAAAAGCAGAGACAAATAATAAAAAAAAAAAGAGGAAACGAAAGAGAGAGAGAGAGAGAGAGAGAGAGAGAGAGAGATTAAGGTACATTTAGTCCATACGCTGCTGCTAGCAGCTTGTTATGTTAATGATTGTCGAGGATACCTTGTTGAATGTAGAGATGATAAGCACTTATACATTAAATACTAGAAAATTAAAGCTAAAGAAGATATAGATTTAAAAAGATTATTTACTTATTAATTATTCCTACTTGAGAGAAATGGCCATTTCAGCTAATTGATATCATTGATTGATGATACAAATATCATTACAATTATTATTGTATTATTTTTAGTGACAGGATGTATATTGGTAAAAGTAGGATATATAATAATAATTCTGTAGTGGCTGATACATGCGGCATGCCTTGAATAATTAGATCTCTCTGGAAACCTGCGTTTCCCTGAATTAGATCGGTAATAAATAAATCACGCGATTTTCTAGAAATAACCATCATGTTGCAGAGAGAGAGAGAGAGAGAGAGAGAGAGAGAGAGAGAGAGAGAGAGAGGAGGAGGAGAAAGAGTATCGCACCGCATGTAGCAACTCGAAGGGAAACATCGAATCAGATAATCTCCGCGAACGTATGCGCTTGCAGAAGCTTAAGCCGAACCGTAGAGAGAGCCGGGCAAAGAGAGAGAGAATAATCGTAATCGTAATGATAACAATAATAATAAGAATAAGGGATATTAACAATAACAATGCTGTTATTAAAAACATTAAGATTGTCGAGATTGGGTGGGGGGGGGGATAGGGGAACGTTTCATACATAACAAAGACGCATCGATCCTCGCATCGCGGGGACGAGGGGGATGGGGATGGGGGATAATACGTATGCGCGCGATTGAGCGCGATTAAGAGCTTCGCGATCGTATTCTGTTATTTGGACGCTGTTAGTCGCGCAAGGTGTTTTACGAGCCCGTTAAGAGCCCGAACTCGTCGAAGGTGCATAGATTTGGGGAACGCCATCGGTTTGGATTGTCGACTTGGAAGTCTGTAATCCAAAAGGCGCGTTTTGTGCATGCCAAACGAGGCACCTTCCATCCGCGATTCCCGCGAATCGATTCAGCAAGTCCACGAATGTCCGGCGAGTGCAATATTGCACGCAATATCGATCACGCCGAATCGATCCGGGATGAATAGAGAGGAGGCGTCGCGCATCATGAGGCTCCCTCGCACGTAATCTCGGTTGTAACAGGATTTCCCATGTGATATTTAAATTAATTTACGTTAATTTAAATTATCCTATTATTAATCGCTGCTAACGTGGCGCGTATCGGTTTCCCGAGAGGGAATCTGCCGTTTACCCCGAACGGGAAATTCCATTTCTCCCTGTTATGTGTCCGTTCATTGGCTGTATGTCGTTCGAACGACCGACGATATTTCGTACCTATACTCTTCTGCGATTTGTTAAAAAAAAAACACAATTTTATAGTAAATAAAGAATTACGAAGAAGATCACGGGGGATAGAGGAGGGATTATTCTAACCTAGTAAAACCTGCAATCCAAGTCGAAAGTCGCAATCTCTCGGTGATTAATTTGATTCGACGATATCGAAAATCGCGCGTATAAATACATAGAATACATAGAATAGATAGAAGTAATACATAAAAATTGAAATTCCTTAAATCACTCCGGTATTCGGTGAGACAATTTGTTTATACAAGTCACCGATAGTGTTCGCGGTTTTAAATAATGCATTTAAAGATAATCGATAGTCTCTAGTCGCGTTAGAGTGCTATTTCAATCGATAATGCGTAGCTCGAGTTTAATCGATTCCGGTATGTATTTCGGTGTAATAAAAACCGGAACGCAAACGCGTTCATTAGCATGGGAGACCATTGGAGCACGACGAGTATCCTTATGCATATTTAACATTTATTTAACTAGGGAGATTAAAAGGATTACGCAAGTTATTCGAGAGATAATATCGACTACGGGCCTCCCCGTCAAAGAGAGGCTCGTTACTCGGCTGTCGCGCGACGCGGCCCTCAGGACACGGCATTTACAAACAGTTATCATTGGCTTCATTGGCGTAGCGCGTGATAAATGTCCTATCAGCGAGGACGTGCCACGTCACGTTACACCGCTCTAGGCCGTTGCTCTCGATCGTTTCTCGGGCGAGCACGATTTTCCTGACTCATTCGGAATAGTGCGCCTGACTTGCCTGGAATGAGCGAGAATTATGTGCGACAGAGCATTGCCGCACTTTGCATCCGGATCTGTCGTCAAGGGTTTCGGTAGAGGCTCCAAAGAGCTCGGTATTCCGACAGGTATTCCTCCTTCGAGAGACGAGAGCGTCGAATGTCACGCCGAATTAATCGAATTAATACGTGAAGCCAGCATGCATGGCGATCGAGAAATGATTCGCGGAATCGGACACTCTGCCATGACTAGTGTGTGATATATCGATGTCGAGCCGATAGATACATATCGATACTCGTAATTTCTCGTAAGCGTTGTCATAAGTTGGAGTTGTTATATTTGTCTTTTAGATGCGAGAATCCCTCGCCGGATTATATATTTCTATCGTAATTAACTCGCCTGGCACGCGTATCTCGGCATTATCTTTCTGTCCGGTGTCTCGCGACGTTTGTCGAAAGAAATTCTTACTGTAGGTTAGGATCGTCTATGGCTGCTTGCATGATCCCGAATCGACGTGATCCGTTTGATTCTCTGCACTTTCTGCACTCCGCTCTATTCTCATTTTAAACGAACGAGGCGCGAGAGTTATTCGTTGAAACGCCACTTTTGTGCTACTTTTATGCCACTTTTATGAATCTCGCACTTCTTAATTGAAACATACTCTTCGTCGAAAATCCAAACAGACTTCTCTTCCGCCCTCCTTCCGTCATTTATGCTCTATAGCATAAGTTATCATTGATAATATCAGTTTGAATTGATATTTAACCGTAAGCGCGCCGTATTCGGCGGTTTATATTTAAATGAACTCGTAATAAAATTTAATTTAAGAATACATGTGTATGTTCCTTTCTGTTTTATAAATGCCAGCCAATCTACCGGAATCTGTAATTAATGCTTTGCCGAAGGATTTAAACACTGGTATTTACTATGGCTGGGCTTCCTTGCATGGACGAGTTCATAAAATGGTCGCGAGTATAGGATGGAATCCATATTACAAGAATGAAAAGAAATCAATGGTAACAGAAAAAAGAACGGAAAATGCCAATCTAAAGAACTTGATTTCTTATCATTTAAATTTCAAGAGAATTCAATTATTATGAAATAACAATGCACTTTATTTATTTATTGCGTCACTTAAGCAAAGAATGAAATTAAGAGGGAAGATATTTTCTTACTATTAGATAAATTTTTTTGTGCCATGTAGGAAGTTCATGTGCTACAAAAGTTCCAAGATGATTTTTATGGTGAAGAATTGAAAGTGATAATTATCGGATACATACGACCAGAAAAAGATTTCTCTTCAGAAGGTAAAATTGGCACATGATAGTACAAAGTAAATTGATTATTGTTTTCTTCAAGGCTTGGAAGGAATATTTCATACGTATGTTTTATTTTTTTACAGAGGAGCTTATCAAAGAGATACATAATGATATTGTAATCGCGGATCAACGATTAGAGGAAGCTATTGCAAATAAGTTAAAAAATCATGATTTTTTACTCAAATGATTAATGAGAAGTTCCACTTATTCTCGCAAGTTCATATCGTAGTGCATCAATATAAACATAAGAAACTGTTATATTTTTGTGAATTGGATTAAAGATTATTTTTTGAGAAAGGAAAATGTGAATACAATGTATATGAATAAAAATTATATTTATATTTATAGTTACATTATAATAATATAGATATATATATATATATATAATTTATATTATACAATAAATATTTTCAATCACAGAAAATATTACTTATTAAAAAATTATACTTTAGTGTATAACTAGTGTAACTTTCATCTTATTTCATAAATCAAGATTCGTGAGTCTGGCTTTTATCAACAGTGGTTGTACTTATCGTGGATGAAAAAGAAGTGGGAGGTATTGACGTAGATGGCAATCCTGTGTTTGTATGCGTTGATGTCGATGGCTGTGCATATGGATAAGGCGTATCCATGTAAGAAAACTGTGAAAAGTTGGGAACTTGAGGATTATTTATAGGATAGAATGGGACAGGATTAAATCTTGCGGGAGCATTAACTGGAATTCTAGGATGTTGGAACATCATGGGCTGAAAATTCATTTCTTGACCATATTGGTTTACATTGAACATGTTGTTCGGATTGTACTGTTCATTATATGCTGCTCCATATCCGACATACGATCTGAATCTAGGATGCATGCCACGTGATGGAAAGAGCGGTCGAGCTTGATTGCGAAACATATTATTTTGAAATGAATATTGCGGCCCGAAATTAGGTCTATTCTGAATAGGATTGACGTTACGATTCCTTTGGATTTGTCTCCTTTGATTGTGATACTGAGAATGACCATGCCTGTTCCACGGATTATTAATTTGCGAATTGCATCTTGTTATAGCAGGACCTAATGAAAACCGGTAAAATAAAATATTCACCTCGTGGTAGCGATTATTATCAAAAACAGAAAAACACTTACATGATGTATGCTGTAGCGTATCAGACGATACATTGTTTTTGTCTTTCTGTGTAAGCTGATGTTTCTTTTCCTCTTCGTCATCTGAAAACGTTGGTGCTTCATCATCACTAATCACGTCGCTATGTTTCATTCTACAAGAGATATAAAATTTAAATTTAATACTGCGTGCAATACATATATATATATATATATATATATATATATATATTCATATATATCTATCAAAATATCAACCTTTTTAATTCATGTGCAAAAAGAAGAGACGTATAAGATGTACTGGGACAGTAATAAACTGTCATGTCTACTTCAAGATTGCTTTTTTGTATGTGTTCTGAATCATTAAAACGAATACAATAGTAAGGTTCGTTTACATGTCCATACACATCTAATATTTTGCCAAGTGCTCTATATCCCCGATCCATAAACAAAATTGTATCTGTATTAAGCGTAGGCTTATCGGGCATGGGCTTTACGATTACTACTTGTTCCACAATCTTGAAAATCTTAAATTATAAAAACATGCAGGTATGTTTAACTATATGTATATGTATAAAACTTAACATGTATAAAAATGATTTTTATTTAAGATATCTTAACGACAAGAAATTTTTCTTTTGCACATATTCATATTCATTACCTTGCCGAATGGCTCACATATCATTTCATCAACGCTAATTGTTAAGTCTTCTATTGGTAAAAGGTCATAAAATTCGTTTTCCAAGTTTTTCCATTCATTGATTGCCTTTTCTTTTCTCTCTCTAAAATATTCAATGAATATGAAATTTACTTTCGTTGTTAGTTATAAAAAATAATAAATGTACTATATACATTTTTTAAATATAAAAGTACCTTCGTAAAGAACTATTAAGGATATTTTCGTTATTATTGCTGCTACTACTGCTGCTGCCACTGCTGCTGTCGCTGCTGCTGCTGCTGCTGCTACTAATGCTACTGTCACTATCACTATCACTTTCTTCACTTGATATTTCTATTACTGTCGTACGATATTGTTGCAAGTCTAATGTTTGGACGGTTGCTACATTGTTCTGATTTATATTTTCATTACTATTTTGATCTGTACTTTCATTCGTCATCTGTTTGCTATCCATTTCCATATCTACTTCCATATCCTCTGTATCTGAAGAATTTCCATATTCCAAAGCGATAATGCTGAGAGATTTCAAATCTCTTACATCAGCATTCTCTATAATAAATAAATCAATAATGTAAAATTTTGTAGTACACATTACATAAAATTATACTGAAAAAATATCCATTAAAAATATCTACATAATATTATATAATGTTATAATAGTTAAATCAATATATCAAAATTAGCATTATTTATTATTAAATTTATATATCTTTTTCTGTACTTTTTATGAATTTTAATTAAATATTAAATTGTTATTATTATTAATAGCAATTTTTATTCATTCATTTAATTAAAATTGATTTAATTTCAAACTTGAACAAATGTTATAATGCTTAAAGTTGATAAATAAATCATTTATTTCATAAAATAAATAAAAGATATATTCTTTCTAAAGATATTTTTACTTTATGGCTCAATATGCATATTTACCTTGTCTTTGTAATGACAAATTATTTACATATGAAACACTACTATCATTGCTCATTTCTATAACTTTATCATTTGTTTGATCATTTATACACTCATTTTGTGTAGTAATATTATTTACATTATTTGCTGTATTTATAATTTCTGTACATTTCGATAAATCTATTTCTTTATTGTGTATATTCTCGCCAATGTTTTCCATGTTCATAAAATTTAAATTATACGCATTACAAATATGAATACTTCCTGTAAATAGAAATATTTATTAATATTGTCTTACTTAATTCATATTATATTTATGTTTAAATAATATATAAATTAAACATCTTAAACATCCATAATAAAATATTTTCATATTTGTTTGTTTTCATAGTTGTTTTATATCTAAAAATATATATATAAAGAGATAATTTTTGATTAATAATAAGAAATGGCAATTCTCTGACACTCAATTGAAAGTATTAGGAAATAAGTTAATGTCTATTGAAAATTTATATGCATATTAGTTTGTAACACATAATAGATAAGTTTATATTTGGATTTTTAGTTTTAGAATAAAAGAACCACGAATGAAAATTTTAGAAAATAAAGCAGACTTTTGAGAATGTATTAATCTCTTGTTAATTTCAATAATAGAACTAATTTTATCATAATTTCTTTTTCTTCATTTACTATCTCGTTTTTGAAGGATTGTAACAAGCATGTTTGAAAATATTAGTTGCCCAGCATTTTCAATGAAAATACAGATTCCATTTCTTTTTGCAATTGAATATAGCAATTCAGCAATACATGCAAAGTAAAATGTTAATTTTTTATTAATTATTAATGTTAATTTTTTATTATAATACCTTCTATAATATACCTTTTATTATCTTCTCTTTTTCTTTGATCTTAAACAACATACACTCACATGGCATTAATGCTTGCCTTTGGCTTATGAATTAGATAACTTGAGATCAGTATGCAGAATGATAATCTATGTTATTTAAGATAACACTAAAGTGATAGAACTAGAATTGAGAACTAGATTTTCCGTATGGAATTAAAATGAACTTCATCTCCGAGCAATGGATCGAATACTAAATTATAAACGAATACTGTAATTAATAAATTATGATTTGAAAAGGAATTGCCACATTGCAATTAATTAATTGAATTTAATTAATTCTGGCATTCATTTGCGATCTAGTGCGAAACAAATATTGTCTGCTGTAGATTTTATTTTTTATATCATGTGTAATATAAAATGTATAATATTAAGAGACATATATATATATATATATAATATCCATTTTTATTAATTTATATTCATGATAATATGTATCGTGTAATTACATGAGAGCTGCTATTAACGGAAGAGAACCAATCAGATTAGCTTTCAATCGAAGGACCAAATAATCAAATCTATCCAATATTTATCGAATCTTAAACCTATAGTTTTATATTCATGAATTCGCGGGGAATTGAAAATTTTGAATAATTGAAAACTTTTTATCGCGATTTAAGCGATTAATTATTATTTGCTAGGTCCGAGATGAGAAAATTGTTCTAAAAGATTTTTTTAGCTTAAAGAGAGGAAAATATATAGTTTTGTATTGACTAGGAAAGAGAAGAAGGGAACTAACACTAGGGATTATTGTCAATTCGGTGACAGTATTCGGTGACGTCAAGATTAGACACATTTGCATTTAGAGGTTGGCTGCTCGCATTTGCTACAGGATTGCAAGTACAAGTCCTTTTACGAAAATGGCTCCGAAGCCGAAGCCGGCGGAAAAAGCAGGTAAAACGCGAATACTATTTTCCTTTTTCCGTGGAACCCAAATTCTTCAATTGAAGTAACGCCTTCTCAATTAATATGGATTTTTACGAAAGAAACATTACGAGTTAATTCGTTTGTGACAAAATGACAAAATTTTATTCGCGAAGATAACCATGCAGTTGTCAATCGTTTCTATTCTTGTTTGCCCATTTATGTGATAGGAATATCTTCATAAAAAAATTATCGAAATTATCGAAATTACCAGAAATTTTACATTGTCCTATCGCATATGTCCCCTCGCAATGATATCTTCTCGCTTCTCTTGAAGCGAGAAATCCACGTGTACATCCACGTGTATTATAATCTACTGTGGAGCATGGTGAGAAGAAAAACTACCAGAATTTCGCCATTTTCTATTTTACTTGTCTTAAGGCTCAAGATCAGAGAGATCTATTCCGATTCGTATATTTTTGAACTTAAGAAGAGAAGGATATTCGATTTTATATTATAGTAGAAGAAAGAGAAGGGTATTAGTACGCGCTAATTCAGCCGATTAATGTGATTGGAGAATATACTCTCAAGCCTCATTTTTCTCTCAATTTCTTTTCATCATCAATCATCCATTTCCTTTTCGTCCTTTTTGTTTTAAATATAGGCAAGCCTGCTGAAAAGAAGGGAGAGAAGAAGCCGGCAGTTTCTTCTAGCTCTAAAGTAGCAAAGCCCGCTAAATCTACGGCTACTAAGAAGCCATCTATTACCAAACAGACGACCACTGCCAAACCTGCGGCATCCAAGTCTGCAAATAAACCCATATCTAAGCCTGCAAGCAAACCGTTGATTCGCAAGCCACAAAATAAAGGTCAACCTGCAAAAAGAATACAGAAGGATGGAAAACCAGTGGTTCCTATCCAGAAAGCTTTGCGTACACAAAAGAAGGTGAATCAATTTTATCAAAAACAATACATTATCCTTCCTCGGTTTTATAATGAAATCTTTTTATGATGATCTTTTTGGGAATCTCATTGAATCACTGTGATAAGAATTTTAATGAACTGAAAAATTAAAATGTAATATATATATATAATTAAATTAGATATTATTATAGATGCTAAGGATCTTATTTATATTTTGTAGGTCTTAAAGGGAGTACATGGCTCTAGGGTACGAAAGATCAGGACATCCGTCCATTTCCACAGGCCTAAGACATTCAGGCCACCTAGGAATCCAAAATATCCGCGAAAATCGGTACCAAACAGAAATCGGTAGGAACTGAAGTGATTTTACGAAATATCTACAAATAGATTTGCGTATGTATGATCTTCCTTGTCGAGCGTATGATTATGCTTTTGTGATCTCCATTTCAGTATGGATGCGTTCAACATCATAAAGTATCCATTGACGACGGAAGCGGCAATGAAAAAAATTGAGGACAACAATACTCTGGTCTTCATTACACACACACGTGCCAACAAATATCACATCAAAGCGTCAATTAAAAAATTATATGACGTTGAAGTAGCAAAAGTGAATACCTTGATCAGACCGGACGGCAAGAAGAAGGCATACGTGCATTTGACGCGAGATTATGACGCCCTCGATGTCGCCAACAAGATTGGCATTATATAAAATCTCAATCTTTTGTAGTGTAAGATAAAATATAATCTTGTAAAATAATTGTTATACATTTTTATACAAAAATAATTACCAATATAATAAAAATAATATATCTCATTGTTTCATAATTCGTAAGTAGTCGTAGTCGTTTGTTTAAATAAAAGCAAAGATTTTGCGAGTACATATATTTAACTACATATATTTAAATATAAGATGGAAAGCATAGTGATAAATTACTGGTTTTGATATTTTTAGTTAATTGCATTAAACTATCGACTGTTGATACTCGAAATGCTACCCATCCATCCCACCAAATGAAAATGACATGCTCTTGTGATACGCTTTTATGCTTGCTCTTTTCTAAAGAAATGTTTGTATATCAATGCAACTTGAAGTGTCGATCGATTTGAGAATTAAATATTAAGATTCAAAAATTTTTCGAATTATTTTTTATTAACCAGTAGAGTAAAAGATTGAGAAGGAATCTTTCAAGTTACCTCGTTTAAAAAAAACAAAAATTTCAATGTTTTTATTCCATGCTACTAATTAATTTTTCTAATCTTACATGACTTTTGTGATGTGAGGTAGTCCTCTTGCATTAATGCAAGTCATGAAAATATATATATATTGTAATCGCCGCGAAAGTTTATTTATTTAAGAATATGAATGCTTCTGCTCTTGCGAATACATTTGATGGAAATGGGTAAAATGAAATGGGCAGCATGTCAAATGACACGTTGCTCCGTTCTTTGGTTTAAGATTGTAGAAATTAACACATATCTTTGAAGCATAGCATGATTTGATTTATTCTTTTGCTTTTGCTCAAAGTCGATGACAATATTAATAATGTGTAGATGCATTGAGCATCGCGAAATCATTAATAATAATTTTAAAGATAGATTTTACAAAACATTTTTAAACCGAAAGCTCTAATAAATATTGAAACTATGAGTTTTTAAATGGGAGCGAACTGAAATTTCAAGCAGTCAAGTATATCAAAACATCATAAGTGTTCTTGCAAACAAAACTTTTTTGGCAATATTGAAATTTTCGTATAAATATTTGGTATAAATAAATATTAGTAATTTTATCAAAAAACCATTTTTTTATATGCATCATACTTATATGTTATATATATCATGTAATTTCAGATTTAATTATGTGTATATTGAAATAATTAAATATAATTAAATAATATAATAAATTATCAAAGTTTATTATATTTATGCTATTTCATATTGTTTTGATATGTCTAAGCGCAAGAAATTTCTACTTATCATTATTATTATTATAAAATTATACATCACTTTTACAATCATTCTGCTATGTATGTTGTCTCATATATATATATATATAAAATCTTTTTGTGTTAAAATTTGTGTTAAACATATATACAGAAATATTACATTCATTATTATGTATATATTTTCTCTGTCACGTATCATCGGAACTATTGAACTGTATCAGTCTGTTGATTCTTCCCTGAGTTAATACTTTTTAATAAAAAAGTATCTATAAATATTTTTCTACTAATATATAACATTAATACATAATAAGCTATGATTTGTACTCTGTTATAAAAAATATTCTGCGCAATATAGGCTATAACTTTATCACTTAGTCACAGTCACAGTCTTTTGTCATTATTTGTACGATTATATCTATAATCCGTTTGCCCTGTTTATGATTCAAGATATTTAACCAAGGCTGTTCCATCTTCTGTTCCAGCAGAGCTGTCAATTCTTTTCTCAATCGTTGCAGGAGTAGGCCCAACTGAAAACACATGACATGAGAATGCTATCGGAAATGAATATTAATTGCAATAGTAATCGTGATCTTACGGTGTATGATGGTATTGGAAACCGAATCCAACCGGAATCCAAAAAAAGTATATGCTCCTTTTCATTTTGCATTATGCGTAGTTCATGACTGGAGAATAATATTAAAGACAGGGGAGAGATCATGGATACGTCTGAGATGAAAACTTTGCTGGTTTTAATCTTCTCGTGATATATCAGGTATGGTGAGGAAAAATAAGACACATTAGAATTCACGGACGATGGGTGGATGTGGACGATCTCGTTTTGTCTCGTTGCAAATAGTATCTGATTTCGCTTCGATCGCTGTGTAATAGACATCAAGTCCGAATTGGTTGAAGTATGACTAGACTGATGAAGTATTGCGATGTTAGGATATAATGCAGCACAGAGGAGACCCTCCAGTAGTTTGTAATTCTTATTGTTCATGTTGATTTCACGTCCAGTGATACTTAAAACACTGTCGACACCACGCTGTTGCCTCGGGGGCAAATTGACGTTTACGAAGCCGATCGATACTAGTAATCCTAGTAACTGATGTTTCAAATCAGCTAAAGCACGCAATGTATGTATAGACAAATAATTATTTTTTGCGAAAGTTATACCAGCGCAATTACTCTCCCTACGCTGTTTTAGCCACATCTGAAAAAAGAAAAATAGATCATTCCAATGTGTCCGAGGACGTTAGTATCCGATAACAAAATTATCATTATATGTATGATTTACATTGTAAGCCTCAAGGACAGTTAAATGATCCGAATGACCGATGAAAAATTTCAGTTTGGGATCTCGGATCTTGCCCCTCTTCTCAAACGGTACGTTAAACGGAGTTTTATGTGACAAACATGCCGCGATGGTGAGCGCGGAATCCAAGCAGCAAAATATCGCACCGAACAGTATCAATTTTCCGATCCGCACATTTACAGGCAGTTTAGCTAGATGATGACCGAGCGGTGTTAAGACGTATTTCGAGTCAAGCGCGCCGGTATATTGTAGGCGTTGCACCGCGCTTGTAATATCCAAATCTGTCGGCGAATTTATCATTTTGTCTGTAAAATAAAATTTGAGCAATTACCATTCGATTAACGCGAAATATGAAGCAAAGTATTTTATATGCCCTGAATGTTTTTTTAATACCTAATATCTTATGTAGATCTATCCGCTTCCCTCCGTGCATAAGATAAAGACGTAGGACTAATTGTTCTAGAGAAATTTTTAGGACTTCCGGTGTCGGTGCCTCTTCAAATATATTTTTAAATCTGCCGAATCAATAATATCATAATATATGACACAATATAATAATAAAATATATTATTATGTACTATAAAACACACGATACACGAACCTGTGGGAAGTATATAAATGGATGCACACTCCGGGCCTAACGCGACCAGCACGTCCTTTTCTTTGCATAACATTAGTTCGCGATACCCAATAAGTCTCTAAGCTTTCCATGTCTCTAACCGGGTTAAATCGAACTTCTTTCATCAATCCGCTATCAATCACATAAACACAATCTTCTATAGTAATGGAAGTTTCAGCTAGATTTGTGCTGAGCACAATTTTACAAACATGTGGTGGGACTTTCATAAATACACGATTTTGCTCCTCACTAGAGAGAGTTGAGTGCAAGGGGATGATAACAAACATTGATGTATTCGAAAAATGTGGATTACTGATTAATTGTTCCATCATACAGACAATCTCGTTAATACCTGGCAGAAATACCTAAAATGTTACGTACATTATTTGTATGCGTATGTGTATGTATGTATGTGTGTGTGTGTGTGTGTGTATCTATTTAATATACAAGTACTTTTATGATTACGCGTATAAGTATAAATATAAAAATAATATAAATACAATATAAATATCAAAGATAAAATTTAAATATAAAAGATATGTATATACGGGACGCATGTCATGATAAAAATACTTACTAAAATAGAACCACATTTGACATAATTGTGCTCTCCAAATACAATCCATTCTATAGTCTTTTCTATCAACTCAAAATTAATCTTTTCATAATTCGTCACAAATAAGTTTTTATATGTCAGTCTTTTGTAACCAGGATATCTACAAATAAGTTTTTCCAACGGCAAAATATTATCCTCAACATTATCGTCCTCTTCTTTGTACGAGAATTTTGCGGTAATACTGTTCTGTTTGGTTAAAACTTTAATCAACAATTCGTCAAATTGATTATATCTTGATTTATCGATGAACCTTGACTCTTCTGTGACAGTGAATTCTGTTTTTTCAAGCAGATCTTCAAGGAAAATTTGTTGCACTGGAAAAGTCCTTCCTGGAATATTTATAACTGGCGCATTTCCAAAGTAGGAGGAAAAAGTACTGGCCTTAATCGTCGCACTCATGAGTATCACTTTTATATTATGATTTTTTGATATTAGTTCCTTCAAAAGCATCAATAGGAAATCACTGAAAAAGAAAAGAACAGAGAGAGGGGAAGAAAAAATATAGAACTAAAAATAAAATTAAAGAAAATTAGAGTTAAATATCTTAAGATGTGATAAAGATAAAGGTATCCTACCTATCAGCGCTTCTTTCATGCACTTCGTCGACTATGACATGAGTCACGTCCGATAATGCAGAGTTTGCCACTAATTTCTGCAATAATATTCCTAAAGTGCAAAATATCACTCGCGTTCTAGAGGATAGGCGGCTCTCCAAATGTATATGATATCCGATAGTATCTCCTATATATTCAATTCTCTCAGCTGCCACCCGTTCAGCAACTCCGACAGCACTTATTCTCCGGGGTTGAGTACATATTACATTCAAGGATGCACGCTTATGTTCCAATGATGATGATCTATTAATAATCCAATTGTCTAGAATAAATTGCGGTATCTGTAAAATCATTTATATTTCAATATCGCTATTTTTCTGCTATTTTGATCTGCAATCTGTATAATTGATTCCGCCGCGTTTCTTCCGTATTAGATTCGATTGACGCTATCTGCTTAATTGATATCATATTAACCTGAGTGCTCTTGCCGCATCCAGTCTCACCGGAAATGATGACGACTTGATTCTCCTGTATCGCTTTCAAGATATTGTGTTGGTATGCCCATGCGGGTAATTTCATCCGCATTGCCAGTAGCTTTATATAACAAAAATTCATCTGTTTCTGAAGAAAATTAATCTCTATCGAATCGTTTTCCTCAATGCTTTGTTTCCAAATGTTGTGTCTGTTCCTACTAATTCTAAGATTATAATTGATCAGATCTATTTCTTCCGATCCAAATTCCTCCTTATCCTCAGGAATTTCATCCGTTTGTTTCTCTTCAAACAATGAGAGATCTTCTTTCAAAAATTGTTCTGTATTATTTTCTAGATAGTTCAATATCTCACAATTATCCTTCAATAATGAAATCACAGAAAATATCGACGGAGTGCCATCAATAGACAATATCAATGCTTCACTGTATAATCTTTTTACTATTCTCAAGCATCTTATACTCGCAAACGATCCATCATCCTTATAAAAATAAAAATATGGCGGTTCATATGGATATTTACATCCTGCAAGAGCAAAAAACATGATAAAAAAAAGAAGCATTATATGCTTATAACTTTGATTTCGTTATCGCTATTGAATACGTCATTTTTACTTTAAAGATTTTAATCTATTATTAGCTGTATGTAATTAACAAACTTGATCATACCTTCGGGAAATCTTATTTCTAACACGTAAAATGAGCTTGGGATTTCTTGGGAAAAAGTACATTGCTTTGCATTATTGTTATCACACGTTACATCGTTCAGTGGGTAGAAAGCTTCTTCCAAGTCTTCTAAATAATTTAACTCTAATTTAACTGCCCATAAATAATTTTCTACTTTTTCAGAGAATGCATCACCGAAGGCTAATTTAAGTTCATTTAGTTCTGCCGATTTTTGATAGCTAGGACTATCCTCTGGAATGAATTTCCTTGAAGTAATGTTCTCGATTTCATAATATTTCAAAAATAACAGTTCCAATGCCTTCTGGTAGTTGTAATTTCTGTGCAGCAAGGCTTGCACACAATGCGAAATATGGAAACTGTAAGGAATGCGATTCTGACATTAGATATTTAATTGCAGCGTGTTGCAGTACGCATGACAAAGCATGCACATTTTATTTTAACCAATCGAAATTAATAGCACCAAATATGTATATTGAAAATAGATACCCATATTTCGTCATTTTAAGTCCAAGTGTTATTTTGCTACCACCATTGATTGTTTTCTCCTCAAGAAAATGATTCTTCACCCATTTAGATATCAACGTATCGTTCTCAATCTTCCTTTCATTACACCTATATAAATTCGGATCTTCATAGTTTCCAGCATTAGAAAACTCGGACTATGGGAGATTTGCAAAAGTGGACGAAGAGTTTGAAAGCAAGAAGAGAGAAAAAATATATATATACATACATACATACATACATACATACATATATATATATATATATATATATATATATATATATATATACAGTATAAACATGTATGTGTGTGTGTATCTCATATGTAACATATGTACTTACGCCATAAATAAATTTTGTATTATCGAACAACTCTCGCTGCGATTCTATATGCATCAATCTCGTTATCATTTTTGATTCGTCTTTCCTATCCAATTTCCAAAATGTTATTAAAATTGTTATGATGTCTATAAAACTAAAATATATCCATAAGACTAAATTTATCATTTAATCGTATATCGTAATAGCATACACATTTTTGTCTGTTATCGATCATGACTATAAAAGATAATTAAACAGTAACGAGACACTGCCCGTTTCGCGGCTAATTAGTCCTAAATGATCATTGTCATTATCATTGTTCATTGTTGTCATCTCCTGATAATCTTTTACTGTACACAACTATGCGTATTCTATCATATAATGTATTCGGTATTCTTGTCCTCCTCTCTGTGCGCATGCGCGGGCGTGATAAATTTGCATGCGGATATTACTTCTTCCAGAACGAGCATTTCTAATTTTGCGCGCGCGATTGCTCGATACGATCATCGGAGAAAATCGGACTTGTGTCCACAGCGGAGAGTTTATTCTTTTTTCACGTTATCTTCAACTTTGATTTTCCACCCAAAGAAAGTAAATATTGACGTAATTCAAACAAATCGTACTTACCCTTGCGTTGTTCTTATGACAGATCATAAACCGTTACAGGCTAATACTATACTGAGTACTGAAAATTTCCGAACCTGCCGTCTTCGTTATAGGCTTTCCAATTAGATAACAAAATCCAGACAGGCCTCTTTTTGTTACTTTCCCTTTCGAGTGATTTCCATGTCAACTAGGGACTTTATTGAAATTCCATAGTTTCACTGTTTCAACTTCGACACGCTCGAACGATAAAATTAATAAAAAATCACAACCACTTACTGTATTCCTCTACATTCCTCTCATGTGCTTGAAGTGTAACAGTATAAGACAAAATGGCGAGACTTTGTAAGGGTCGTAATTCGATCTGCTCGCCCTCTACAGGTTATTTTACCATTTACCGTTTCATTTATAAAATTCCCGTTAGAAGGTAGGGAAGGTAGAGATGTTCCTTTAATGCTCTTCATCGGAAATTGAAACGGAAGCGGGAAAAGGTGGGAGGATGGAGGGGGCATGGAAGAAGAGAAGAATGCTTCATGAAGCAGGACGGTAGAAGCGAGAGATCATTATGCTCCAAGGACTTTATTCCTACAAGCACTCTCGTTATGTTGCATCGAAACGATATATTTGAGCACAATAGTCTTTTCATCATTTTACTTACGGCGAGAAGAAAGTGACTGACTTTGTCACGATTATTCTAATCGCTCTGTTAAGCACACCCACAGATATACACACCCACACACACGCACGCACGCACGCACGCACGCACGCGCACTCTCTCTCTCTCTCTCTCTCTCTCTCTCTCTCTCTCTCTCTCGCTTTCACTCTTTCTCGTCATCACGTTTATAATCCTTATCAGTGGCTGTAAGGTTTTGTCACGAGCAAGATTCGCCTCGACATCGATCGCAGACAGATCTCTTGTTCGGCGAAGTTATGCAGCTTACAGCTCGCTGTCGAGCCGTTAACACGAGCCTTTGGAGAAGCGTGGGTGTGACGATGACAGGTGAATTGTCGAAGAAATGTCAAATGTGTTAAGTGCTTAGAGGCGCATCCCTCTGGAAATCGATCGCTGCGATATTGAAGCGCGCCTCGCCTTTTACTCATATATCTTCTATCGCACGATTACAATTACGATTCGGAATCGTAGAGGACAGAGTTTGCAGTTTACAATTGACAATTTACTAGCGGAAGGACGACGCGTCGCGGTCATGCCTGATGAGCATATCTTTCCCCGTTTCAGATTTTGCCGTTTCTAAGCGGCCCGGTAGCTCTATCCGGCGCGATAACGTTTGCACATATCGTCGCCGCGAATGATCCTCATGGATTTGACACTCAACACGTTCGAGGGATTCCCCGTTTCCGATCGAGCAATGCGAATTTGCCTTTCGCGCGACGGTCCCTTGGGCCTCGAGAACTGGTCCACCCTGATCAGTCCAACGACAGCACCGATTCGATGGATGATCTGTTCCTGGACGACAACCGCGGGCCACCCAGGTAGCTCAGCGGATTGGAGAAGGTGTGCTGACCGTCCAGTAGGAAGATGGGAGACGTGTTGAAGCGGAACGGCTTACCTGGCACTGAAAGGGAACAACACGGTTTTCGCGATTATCATCAACAATGAGTTGGCAAAGATTGTCAAACCGAGCAGTCAAACTTTCCACAGTCCCTGCCTCGTCACGCGCTCTTACTGACCTAGAATGGAGTTCCCTCGTGTCTTCCATTGTCGTCCAGGGTCCCCGTCCGCGGACGTCTGAGTAGAAGGAAGATCTGCTTTAGTATCTTTCGCTCGTTCCGAATTCTCATTCGTATATTGCAGCATATTGCGATAGCAGAACGACAGACTCACATTTTGCGCTGCCAGTTAGTACACGTATGCGACAAGCACGCTTAGACACTTGGAACAGGCTCGCCTCGCGTACAGCCGAATGCTTCTGTGCGGCTCAAAGCGTGCATGCGATGAGGTGATGCTTTCTCGTGCGTCACGCAAGCCCATTTCAACATGAGGCAATTTGAGTTAATATAGCAGTCGATGCACTCGTGCACATTCGCGAAGATAGACACTTCGCGAACAGTGTGTCGTTTAATCGTGGATACCGATGCTGCAGATGCGATAACGATTCACACATTGGCGACAATTTTAACAGAAAAATGCAACGTTGGTATATATCTCTCCTGGAAGTGTTTACGATCGAATTTATCATGCACATGCTTGTCTGACGCGGCGATGACGAGACAATCGTACAAGCGCGGTCATGTACATGTGTACAATAATTATTCAGAAAGCGCCGCGTAAAACATTGATCGAATCATCCGCAGACATCCGCAGAATGTCGCGAATAAAGAACAGGGAAAACAGCGTATTTATTAATAAAATATTTGGCAGTGCGAGAGAAACACGAGAGGAAAGCTTATCGCGATACAACGAGCTTCAATGAAGCCGGCGAAGATATTTTCTTCACTTTGTATGTACACGCGCGCGCGCGTGTATGTATGTATAATTATCATGTATAATAATCATATGGTATATCATATATATACATGCACATATAAAATGCATTGTCTCGAGGTTTAGTAATTAGTTAATTTGAAAGATTTTCGTCATTTCGGGCGGGATGCATTGTCGCGTTTTTATAGAGAACTTGGACCAAAAATTTGGATAATTAATTAATGATCCAAGTCAATGAGAGATCGAAATAATAATAGGACTGCGCGATAATAATAAAGAATTTCGAAACCATGCGAAATAATATAATCTATCAATGAAAATTTTCAGAATGAAAATCTGCTGTAAAACTTCAATTTTATTAATATTAGCAAAGTATCTCTATATATATATATATATATATATATATATATATATATACGTGTATAATTTATAATAATCTTTTTGCATACATAATAATTAATTTTGCTTTACAGTCATAACGCGTACAATACATTCGTTTGCGCTGCATTCGTGACAGCATCATCCATCATGAGCGACTTCCTGTTAATCTCCAATGCATCCGGGAAAGCGGATTTGCTTAATGCTTAAATGATTATACCACAAACAATAGCTTGCACTCCGCGACTGGGACATGAGAGGCTGCGGGTCAGAGCGGGTCACGATGCAATTATCGAGCCAATGGCCATACAGATGATTGCTGATGTGCTTGGGAACCCGTACCTCTATAATTCGCACGATGTTTTCGTTTCATCGGGTTTTAAAATGGAGTCTAACGGTATAACGCTCTCCCCGATACTCGTCTTAGACCAATTCCTGTGCTGAAAGCATGGCGGCTCGTATTAAAATCCAACGACTGGATCAGAGATTCCTCGGATGATTCGGTTCTCGCGATATGCTCCATGAATGTCATCGCATGATCATTTTGATTGCTACCAGAAGCACACATACGCCAACACTCGCTTTTGTATCAAATTGCACGAAGCAGCGTCAAATCAAGTCAAACGGGCTTGTAGGTGTACACGCAAAGCGGACGACCGTTATGTATGCGTGAAAAATAAATATCTCTTCGTCGTGGGATCTTAACGTTATTTACTCGAGATAATATTCCATCGCGAAGCGAATAATTCCTTTGGTGTACACTACAGCCATTAATGACAGTAAGGTAAATTTATGCCGTCTTTCTCTTGATTAATTGCCGCGCGTCAGCAGATACAATGTTGTCGTAAGAATATACGGATGTTTCTCTAATTAATGGGATAATAATAATTGTTCGCTTTCTAATCATCCTTCTCGGGTAAGTGTACTCAGACTCGTCATGTCCCGAGCTTTCATTTCATCTGAATGCTGTGAGAATTTACTTTGACGTTGCTTTCATTAACACACTGTTAACAGTTAGTTATATGCATAGGCACTAGAATCTTAAAACGATATCTTGTACTGAGTTGCTTCTTTCATAATCAATGACTAATCAATACTGGAAGAATACTGACATGAAGTAATACGTAAAGTAATAACAAGTACGAATGGATACTCAATTACGCGCTGACTTAAGTACATCCGAACGTGTCTTTCTCTCTCCAAACGCGGCTGTCGCGAGTCAAACATACGACTTGCGCGAAGAACTCGTAAAATTAAGCAAAACATTGCGACAGAAGACCAACATCGACGCAACAGGGATCGTTAATTTTGAGCGATAATTTCGAAGCAACGGAAGCAATTTGTCGAATCCGCAGCGTTAGAGCGATTTCATTGTACCTTTATTAATAACGAACTCTTATCGTTTTTTCCCTGAAACGTGATTTCCATTAGTGCTAGAGCTGGTTATAAAGTGTTGCAGGTGCCGAACTCCTTCCTTGGCTTAAAGAAAGGCTTAAATTCCGGGCGCCCGTAAGGCAATAATTTGAATGCTGAACACGTTCACCTGCACGCGTATCGCCGCGATCGGATTGTAAAATTTAGTCCTAAAATTTAGACCTTCCCGAATCCTTCGGACGTAAAATTCGGATCCTGAAGTTTACAAGTTGCCTCACGTGTCGATTGTCGATTGAGGAACGGTCGCTCTGTCGCGTTATTTACAGCGGCCGAGGCTAGCGATTGCCCGGTAATTAATTATTGTCGTCAATCAATCCGGTCACTTGTCCCGCGACACTTCCCCCGTCCCGAGACCGGAAGCCGACCCGGTCGCTGCTGATCAGCTTTGCCGTGACTCTTTCGGGCCGAGTGCCTCCGCGCGACTTTCTGAATTTGATCGGCGCGTTCAGGTCAAGGCTCATCGGCCTTCTAGGCGTGGCACTCCCCGTAGAGTCATTCGCTCTGCGTATTACACGCTCGGTTCTGATCTCGTTCAGGCCCGTCACGGAGAAGTTCGTCTCGAGGAGACCCTGCGTGTCATCTGAGTCGAACTCGTCGGTCAAGGAAGCTCTCCTTGCCGACTTGTCTCTTACCAGCCTGTCCTCGTCCTCCTGATCGTCCCTGTTCTCCTCCCCCCTCTCCTCCTCATGTTTCTGTGGTTCATCTCTGCTCACGTCCGCCACCGATTCCTGGACGTCTTCCTCCTCGTCTTCCTCCTCCTCCTCTTCCTCCTCGCGCTCCTCCAGCTCGGGTTCTTCTCTCAGGTCTTCCATCGACTGTTGAAGAGAAATCACACGTGCTTTCTGAGTTATCACGCTGAGTTATCGCGCTACGTCTGTTTGGCATTGCGAGAAAAGCATGAATACACGAGCGTATCGAATGCGTACATCGTGCTTGGACATTTATTTGTACTGGAGATGATGATGAAAGTTGGATCGCTTCAATGAAGAGTTTGTATGTGTTCTTTTTTTGTTCGCAGTATAATGCATGTTGGGTGAATTAATCACTGGCATTGTTTAATGAATTGTGAATTCAGCGTAAAAGTCTTTTATGAAATCGATGTGATTGATTTATCGAGAGAGAGAGAGAGAGAGAGAGAGAGAGAGAGAGAGAGAGAGAGAAGCGATTTAATTCTCGTTTCCCGTTGCGTTCGTCTGAGTTGCGTAAACATAAATGAACACATCCACGGTGAATCCGGAAGCATGCAAAAAGCCTTTCCGCAAGCTTCTGATAAAGCTCAACATGCATTTCTTTTACGAAAAAAAAGAAAAATCTTTACGAATGGATTTGGTTTCGCAGGTTTAGTGACGTTGCCTGTATTTACCCCTAGGAGTTCCTTCTTCTCCGGTTCTTCGTCTGCTGCAATGCACGTAAAAACGTATTAAATCACGATGCGAACGGGAGAAACTTTTAAAAAATCGAAAGCAATGCGCGCTATTAAACGTTGTCAGGTAGTTTTCGGGCAATTATCGTGGGATGTCATTAGGCGAAATCATACCGTATCTTCCTCCAATCATGCACGAGCAACAGGAGCAACTTGAAACAACTTTGCACGGAATGACGAATAAAAATAAAAATAAAACTCGCAAGTGTGCGAGTAACGCGATTATGCGGACAAATTATTCCGATATACGCGCTATGGATTCCTCTTTTCCATCCCCACGAGTAGCAGTTGGGGAATACCTTTTATGTGAACCTTCTTATCGTTTATCAAGTCCTTAGGCTCTGCATTTGGCAGTGATTTATAATCCTTGGCACTGGCCAGCTTCACGTGGGTACCGTTCGGCCTCTTGTCGTCGTCTATTACGTTCTTGAAACCGACCGTTTTCACGCCGCTTGTGGCTACCAGCGAGTCCGTATATTGCTGCGGTTGCCAGCGTTGCGAACCGGAAGTGGCGGTCGTAGCGGTTCCGGTGGCCGCGTTGCGTCTCCGTCGACGGTCTTTGCGTGCGCTTCGCCAAACCTCGTAAATACAACCTATTACCGCGGCCACGAACACACAGCACAAGGCTATAAAAATGTACGTTCCAGCCCCCTGCTCCTCTTGCGTAGCACCCGAGTACTGCGACTTGTACAGGATCTTCTTGGGTGGGTCCTCGACCCATGCCCGATCTCGACCCTTTAACAAGATTTTTGAATCATATATCGGATGTTAATCTCTTGCTTTCATGCAAAGTTTGAAATAAAAATATAAGAGATTCTAATCGACAAAATAATCTCCGTTGATTGATTCTCGATGACCTTGAGCCATTTATCGTAACGCAGCTGACTGTGACTTTCCAATCGATGAAATCATCGATGCTTGAAATCAAAAGCAGGAAATTAACTTGTACACCTAATATTTCTCTCATTCTCCCGTATCAAATATTTATTAGTAATATTGGATATTGGAAATAAGTAACCAGAATTAGTATCAACACTCGACAATCAACACTACAGATTTTATTTGAAGAATTAAAGAATATATTTAATAGATTAATAGGCATATTTTTAAATTGACAATTTAATGTTTTAAGAAATTAAACTAATTCTTTTCATTAAAAATAGATTGAAACTATTATGATTTGATTTAAAAAATCAAGACTTTTTCAGTCATTTAATGAAAAATTATACTTAAATTTCATTAAATTTACAACATTAAAGGTATGATTGTGGGAAGTTTAATTATTAAAGTAGGATAGCCATTTTTTAAAGTTAGGAAATATTGTTGATTCAATAATGATGGGCATAAATCTATGATTAATACCACACATTTCAGAGCATTATCCGAAGAATAATCCGGTATATGAATAATCTAGATTGATTTGATCGTTCTGCGATATGAATTACGTCTATTGTTGTTAAGATTCGGATATTATAGTTTGAAGGAAGAATACATCGATTATCTATATCCAAAAGACGAAATTCATTTAGTTTTAATTGAGAGGTGGGGATTATGAATGAATCAAAAGTAATATTATTAGAATCAGAATATTCGTATTTTCAGTATCATTGATGACTGATAGCTTTAATAGTAAGATTCATTGAATGGATGTCATCTCTTAAGTGCAGGATTTTAATTGATGGAATAACGACTGTAACAAAATTACTATGGATATAATTAATAATTATCGGTAAAAGATTATTAAGACGTTAGCGCGATCGATAATTTTCAGGGTGGCACAAATTAGGGATCGATCTGCTCGTTTATTTAGATCGCTACGGAAAACGTTTAACAAAAGTATTGATCCACGAACGAGTGTCTTCTATCTGTAATTTTTATCTCTTATCTGTTCGTTGCCATTAAAATTCAAACAGCGTAAACTTTGCTACATTAAACTATATTTTGATCAAAGTTTCCGAAAGTCCCTGATTCGATGCGCATGCAACAACGTTGAAGAATTAGAATACAATGCCGTTGATAACTTCTTACCACACTGTCATTTCTGGGTGGCTCAAGCCCACGCGGTTGAGCATGGAATACCGCGCATTGAGCGCTTCTGACGCCGGCTGGTATCGTTGCTCTGACAGTCTCGCTGCCCTGCTTCGTGAAGAGCATGTATTCCTCCAATGGCTTCATACCGGCGCCCTCGTTGATCGATATCACGACATCTGCAAGCGTGACGTAAATTAGAATTTACCGTACGGCTTCACCGCGTCCACTTTGTCTGACAAAAGGGATCTGATCGAGTGAGAGACTCAAGCATCAGCCATTGTTAGGAAACATTTGGACTTTTGACACTCCGATTTCCGAGTTTCTTGAAATCGTTCATCTCAAGTTCATCTCTTCGTCAAATGATTATTGGAGCGATACTTCGCTATCCTCAACTACTCCAGATCGAGATTACTCATTGAATTGTATTCTTTGACGAGGCAAGATACCTCAGTCTCTCAATCTCTCTTCTCGTTTCAATTCGTTTCAACTTCGGTCTGACTTTACAAACTGCAGCGAAAAGTTGTCGCGAAAAGCTAGAGTCCAAAATACTTACTGCTAAGACAACCGGTGTACCCTTTGTAGGCACTGAATCGTGAATCGGTGGTGTTCAATCCGCCGAGCTGAATCTCCGTGGCGCCCGGAGTTTCGTCTTCGTCCCCTAAACTCAATACTGGAATCGGTAGCAGTTGGACAGGTTCGCGATCGATCTAGAAATGACGATGGACCGATTATTGATTAATAGCGCCAGTTAAGACGAAGCTTCTTGAACTGCTACCAAGTTACCAACCAGGAGCGTAACCGTGTTGTTATCGCGAACATAGTAGACGCTGTGACGTGCACCGTTCAGGAAGTTCCGGTCATTCAGGCGCACCCCATAAGCCGAGCCATCCCTGTCCTCCTCAAAGATGAGCTGTCCCTCGGACGTCAAAGCCACCAATAAGTAGTAGCTCCTTCTGGAAAAAAGTTCTTCGAAAGACATCCAGGATTCCAGGCATCGGTGACTGATATCGGGACAGTCGCGTGTCGTGTACAGGGATTTATAATTAGACATTAAGATCGATGCTTTACTTGTTGTCAGTCTGTACCAGCAGCAACGCGGTGGTTCGATGCCGCAGCTCGTTCGTCGAGAACGCCAACTGAATCTTCACCTGATTCACTTCACCCTCGAGATCGAACTCTCGCTGGAGCACGCTCTCCCCACTGAAATCGGCGCCTTTCTCTGTAAGGAGAAGCGAACATTGGGAATGCCTTTTTTCTCTCTTTCTCTCTCTTTTCGTCTCTTTGGAATTAGATAATTTGCTGAAGATATCACCAACGTTGAAGCTACTTTGTAGCTTTTTAATTCTCGGATATCCTCTCCCGCTCTTGGGAAATTTTGAGTCTTATATGTTGGTTACTACTATTACTGTTTACTTCCTTCGTTATTTCGTGCAGTAAAGATATATATTTTGAAACGACGACGATTGAATCGAGGATAAGCTGCTCACCGTCGGCGCAGTACTCGCCAAAGTAGGATGTCAGCTCGCAGTTGCAGGAGGATTCCTGCCTGCCAAAATCCTCCGTGCAGATCCCTAGATTTTTACAGGGCATCGCGTCGCATTTCATCTGGCAGTTCGGCAGAACGCCTTTGCTGCCTTCGTGATTCGCTTCGCTGGCCAAATTCGGCAGATCGACCAGATACTCCCCGATCATGAGTCCTCGTAGACAACCCACGTAACCTTGAATCAACACTCCCTCTTTTCCGACCCTGAGCAAATTGTCAGGATCGAATCCGCCTAGATTTACCTAAACAGTCATTCATGATATTTTTCATGATTCTGCTTGATATCGCAGTTTCTGCTGCTAGTATCGCAGAAACTTGACAAAGTTATTCAGGATGCACCTGAATATTCTTCATATACGTTTCTTAGATATCTCTTGGATATTGCCCCGATAATTTTAGCAAAACATTCTGAAGCTGAAACAATCTGAAGAACTCACTTGGAAATAATCGGTTGGAGGAGCGGGCGGTCGCTGCGGTGCCAAAACTTCTTTTTCCGGGTTCGTCCATGGCTTGTTCGAGTAAGCGTCCAGGAGTACGGGCGTGGCGTTCAACGTGACGTTGTATTCGTTCACGTACAATGTGGTCCAATTCTGGCCTCGGATTATGGCGATCTGCACCGAAATTCCCATGTTGACATCTATGGAAAAGAAGAGTTGTCCCTGTCTAAATTCTGGTGTCTCTGATGTAAACTCGTTCGTACGGATATGACGAAATCTTGACGTACCGGGATTCGCCACAGTGATGTTCTTGATCTCGTTGCCGGCGTTGAAGAGGTACACGATATTGGTGCCGTTCGAGATGTAGAGATGCACGAAATTGTTCAAATGATCGTTCGCGTAAAGTATCAGCGAGTGGGTGTCGTAAGTCCTCAGATTGATCAAAATGTTCTCCAACAGCATGCTCTTCAACAGCAGCCTCTCCTCGTTGTCGTCCGACCCGAAGTAGTTCTTCTTTAGGAACGCGCCGGGCGAAGTGAATGTGAGGGCTTTGTTATTGATGTCTAAAACGTCAAATTTGTTAAAGATGACTGCTACGTGATATTAATCTCTGAAACCGGCGGATGGACTCACTCGTCTCGCAATAAGTGCCCAAATGCGCCCACTGATTCTCGCATACGCATTCAAAGTTGCTCCACAGTTCGACGCATCTGGCGCCGTTCTGACATTTATTGGGTTGGCAGGAAGGCTTACAATCCTTGATGATCTCCGACAGGTGCACTGACATGTAGCTGTGTATGTCTAATATCTCCCCATTGACAACGAGACCGCGGAAACAGCCGATGAGACCCTGCTGAACGGAGGACGTCTTCAGATGTTCTCTGAAAGCGTCAAAAGACATTTTGCCTAAAATATTTATCTGGATCGAGAATCATTAGTTGTTGCAACAGACAGAAGATTGCCGCGAGAAGATTACTCACGCAGTAGCGCCGCCGATGAACATGGACCCTTCGAATGGTCCAAATTCTTCCTCGGGCAACAAGTCGACCATTTGGAAATCGGTATTGATCATGAACCTCACGTGATAATCGTTGTAGTCGATCCAGATCTTTTGCCATTCTCCGTTGTTCAATTTACGTTGACTCGTCACCTCCAGTTCACGAATCGTGCCAGTATTTAACGTGAAATTGAACGTCAATCGATACTCGGACGTTAGCGCGACCATGAAGGACGGATAGTTGCTCCTGATCGGAGGTTGATACAGAAGAATGGCCTTCTCGCCTGTCGTTCGAAAGCTGAAAGCTATGTCACCCTTCCTCCAACCGGGTACTTCAATGTATGATTGCGACGTTGTGAACGTCACGACGTATTTCTGCGTATCTGGAAGTTGTTATGGATAATTTATCAAGATCTCCGACAATTTTCTAGAGAGATCTTTGAGTAATTTAAAGTACGCAGTAACTCGATCGTTGTACGAACACGTTTAAGTAAGATAATAAATCTAATCCTTTCCTTAAATGATTTCTTATCGCTTTGATTTGATTGTACAAAATAAAATTTTAAATCATTTTAAGCGGTACAGACTCTATTTGCAAT
Source organism: Eciton burchellii (assembly GCA_020341155.1). Classification (NCBI taxonomy): domain Eukaryota; kingdom Metazoa; phylum Arthropoda; class Insecta; order Hymenoptera; family Formicidae; genus Eciton; species Eciton burchellii. The sequence goes on along the minus strand of JAHMML010000058.1, from coordinate 834,766 downwards.
CTTGTACTCACTTGTTTCAACGCATTCCAGCGGACCCAAAGTGATACGTCCTCGTGCATCCTCTTCGAGGTCTCTCTGCTGCAGGAATACCATTCCTGTGATGCCCAAGGAATCCGGTTTTTCGTAGAATCCCTCATCGGATAACCACTTGCCGGCGTTCCCGGTAGACACGTCGCAGTTACAACTCAAATTGGAGTGCACGCATGTTCTGTTCACTGAAGCAAAATCAACAGCATGAGGATGAAACGTTTTAGCGAGGGATAATTAGCACGTGAGAATACAGACTTATCTCAGAGAGCAAGCGAACCCACGTGAACTCTTGTTTCTCCCCAAACTTCACTGGAAAGTAAGCCTTTATAATCCTATTCCTAATCCATCCACGCACCATTCTCTCCATATCGTACATCACTCAATTCACCAATACGCAGGCGCGGCGTTTTAATTGCCGTTTTAACCCCTCTAAGTTCAATTTAATACAACATCGCTGTTTACTCAGAAAGCAGAGATATGTGGAGGACATAAAAGGGGGGAAAATAAAAATGGGACAAAACATTGAAACGATAAATGATGATAACGAGGGAATAGGGATGGAAATATTGGGATATTAGATATGGCATTTTGGAAAGAAAATATGATATATAAGAAATAGGATACAGGATATGAGAAAGAATTTGTGTAGATACGTTTCTACAAGCTCTTACTTCCGCAAGGACAGGATCCGCGATTAACGCTTCCGATGTAATCGACAGTGGTGCCCTTCGAGCCCAGGAACCAGGTTGCGCTGTGCAGTTCCAGGGGCGCCTTGTAACAGTCGTACTTGACGTACTGACTGCAATAAAGCGAATGCGAGATCAGTTCCTGGAGCATTTCGGCGGTAAACTGCCTGTACGTGATGCTGAAGGAAAAATCGCTCTCGATGATGGACCTGACGTCCACTTGGGACGGCAAGTTGTGCTCGACGATCGTCTTAGTCGAGTCCTCGATCGACTGAAACTCGCACTTCACCAGGGCGGGCGGGAATCGGCCGTTCCCGTCGATGTCAATTTTGTAAACGTCATCCTGCGTGTATCCCAGAAGAGCTAACTCCTCGCAGGTCTTTCTGTATTGCGCTGAAAACGGAGTTACAGGTCCGATTGAAATTGTGGCGACCAAAGCAGTTGGCGCAATCAAGATCGCCGATGTGTTTTACCAAAATGGCAGTTCTTCCCGATGTAGCCGGTGTCTGTGCAGTCGCATGTGATCCTATCCTCCTTGACCGAGCATTTACCGCCGTGCTCGCAGGTGTTTGGCCTCTTACACGGATCCACGAATTGGCAGTTGTCCAGGGCGACTTCCCCGATCACTCTCTCGGTGTTGATCACGTAGCGAGGCTCAATTCTCTGATCGTTCACTCGTATCTCGCGCATGCATCCCACTAAACCTAGATTGTCCCGCCGCAACTCATTTTTTATTACGTTCTTAGGCTCACGTCATTAAGCTACTCTCGTTATTCGCACACGCGCACGCACCTGCGTTGCTTTTACCACTTCCTATGATGACCTTGTCGCCCAGCTCGAAGGTCGTAGCGAAGAGCTTGCTCTGCTTGTTCCTGTAATCGACCAGGATGCCGAGTTGACCTCTCGTGTAATTCAGCTCGACCGCGTGCCACGAGGTGTTGTAAGGTGGGAACTTCACCGAGGCCGACACGGTAATGTTTTCCGTTACGACCGGCACCAATTGGAAACGGATTTCGTCGTTGACTTGACGGAGCTAAGAAGACAGAGACGCACATGGAGCGATACATAAGGGTAATAATTGTATGAAATATATCGCACATATTACGCGTGCACAATAGATGGTATGAAATTTCACCTCCCAGTAGCCGAGACCACGGCTGCTCCTGACATCTCCCGAAGCAATGACCGCGACCGGCTTTGAGCTCTTGAAGTCAAAGTTTAACTTGAGCGAATCAGTGCGTTCAATGGGCCACCAGATGTGGCTTCCCGCGAACGGATACGTGATCGGGATCACTTCGACATCGGCCTCGTAGTACTCGGGCTCCAGCACACCGATGTAGTGCACCATTGGGTTGGAACGCTTCAGCTCGTATATAATCGACTTGTCATTGAAGAACACGTACTTTAGGGAGCCTGAAATAAGGATTCATGATTGATAATTATGAAATTCGACTGTCTCTCTTTGACTATCACAGGATCTCTCTCCGATCGCAATACGGTTGAATACAGATTGCGTGCTAGGGTGTTTATTGCGCGGTAAAAGAAAGAAGGAAGAAAAAAACGGTGCAAGAATGGGGAATTATTCCCCTTACTTGATGAATGACGATAGAAAGAAGGTGCGTTTTGTTACGGAATCGGATAGACGATTGTTCTCTTGTAAGGCTCTCGAACGTTCTTGATGCGGAAGGCTCCTACCTAAGTACGAGCATGTAAGTATAGATATAAGCCGAAGATTAAGGCCCAGGAATATTATTGTCGTTTGTTTTTGCAATACGGCAAAACCTGGTACCTAGTTTACTTGGGACGCAGAGAAATCAAATAGAGTGTTACGCGAGAAGATCGAGGCAACGGACGGTTAGCTAAGCAAGTATCCTTAATATTGAAAACTGTTCACTTGAGTGGTACTCAGCTCTAAAGATTAAAGAGACGTTAGTCCGTTGGCTACAACTCTTGTCTTTGCTTATCACCCTATCCCGGAACCGGCAATAAATAAATATATAAACGGTGTGAAGCGAATTTTATCGAAGACGCTCTAACACGTTTATCTCACGTAATAAATTCGTGAAGAATTCTTTTCCCTTCTCATCTCACGACTCGATAAAATTAAGTCCCGAATTTTCTACCCTTTCGACGATGTCTGTCTCGCTTGCTCAGCTTATTCTCCGCTGGATTTTTATTGATAAATCTCAAAGTTTGATGATTAATGGCTTAATGGCCAGTTTCTTCCATATTCTTTCAGCTCTCTTTGTTACTTTCTTTCGCCAATGATTTCGATATATATATATATTGGATGAAAATGAAAATGTAGCTTCTTCGATATCGCCAAATTAGATATACCTGCAAAGTTATTGTGCGACTGAAGACCCTTCTTCTTCTGTAGCTCTGGACCACCGCCAATGTAGATCTCCGGATCGATAATCATGTTGTAATACTCTCCTGGTACTTCCAATACCTTCACCTCGTCGTCCAAGCTGACAAAGACGAGAGATCCGTTATGGAATATAGTCAGATTGTTCCAATGGTCAGAGGTAACGTAATCGCCCAGCATGGTGGAGATTTTCGAGTTGTGGCCAAAGTCGAGCTCAACGTAGACCGATCCGTTTATAATGGAAGCTGCGACGTAATGCGGCGTGCCATCGATTTCGCCAGAAGCATAAAACAGGGCGGAATCGTCCCATTTTGTCTGGAAATAAATTTGTTCAAGTTTAAGACTGATCTCTGGTACTGTCGCGACATGTTGCGAATTACATCAGCGACTTTCTGGGAAATGTTCGTATGTGCTGTAGATAATTCTCGCAGTAATCTTATATCATTTCCCACGTCGATTTTTTGCACGTTGATGACAAAAGACAAAAGAATTTTAAATCGATGTTATTACGTGTCTCTATATTATAGCGTCAAATATAGTAGTATAATAACGGTAATTCTCGATACTGAATGCAGGATAATTTTCATTGTGTCCGCATAATGGACAGGCCGCGACACAATAGGAGAGATGAAACCCGACACTCGCATCCCCGAATTTCCAGCTCGAATCCATCGTCATAGAGTGACTAAAAACAGCTGCCCGTAAAAAGTATAAAACGCGCCCCTCTCTCGACTTCAGAAAGATACGTCTCGTTGTAATAAATCAATATGAGGGAGAGGAAGGGAAGGTCGCGTCACAGTAGGCGCGGTATCATTACAATACGTAATCAAATACCTTAAAAGCAAGGCTGATTCTATTGACGGACGAGTGAACACGATCCTTCCAATCGTACACGCGGAAGGACACGTACGAGGAACCCCTCAGCGTCAGTATCGTCGCCGCTGAAAAATAACGTTACATTTCGAGCTCCATTAGTCCCGCATTAGACTATTCGGATTCCTCTGGACGCACGTAAAAGCGTTATCTCTCGTTCGACTAATCGATTGTCTCCGTGTGGATGACTCCTTGCGATAACTTATCGTGCAGAATATCTCGAAATGTTTCACTGTTTCTCCTTTCTTCTTCGCGCATTTCTTCGATGCAAAGTAGATCAGTAGATCGTGGATCAACAGTTGCGTCAAATCTCAAGAAGCGTAAAGGAATCAGAAACGAGAAACAGAGAAATTCCATTTTAGCGGAGAATATTCCTGCATTGGAAATCCGATTACTTTACGTACTGTACACGTCGCAGCGCTCGCCCTCGTACTTTGTTCCGAAGCAATCGCACGTCAGGCTGTTGTAATGATTAACGCACTGATTGGGAACGAAGCACAGATTCTCCCGCGTCCTGCACCTGCAAGAATTAGAACCGGCAGGTAGAGTCAAGCTTGTTCTTGTCGCTTAATTCTTCCTCTCCTTGTCTCTTTGTCCATACTTATCGATGCAGCCCTCCTTGACGTTCTCGTGCTTGGTCGCGATCAACGGCCGTATCGGAAGTAAATCGCTGGCGGATTTTCCGGAACTCAGCACCATGTCTCTGATACAGCCGACGAAGGACTCTATGATGTACTTGACTCCGTGCAGCCGTTCCTCGGAGCTCAATCCTGCCGACAAATGAGCGAGAGAGACCGATGAAAGTATTCGAGGGATACTTCTCAAGCTACCCCGCCGAATAATCCTCCTCACCTCCGATGAGGACCACCGACGCCAATTCCTCCGATACCCCGTAATTCACGAAGCGTTCCAGAACCTTCAGAGTGGTCTCCGCTTGCTTATCGTCGACCCGGGCGATTAACTTTGCCCCGTGCACGTCGATTCTCACGAGGACGCTGTGCCACTCGTCTCTGTTGAGCCCCTCGCCGACTGTCAGGCTGGTCGACTGTTTGCCGAACACGTGGACCACCTTCAGCTGGCCCTTCTCCACTATCACGTAAAGGGCGTAAGGCTCCAGGCTGTCCGGGCGATCCTTGACGCTGTGGTAGACTAGTAGGCCGTGAGGAAGCTTGGTGCGGAACTTGAAGGATATCTCACGGCACAATCTGTCGGGGCGCGTTCGTTATCCTTTACGGTGCGATCGACTGATGCTGTCGTATCGTGCAACTTTGGCACTTTGAGTTGACGACAATTTAAACGACGTGCTTACCGTAACTGGAAGGTTTTGATGCCAGGGCCATCGAGTTGGATGAAGGTGTTGCTTTGCGCGAACATGAACGTCTTCTCGTGGCCGGATTCCATGAAGGTTAGCTCCTAGAAAAAATGCGAGCGAGAGAATCTTCCCGGCATTACGCGAGTTAGAGTCGACAACTGACCGTTGATCTCACCTTTCCTCGTTTGTGCTTTGGTACCGGCGGCTTCGTCGGCTTTGGAGGGGTGAACGTCGGTCGCGGCGTGCTGGAAGTAGTCGGGGGTGGAGTACTGGACGTCGTGGTGCTGGTTGTGACGAATACGCTACCCTTGGTCACCAGATAGGGCGGCAGCGTGTCTAGAATTATTCACAATTCTCTTAGCTTTTACGTATCTCTGTAGAAGAAACTTGCAGATAGAAGAAGAAACGACAACGTAAACTTAGATATTCGCGAAACTCGTTTTCTATCGTTAGCTTCTTGTTAATCGTTAGGCGTTAGTGTTGATATGAAGGTGCGCAATTTTCTTCTTGACCAAGGATGAAGACTTAAAAAAAGAAATGCTTCTTACGATCAGCGCCGCCGACGCAGTAATGGAGGCACTCGGCCTCGGAATTAAATCTGTTCTCGTTTCCCAGACAACCGCCGTAAGGGAAAGTGCGACACTTCCCTTCGGCTTTATTGAAAGTCCATTTCTGGACGTGGTGCTTGCAGGGTCCCGGCTCGGTCTTGACGAGGCACCTGTCCGGCAAAATTCTCTTGGTCGTGGTGAGGACTTCCGTCTCCTCGATCATGTCCGTCTTGGGCGAGTCTGTCCGGTTCGCTGAGACGCCTGCGATTACGTTGAGCAAAGCAAGAATCCCGAGGATTCTCCTGTCGCGCTGAGTCATCGTTCCTCATTCGCTGAAAGAGAATTTGATTATCCTTTCAGGGGATTCAGCGGAATCGTAAATGCCGATTTCTCCGTTTCGATTTAATTATTACTCAGCAGCATTGTCACGCGACGCTCCGAGAGCCACGTGCGTCTTAATCGATAAAAGTAATCGGGGATAGAGCCAGTCGATCAACCGAAGAATAAAGTGGATCTCGAGTTGAAGAGCAATTCCGAACCTTCCGAGTTGAGGGATACTTTAACGCGAGATGAAACTGCTACTCGCTACGTTCTCCCTTTAAGCGCGATACAATCGATCGGGGATGGCACGGACCGATTAAGATCAAGCTTGACTCGTTTTCATGCTCGGCAGCCGCTCGCTCATCTCGCACGCTCTTCACGATTCACGTCAGATCGACACCCACGCTCCTTTCCATAAAGCGCACAAGATCGCGCGTCCTTCCGGTGCTCCGCCTCGACACGGCGAACCGTAGATGCATTTTCATGATTGCAGCTGCCGGTTTTGGATTTACGACCACCCCTCTCGCGCCAAGCCCGCTCAGGTAGCAAGCCCTGAATGAATGATGCAACGAGCGATGCGTCCCTTTCCGATACGATCTGTCATTTCTCTCTCCGGAGAGTGCTTCCGCTTATCTAAGCTGAAGAAGGGAAACTCAAGGCGCCGCGTGCCCTCGCTACATCCGCGTCTCGGCAGGGTAACGCGATGCATCACACGGCCGTTGATAACGATGCATTAAGTTAACAGAGCGAGCGCGTAATCTGAGCGCGGAGCGTGGTCCCGTTTCCTCGAACGCTCTCGTATCGTAATGCTGCTGCAATTATCTCTTTCACGGGGTCAATTGAGTCTGATCCGACGAAAGAAAGACGACACGCGTCGCGTCGCGTCGCGCCCGGCCATGAATGATCGCTGCGCGGTTGGCCCTCGCGCTTCCTGTCGCGAGGGTCCTCAATGGAGCGATTCTTCGTGAACGATACGATACGATACGATGCGATACGCGCGCACCTTGACCAGCGCTCGCTCGTTCTTCGTATTGTCGTCGAGTATCGAGAAGCGAGTGCGCTCGATGACCAGCGCCGCGAGTTCGTTCCTCTCTTTCTCACGCTGAGGCCGCGCTTGTCCGCCTGTGTCCATCCATCATCTGAAATTTCACGCTCGCGACCACGGAGATACGTAAAACCGCTCCCGGGAGCGATAAACATGAATCGTGGGACGATTCGCGGCGATACAGGCGGCTAAGAATCGAGATTCATCCAGCTGTTGTCGAATACATTCGCGGTCGTCCGGCGAGCCGCCCGGAGGAATTAACGTTATTCCGGGCGACTTCAGGGAGGTGGCTGCACTCCAGTGCAGAGGGGGATGAACGCAGCCCCTTTGCATCTCCGCTCGCCGTCCCCCCTCCCCCCCTCCCCCTCCCTCCCTCTCTCTGTGTCTCTCCGCCGGAAAGGTCGGGGAAGCCCGACCTGTTGGGCTTCTTTGAAGCCCGCAGAGCGGGCTTTGCGCCTAGCCGAGCGCTGGTACGAATCTGCGTACCTTCGTGCGCCGTGGACCAGATGAGATCGCGGCTCGCACAAGCCGCGGGGCAGGATGTGACGTCAGGAGGCCCCCGCCGAGCCGAGCACCGTCCGACGAACGGCGGCTACGAGTCAATTGTCTTCCTTCACACTGACACACTGGCCAAATCCCCGCATCGACACGCGCGCAACAGCCCCGCGCGCGCGCGCGCGCACGAGGTCCGCGCCTCCTCCGTCACCTCCTCCTCTTTGTCCTCTTCCTCCGGCTTCTGCTACTGATGCTGCTGCTGCTGCTGCTGCTGCTGCTGCTGCTGCTGCTGTCGTTGCTTGCAGCAGCAAGTAGACACTAATTTATTAATGCCACTCCGACCGCTATACTCTCCGTTACTCATCACGGTTTATTGACTTTCATTGCGATCTCGTCTCGCGCGCCACGCTCGGACGTTTCTTCGCTCTTTTCCTCCCCATACGACGACGGCCCTTCCGCCGCAAGCTGTCGTTTCCTCTTCACTCCCGTGCGCGGTGACTACAAATGCGACTCTCGTATGCCGATCGATATCGATTCTGCCGATTCTATCGATTCCTCAGGCTTCTTTCGGACTTGCCGAATGATTATCTCGATTCTCTCTGCGGTCCTCTCGCTGGATATCCTAAAATGAAATTTGTGTTGGTCAACAGAGTCAACGGAAAGCGGTAGCTAATGAACATTCCGGGACGCGTATCGCGTCCCTCGCGTTTGATCTTGAAAAATATTAAGTGAATATCGACAAAATTACGCCGTCCGCCCGCAAAGTTGCGCGCTTTCCAGCGAGAATCCCGACCGTGCGTGTTGATGGTCCGACAGCAAGGCGAGTAGGAGCGTCCATCCTACCCCTAACGACAGGCAGGCACTCTTTTATGTGCACTTTTACGCGAGCCTTCCGGCGATTAGTATCGCGGATGCTTTCGCAGGGTGACCTCGGGGCAGCGCGTGCTCTCCGACCTGAGAAAGGGGTCGTTGAGTGGAATCGATAGAGCGTGCATTGCGGCGAATAATGGAATACGGCTGGGTATTTATGAACGGTGCGTGACGGAACAGCGAATTATTGTCAAGGGTGTTTCCCACACACACACACACACACACACATACATCTGCGGGCTCTTGTTACCTTCTCTGTCTTTGTGCGTTCGCGAAAAGAGCACTGGATCCAGGCGGCGACTTTGATCCAGCGTTCGGTGGAACGCTTATCGGCGGAAAATGTATGGAAAAAGAAGAAGAAGAAGAAGAAGAAGAAGGAGATGCGAGATTAAACGGAGTTGACGTTGTCGCGAAGCGACAATTCACGCGTCGAATACTCCTTTCCATTCGCAGCCACTCTTTTCTCTCTCTCTCTCTCTCTCTCTCTCTCTCTCTTTATGTTTTCCTCTTTCTTCACCGGAAGATCGATATATCGAGCAAAACCGAGGACCGGGTCATCGTGAAGCGTTCGCGCGGTATCTTGCGGAAGGCACAAAGATGCCTCGAGCCTGATTCGGTTATTAATTATCAACAGGTTTCCCGTTCGTTCGGCGCTGAAAGATTAACGATTCCCGGATGAGCGTTCGTTGAGGTCGAGCCTCAAGGTGAATAAAAAATGGATCGCGGCAGAGGGGCGGAGGGGAGATGGTGATCACCTGTGTACGTAATACGCGGCGGACAGCATAGTTGGGTGCTGCGCGGGCTATAAGCTCGCTCGCTGAAAAGAATATTTCTGCTCGTGCTCGTCACGCACGTAGTACACCGAATGACTCATACCACGTGTCGTCCACGAGTTCTTTCACGCGATGCAGAAGAGACGACGACGATGACGACGACGACGACGACGACGACGGATCAGTCGCGGATAAAAGCGACGATCTGCATAGAGGAAGTCGATCGTGTAAGCACGATCGACGAAGAAGAATCGTGGAAGGAATCGCTTGACGAACGATGATAAGACTGATGACTCAGCCACGTGACTTGTTATTAAAATACTTGCTGCGTTTCTTTCTTCCCTGGAGGATTGCTCGAGGATCGTTCGATCGTTACGTTATCATTGATTCCAAAAGAATTTTGATGAAGGCGTGGAGAATTATTGATTTCGTCCTCCTTCTGTCATTTTGCTCCTCGTGACATCCGTGCAGTGTCCCGCGATTGTTGATATATAATAAATAAAAGGTCGATACGCGAATATACATGCCAACAAAGTTCGCATCGCTATCTGTCGGATCGTTCCGCGGATTTCAAATTCAAGAATTCCGAGACGATTCGGAACATTCGTAAAAGATCTGGATATCTAAGTATCTTTCCGGATTGCTCGTCGGTGAAATTAATTTAACCGTAACAACTTTGCGATCAATAATTACATCGAATACTCGCTCTCTCGAATCACGTGTCGAATCGATAGTTAAAGTGCAGTTAACGAGTGAACTTGGACGAAACTGCTGAATAAATTGTTCGACAGCGAGCTTAGTTCAAACATCAGTTTAGCATCAGTCTAAATGCGTCTCTGAAAACAGCCAGTTGACGTTCGACGGATGCCTTTGCAGATGTCATCTGTCAGGTATGTCCTTATCAGAGAAAACGCCGTCACCTGTGCGCGTGGCGCAACATGACCGCTTGAAAAATTTATGCAAAGTAAACGTAGGTGAGCAGTTGAAACCAGATCCGCGACAATAGCGACGAGAGCAACAATTAGCGGCTCAAGAAGAGAAGAACGAGCCGGTTCGGTGACGATGCAAAGTGAGCTGCTTTTTAACGGATCGCAGAATTTCTAGACACCGGGCATTCCTCGCGCGGATCCAAGTGGCGGCTCTTGGATCATCCGCATCATCAGACCAACTCCTTCGCACGCGTATTTAAAGCCTCGATTGAAACAATTATCCCGCCGGCTGGAGCAATCGTGGCACGAAACGCCAAAGTCCCTTGACTCTCATCCCGAGTTCGAATCGCGAGGCGGAATTCCGACTGAATCGTGGAAGCTGTGAGTCCATTAGTTGCGGCGATTTCTATCGCAGATTACCAGCAATTAAGGTCATCTCTTATTAAATCGAAAGAGACCACGAGATAATCTGGACGTCCTCCGGGAACGTTTGTCCTCAAACCGCGCTGGTGCGCTTCCTCCTTACGGACGGGAAACACGTGAGAAGTCTCGTGAATGTAATCTTCAGGCTTGCGCAGCCGGTCCGAGAGCCAACAGAACGGAAGACAGCGGCCACGATGGCCTTGCTCTTAAATCGCTAATCGCTTCTTTACATTGCTCATCCTCTTACCAAAAGCTCGAAGAAGGAGCGCGCAGAGGAAGTCGCGAGATGCTCCGATTACGGGATCCTTCACTGAGAACTCCGGCAACTCGCGTGCACTCGCGGTTCAGGCAGTTCGGCTCCTCCGAGCGAAGGACAGGAAGAAACGATCCCAGGCGGGAAAATCCGGCTTTTCCGGCTGCCGCGCTTCCGCCAGACGACGTGAACGCACTGAAGGCCTACACCGACTGGTCCCCACCGGCTGAGAGAAAAATTCTCTCTTCTCTTTTCGGCGTTCCCCTCCTCCTCGCGCTCCTTTGTCGCTTCCTCGTGACGCGCGCGCGACTCTTCAAGTACGCGGCGCGACGGAATCGCGCTCACGACTGGCGCATTAGCTTCGCTCTCCCTGTTAGCCGCCGGCTACCAAGCTTTTCCTCCACCCACGTACTCGCGTACATACACAGTCGTGTATCAATCGAGGGTGACGCTCCTCCGGCTCAGACTCGCGAGGCTGCCCGTTAAAACGGGCGACGAGGAACGGCATCGCCGAGAGCGACTTCAAGGCGGGAAGGATCCGACTTTTTATCCTCCTCGCGCGCACTCGCGGTTTTCAAGAATCAAAATCGCGCAAGATAATCGCGCAGCGTGCGACACGTCTATGGCGTACACAATTACGTACAAAATACCGTAAGAGAGGCATTGTTCTATTCGCGCGATGTTTAAGGATTAATACATCATCTATCAGGACTCGTATGACCTCCTTGAAAAAATTGAACGCCCTGCCGATTTATTGGGAGCTACAGCGCTCTCAAGGAGATCGCATGAGAAGAGAGAGAGAGAGAGAGAGAGAGAGAACAGGAAGAAAACGGAATAATTAAGAGATTATTTTCTCTTCTGCGCAGATAACGCAGCCACGGATTTTACTTAGCGCACGTCCGAGTAAACTCTCGAGGGGAGGGGAGGGGGGGGGGAGTTGGTCCCGCGAGGTTCGTCGGTGACTTTGGGCCACGGCCACGGAGAAATGAGACTTAATTAACTTGCACCGAGAAATCTCAGACTGGTGGAAGTCGCATGTCGTATGCGTACGCAACGTGAGAGACGTTTTAGAAGTGTAATAAATAAAACTGACAACGAGATAATAGACAAATTGACCCTAAACACATCCGACTCGTTAGCGGAGTATCAGAAGGTCGGGTTTCAGGCGACCGCACTTCCCGCCCTCTCGTTCCAGGAGGAAACAAAGACGTTCCTCCTTTTTTCGTCCGGGCTTGCCGAGTTTGCCGGAAAATCTCTTCCGATCGTTGCGAATCGCGTTGCCTTCTGGTAGTTCGGAATTATCCGCGATAACGGGAACAAACGCGAGGGTTGCTGCTCGCGGTAAATCACTCGAACCTAGTTTAGTTCAAAGAAGCAAAGCTTGGTCGCTACACGCGACCGAGATTTAAAACAGGCTTAACTGTTTCCAATTCGGATCCGAACGCGGATTCCTAAACGCGCGTCCGTTTATCTGCGAAACCGTCAATGATCTCTTTTAGATTACCGCAAATGGAATTCCGGTATCTGTTTGTGATGACGTATCGTGCATGATTATTTCTATCATATAAAATCGCTGATGCTCCAATCGCACGTGAAGAACGATGCTGCGATGATGCCCAAGCTGCGGTTAATTCAAGCGCACTAGATGTACACACACACACACACACACACACACATATATATATATATATATATATGTATGATGAAATTCCTTGAAGCCAATTAAACGCAAACTATTTGCAATTAAATGCATAACGCTTGCGCGTTTCTTTCGTGCGAAGCAAGTTCTTCAATCGATGACGCATTGCGTAGAACGCGTGAAGAAGATATTTCGTAGTCCAGAAAAACAGCGAAGCCAGTCCTACGCTCGGGCGACATTTCTTCAATCGAAGAAATAAATTCTTAAACTTTGAAGTAATTTATCTCTACCATTAAAGAAATAAATTCTCGAGCTTTGAAGTAAATTTCTCTCTTCAATCGAAGAAATAGGTTCTTGAAGTTCTTTGAAGTAAATGTATTTCTTCAATTGAAGAAGAATAAGAGATAAGTTCTCGAGCTTTGAAATAAAGTTCCCTCCAACTTTAAGTTGTTAACTCGTATTATTTATATTATAATTATCGATTATGAACTGAATTTAATAAAAAATTGTAAACTTAAATAAATAGCGGAATAAGGGCGATGCTTTTGTTGATGCTTCTATATCAGAAATATGATTGTTTTATATAGAAATAAATATTGAGTAATATTGAGTTTGATTTTCGGGAAGGTCAAGGCGTAACCTTTCATTATCGCGCACGCACGTACGTAATCTACGAATTCTACGCATACCGACATACGGCTAGCCACGCTAGTTAATTTGAGTTGCTCTCTTCATGATTATTGTTATTCACAATAATCTTAATTAAAATGTGAAGATGAGTAAGTTGCATGAATCTGGCTGAATATATCCGGACTCGATGTCGAAATTGGGATCGAACAATCGCAACAGATGAATAGATGAATTTATTGTAATATTTGAAGTTAGACATGGAAACGATATTCGTTTTATTCCAGTACTTTTAATGATCTTAATGATTAACGAGTGTTGTACACTACACGATGTAAAAGTGTATTTCTCATAATCTATGAACAAATAATCAGAATGTGATTGAAGCCTTATTAGATGACTGCCTCGGAGAAATTCTAAAAGCCTTAACGAATCATTCAAACTGAACAAAGAGAGAAAGAAAGAGAGAGAGAGAGAGAAAGCATCCAGAAAAATCGAGAGATCTACATGATTATGCGAAATATTTTCATGAGAATCATACAGAATACATTCAACCGTAGAAACTGAACTTGCCTGTAACTCGAGGAAATCGAGTTAAGCTGCAGTAAAACGTGATCAAACGGCTGTTAGCAGTGCGGACGAGACTTAATTGATTAGGAAACATTTGTGAATTATGAGAAATATCGCGCGCCAAGGCTGAAATTTATGCCCGCGCGTAATCTAAATATTGTTCAGGTGTACATCGAGGCGCTATCTGACAATCGAGGCGTTTCAACGTACGCGCAAAGGCGCATCGCGAGCAATTCGTCAATCCAGAAAGGGGAACGAGGAAGATCAAAAGAAACTGAAGGACGAAAGTGAAAACGAAACGTCTTATTAAAAAAGAAACAAAAAAGAAGAAGAAGAAGAAGAAGAAGAAGAAGAAGAAGAAGAAGAAGATACCTTATGTATCTTATCAAAGAAGATGTCCCATTTATCTAATTACCCTTGCCCAAGACATGAGATAACGCAAAATTATCCTTTAATGTACGAAACGCGATGAATATGTCGGTCACTCCACGTCATCTTTATCTTCGCTTGCTTCGAGCAAGATTTGACTCTAATGATCGCTGTTACGTCGTTGCATAAAAGCGCGCTCGACCTGCGTGTAACTGCTTGCGGTTCCGTATACAAATCTTTTGTGTGTATTAATACTCGAATGGATTTGAGACCGGATACCAAACGGGAAATATGAAATAACGGACGATAAGATATGTTCGACAAAAGCGCGAGCCTGCTCTTGATCGAAGCGATCCCGAAGTCAAACAGCTGCATCTTAAACGCGGTCTCTTTATCAATTTTAGAAAACAGACGTCTACGACATTGCGCAATGATCTCTGCCTGATAATTCAGATCAGTTTAGATAATTAAGATCAATTCTCTAGTGGCGAGCGATCGCTTGACGGAGCAAAAACGAAGCGCTGCGAAACATCAACAACTTGCTGTTGTAAAATGTTTTGAAAATATCTGCGAAGCTGTAACTCATACTACAGTCGGAGGCTGCATAACGTGACGTAACATAACAATCAGAGAAACGAGAAGATAAATCATTTTCGCTAAGTGACCTTTCCTTCCGATGCCGGAGGCACGTGCTTGCTAATCAGTTGGAATGCATCTCATTGTCAGTTCTGATCTATTGACGCCGGTCGACTTGATCGTGAAACGATGAAGCTAATTATCGTTAATTACGACAGGTTCATTACCAGCTAAGTTGGTCCACTTAACGATGACCACTTAACGGTCATTTAAGAGACGGAGCGTAAGATCGTTGCTGTGATACGATAATTGTCACTAAAATATTTGACCCACATGTTACGTCATCGATGCGTCCTCACGTCCTGTTTAGCTTCTTCTTGCTGGATTTTTATTCGCGTTAGCAAATAACTTGCAATATCAGATTGTTTAGCAATGACGCGCTCTCTGTGTCAACCTGATCGCGAGATGATAAGGACGCGAGATGCAAAGCAGGGCTACTGCTGTGCGGATTAATTAATATTCAAAGATCCTGTTGATGGAAACTCTTGAACGCTGCTTTCGAGATCATAGAAGATGCCTAGAATATTTCTGGATGCTTCAGTCGCTGAAATATCAGCTTCCCCAGGAATTAAGGAACTAAATGCACACAATTAAACGTTCACGCGCTGCGAATTGTTCGAATCTATTTTCCAATAAAAAGAATATCAGGCTGTCAACTAAACAACATTGAAAGATAATATTTTTAAGGCAAAAGATCTGTTATGTGATAATCTTAATTGTCAATCGCCTTACGTGAGACAAGAGCAATATTATCATTATCTTTATGGATACAATGCAATCGCTTTGAGCGGGATCCACATTGTTAAATCGAGTCACGAAGCTCTGTCGCGTTAGATAGATTTCCTCGCAAATGTACGTTGAATCGCATTCTTCTTCATTCCTTTTAATGATGATTATTATTGGCTCATAATAGCCAAAAGAAGAACACAAGCGTGATACTTTTTGATCATCAGCATGAAACATCGATTTCTCTACATTGAATCGTAGAACATTGAAACATTCCTGATTCTAGATTCTAGATTTCAGTAATGTTCGGTTCATGACAGAATTCAGCTTGTTCAGTTTCTTTCGATAACAAAGAACCGTCTTTCACGGCCAACGATTGTTCTCTTTGACAGACAAGTGTTCTTCCTCAAGGAAGCATTTCATTGCTCGTAGTTAAATCACTAAATCGTTTTTCCTCTAGCGAGATCTCTGTTTCTTCCATTCTTAAACTTCATTAAAGCTTCGTGCTTCTGTACCTGTTCTTTTGCAATAGCGGATTTGTCGATTCGCGTGCCAACGTTCCGCGAAGGTCATCGGCAAGATGGCTCTCCATCTCACCGGCATAAATGCTTAGTGCTCTTTCCTTTTTATTTTGTTATCATCACAGAGAACGCTCTTCAAGAAGGTAACAGAGCGTGGAAAAGATCTCAATAACCGATGCACTTCCAGACGCAGAAAACGTATGAAGATATCTTCACCGATTCCAAAAATGTGTCTCTATTCATCTCGAATCCCTCATTCGCAGGTGTGTACATAATTTTGCACATACATGGCGCAGTAAAACGCAATTTAATCTTCCTTGCGGAGCTCCACACGAAGAAGATCGATGCTCTCAGGGCACAGGCCCGTCGAGATTTATTCTTGAATTTATTCTCTGCTCTTTCTTCCTTCTTCCTTTTCCCTTTCCTCGCGCTTTCTTTATCGCGAGTTCGCGTACGATATATCGCGGGCGAGATCTCGCGCTGTCGTAAGCAGCGGGCATCTCTCGCTTCTTCCTTTTATTTTCTGTTCCACTTGGAAAAGGGAAAAATTATCCTCGAACGTTTACGTCTCGCATGAGAATCCCGCATCAAGAAAGAAGAGAGCGATGGACACATTGCAGCAATATAATTATTCGAGCTGAATGGAACTTTGTGCAACAGCCATCGCTGCTCGTACTAGTATTCTGATATTTCGCATTCTTAGCATTTCTTAACGTTTAATGCCGGCTCAGTTATCATCAAAAGTTTGTCATGGAAGAAACTTGCAACGGACCGCATCTCAATTTGCGAAGCTGTTGATTTTCGTATTTATGCGCACATTCTTGTTGTCGTCTTCGCGTTGTCTATCGCACCGGCCGGTTTATCCGACACTTTTATTTGCTCTGAGAATCAGTTTCTCGCGCTCGTAAACGATTGCTTTCAACTGGTTCCGCATTGTCGAGGTCTTTTGCCTGCCCAAAATTCTGCTTTGCGAGTCTGTTCCGCTTCTCCCTCAAGCGGAGACTCGAGACTTTTGCCTTCGATTCTGCCAGAATCCTTTCTTCTTTCTTCTTCCACGTGTGAAGATAATCGTTGCTGCTCCAAACGCTATCACGTTACGAGATCTTCAGCAATAATAGGGCATCGCTTTTCGAAGTTGATTTCGGTATCGGAAGATGGTATTCGTCGCAAGTCCTGCGGATGCTAATGAAACCTTCTGATTGATAAGCGCTTCTGAAATTATTCCTGTAATGACCTTGATGCAGAAACGAACCGTA
Source organism: Eciton burchellii (assembly GCA_020341155.1). Lineage (NCBI taxonomy): Eukaryota > Metazoa > Arthropoda > Insecta > Hymenoptera > Formicidae > Eciton > Eciton burchellii. Next base: position 817,496 of record JAHMML010000058.1, on the reverse strand, counting down.
AGCAGTCCCGCTCCGTCGAATTTTCAATCGAGTTTATATAACAAATAGGTGATTCAAGGTCGTCGCCTCGATAATGTACAACCGCCGATAATTTTCCGTCACAGTTAAGTCTCGCAGATAAATTCCAGCTGCTATCGTAGATGGTAAGGAAAGCATCAGCTGCAGGCAATCTCCTTCGATATTTTCTCTAATCTCAAGATAGATGGCAGCAGTTGACAGCTCGCGCGCGCGTTTGCGTTTGCTTTTTGAGTTTGAATTTTGGATTGGAACACTGGATGAATCGACTGAAGATCGCAGTAAATTCTACTAATGCTGATTACGCATTTACGTATTTTTACTAATTAATACTTTCTTTCTCCAAGAGAATTTCAAACTCGCCGGAAGTTAATGCCTTGCGTCCGATAGCGGAAGAACTTGCCGCATGAAATCATAAAGTCATAAAGAGGTGCAGCCGACAAATTGAGATGCCATTCGAGAAAGATCATTGCGCAAATAACTCATTCGGAAGCTACGATAGTCATCTAATCCCACAAGTGTAAGAAAGAGCAGATTCGGGGAATATTATTCAGAAACTGGTAAAAAGCGTCTTCTTCATCTTCCGTTCGTCCGTTGTTGGACGCCAGAATCAGATTAATCGATCTGTATGAGGTGCAGTTCCTTTTTTAAAGTGGTTGTTGTATCGAACGAGCGTCGATCTTGAAGGTAATCCACTTAAATCCGCTCAAATAGATTCTAGATCTCTAATTGATGGCAAGAATCGACTGGAAGCATCCTTGAAATACATCAACGGATACAACGGGCTACGTTTCGTCAATAAAAATTTATAGGTCAAATTAGGTCAAATTTAGACATAATTTCATTTATCCTTTATCCTTGATAGCTTAACTTTTTAAGTCAGATGCCGGACTTGTTAGATTATTTATAAATATGCATATTTCATGCATCCGATACATCAAGCCGATACGGCAATAACCGTTTAATCGTTTATTCCAAATTTTAATTTGTACTTATTGATTATTCGATAATACTATTATTCGATAATGTTAAGCTTGTATTGAGCTTGAAGCTGGCAAATCCTTAATTCTAGAAATAACTCCACTGCGATGCGCCGAGTGCAGGAGTTCACTTAATTTCGCAGACAATTTGCAAATTGTGCCAGTCAAGAAACATGCCAGATTTTTCTTCTTCTTTATAAATAAAAAGAGACCAAGGAGAGAAGGAGAGAGAAAGCTTACTTTTATTCGTTACATTCGTTTGCACTTCCGGCATTTAATGCTACGTGTCCCGGGAAGAAATATCATAATTTAAAAGCCAAGAGAACACCCAAGAGAAATTTCTCCCCTTCAATCGCAGTCCCATTATTTCAAACGATCAACGAGCTGAATGAGATTCCCGACTTCAGGCTTCAGCTTTCACGCAAGGGCCGTTCCTTCCTCACCTTACATTTGCGTAATACATGTTATAAAGCGGCGGATACACGCGCGAGGACGAAATTATTTACAGGACGCCGCGAGGAGAAGACGCAACATCCTCCGCGCATCGTCGCGACGATGCACGCGGTGCAACACGCGCGCGCAAGTGCGCGCTCGTGCCCTAACGAGTCTCAAGGTTTTAATTTTGCTGAAGACCGGGCGTTCGGGCTCCTTAATAGCTTCACGGTCCGTTAATCCGCGCACATCGCCGCAGCCGATGACAGCCGGCGAAGGCGTGGCGGACTCTCTATCCGCTGTTGTCACCTGTCACGCGCTCTTAATGAACCCTCTACCCTCCCCACCCCTCCCCTCCCCTCYCCCCCTCCCCCTCCCCCGTCCCCGCGCCAGCGCCAATTTGCTTATTCCCAGAAGCAGAAGGAGGACCCCTCGGCGCGGGATCACGCTCGCGCGGCAGGCTCGTTAACGACCCGTCCATCCTCCTCCGTTCGCGGCGCGAACTTCCTGGGGGAGTCCACCCTTACGCCTCGTCGCTAATTATTAGCGGAGCGCGTGAATCGCGTGACCAGAGTCGTCCCACAAGAGCCGCCGCGGCGGCGCGAACCCGGAACACGCGGCTTTCCTACACGCGGCTCTCGGCCCTCCGCCCTCCCTCCTGCCCCTTCGCCGACGGTGTTCTTTTTTCCTCTTATTATATTCCCCGGCCGGCCACCACCATCCCCCCCTCTCTCAGCTCCCCCGCCGCCCCGCCCCGTTCCCCGTGCCCCCTCGGCGAGAGGGGCGGGGGGGGGGCGACGCCGCGGCGACGGCTGAGCTGCCGTCTCGTGGGCGGAGTCGCGCGGCAACACCGGCGGAACAAGTGAAATTGTATCGCGTTTGGGGTTCCAGATAGAAAGTTCGCCGTGGCCTTTCAGCGCGGGCCTTCCCCTCCGCGGCCCCCCCCCGTCCCGCGAAACTGCGGTGCCGCGGTGCGCCAGAATCGTTGGATCTATTTCTGCGCGCTATTTGGGGAACCGGATTTGGGGAACGGGCGGATCGATTCGTGCACGGATTGATATCGATAGCGATAATCGCCGTGCTCGAACGAGCAGGAACGATCGAATCGGAAATCGAAGGAAACGGAAAATTAGAGCCGAGCATCGGCTGGCTGGCCGAAAGCGACGCGATGAGTTTCGTTTGAGCGAAAAAAGCGAATTTTGATTTGAATTGAAATGAAATTTTTCATTTAATTATCCGCTTACATTTTACAAGGCGCTCTTACGAAGGATTTCGATAGGTTGCGTATAATTGGCGCATTAATAACGATGGCCTTTATGTCATTTTTTCTTTCACAATCGCAGCGGTCCGTCTGATCGTCATTGCAGAGAAATGGACGGTCGTTCATGTTCGGAGATTAAATAATTTATATTTTAATGTATGATGGCATAGAAATTTTTGAGATAGTTTAATTCTATTAAATATAAATATACAATAAAAATATGAAACAGAGATAATAAGAGTACGAGTTATTTTATTAAGTTTAACGAAAGCAATAAGCAATATTGTGTAGCTTATTCTATCAAAATAATCCTTTTGAATCAGACGTATCTCTTATATTAATATAAATTAATATAGAGATAATTTTTATACTTCATGATAGTTATTAGAATTAAATTACAAGAGAAAATTAATTTCTATATTTAAAGTATCTGAATCTAGAAGCTTATATTAGCTTATTAAATCTTATTAAAATCTAGGCAGATGCATTATGTAAAAGCGATCGACAAACTTGTTCGCGCGACCATTACCATCGCGCAAAAAGATGCGTGGTGAAAAATAGCTTTGGACTGGCCTCGAGCGGCACGCGATTGGCGCATGGACTCGGTGAAATCGGTGCATTCAATGGTACGCGCGAGACGCCACGCGGCGAGGAGGGGCGGGCGAAGGGGGCAAAGGTCGTTTATTGCCAGGCTTTTATCACCGATGCTATGCGAGTCTATGCGCAACGTTTATCTCCGCGCACATTGGAGTTACACTTGAAAGAGCTAACATCTTTCAGCTTCTCGGGTCGCGCCGGGTCGTTTCGCCGGGCGTTATCCAAGTGAAAATGCATTTCCCGGTTTCGCAGCCGCGTTACTCATCGCTCATCGCCCGAAATCGCGATCTGCCCACGCTCGCGCCGATATACCGGCGGCGGCCGTTCCGTTATGTAAACGAAAAGTCACGTTACGCTCAGCGCGATACGCATTTTCCTCGCGTGCCATTTTCCAGAAACACCTGATGCCGGATTACGCAACAGCGCCGGCTTTCCGCCGTGCTCCACTCGCGTGGCGCGACCTCGCGGACGCCGCGCGAAAAGGACCTATCGCGGCGAGGGCGCGCGCGCACTCTTCGATAAAGCGGCGAGCTCGTTCGCTGTCGTTCGATATCCCCCGACACGGAAATTCAACGTGGCCGAGCCACGCGCGGATGCGATGCGAATCGTACATAATATGAGCGAGCGCATGTAATAACCGCGTGTCGTAATATTGCGTGGTAGTCGAAGCGGAGTTGATCGATCCCGTCCGTTATGCATCAACGAGAGGATATCGCCGAGCGGCCGCCGTGATTTTCTCTCTCTCTCTCTCTCTCTCTTTTGCCCTTCAGGGACCATATATGAACCGCTGAACGATCTCATCCAGCGTGGGTGCATGCGATGTGGTTACCGGTATACCGTTACACGTTACACCCACCTTTATTCTATATGGATCAGAAACGAACGAGACATCGCCGCCGCCGCGCGCAAGTCCTCTTATATCATTCACCATCGCGTGGCGCGTCGAACGTCTCATTAGCGATATTTTACGTAAGTCGCGGCGTCTCGCGACCAGTTTCAGAGGATTCTCGCGCGAGCCGATTCGAGGCTTTCTGCTTCCTCGCGCGTCTTCTCGCGTGCGAGATCAGCGACAGACTCGAGTCGGACTTCGTCGCCGATGACTCAGGCGAGCCCGAGTCTGACATTTGGCATTCGGAGAATCGACACGCGCAGGGCGTGTCGATGCAAAATAAAATTTCAGCCGCAGTATTCGAGCGCAGTTGTACTCGAGTACAACTCGACTCTTTCGATTTCATCGAGCCCGGCCGCAAAAGCGGCAAGCAAGCTCAAGAGACGACTTACGAAATGCCGAGAACTGAGAAACGGAAGGTGTCCACCTAACAAGTTGTAATAAATGTTGTAATATTGTCTCCCCTCGGGAGCCTCTACTCGAGATTAACGGCGCTGAGAACGCGGCTTGTTGCCGTTTGCGCGAGATCGCAGCGTTGCGCACGAACGGGAGAAATAAATGAGGGAACGATTTGCATAACGCTTGTTTGTCCGGCGGACGCGCGCGAATCCATCACTTGCTCCGAACGATCTCCGGCCTGCGCGAATGCTCGGCCTACGATCGGCTCGGCTAGCGTTGAATCACAGGATAAACATAGCCGAGAGACGTGCTCTCTTCCTGAACTTTGCATATGCCCGCGCGCTGCAGCGATGCAACGTCCGGCACGCTCGAGTTGGCGCGTTGCGTTTCTGCCGCACAATGCCGCACGCAACCGATCGATTCCGCTCTTCCCTCTCTCTCTCTCTCTCGCTCTCTCTCTCTTTCTCGCCTCTGGCGAAGCGCGTATTACAGGAAGGAAAAGTCCGTCGCGGGCGACATACAAATTAGGGTCACCTCCGGCTCTCGGCTTTCCATCGGCCGGCCTTTAAAGCTCCCTCCACTTGTTCGCGAAAATTTCAGCCGCGTATTCAAGCCGCGATCGCGCGGCCCTGTGCTTCCCCGTTCGAGAATGCGGAAACGTATCGACAGTTCAACTCGCGATGCAGATTGGGCGGAGGGGGGAGGGGAGGGAGGGGTGAAAATTAAGAGAATTAGTAGTAAATGCTTCGCGAAGCTTTCCGCCGACGTGGATTAGAAGCAGATCTTAACGTTCGCTCGTGTGAACGAGACGTTAACTCGCACTCGGCATGAAACTTTTGCTTTCGCAAAACTAACGCATTCATTATTCCCCATTTGTTTTCTCTTTTTTCTTTTCCTAGAGCCCTGTAATGTCATCATTATTGTGTTTGAACATAAAAGCAGAACAGCGTCGAACATGTTACGAATAACATTCGAATAAATTACCAACGCATGCACGCATGCACGTTGAGCCGACACGCGTGTGTCGGATCGGCCCGATGATTGGGATAATTTCGAGAAAGCTGGCTCGAGCAGTTGGGAAACATCGCGAACTGTTCCAGACACGAAAGTATCGGTAACAGGACGTCAATTTCCACCTGCGCGCGCCCGCGTCCACGCGCGATTGGCCGCTGCGGTTCTCTATCATCTTTTTTCTCTTTTTCCTCCTTGCGTGCACACGCGAGAGAGAGAGAGAGAGAGAGAGAGAGAGAGAGAGAGAGAGAGAGAGAGAGAGAAAGCGCGCAGCGATACCTTTTCCTCTGCAATTAAGCTCGCGCTTCATTCATGACCCGCCGTTGAAATTGCCTGGCGCCTGCAATGGTTTGCAATCACGCGCAAGGTCACCTTGACGCCCCCTGATGGTCTCTGGAATTCGTCCGGCGTGATCCAAGATCACGAGTACGGACAGCTGATGACGAGATCGCGAGTGTCGAAAGAGGGACGCGCAAAGGAGAATTATGCAAAGCAGAAGGGTTGCGGCAATAGGAAGAAGGCTCGAGTCAAGATCAGTGAAAACGTTAATTAACGCGGAGAAATCATTAATTATGTCGTTGCTGCTCGCCTTTCCCCCTTTCTTCCCTCCGTTTTCCTCTCCTCGTCTCTCCCTCTCTCTCTCTGTCTCGTTTTTAACCCTCTTCAGCCCGCGTCTACCGCATTCTCCAGTCTCTCGCTTGTTCCGTGATGCTAACTATGTGAAGTACTCCCACGAGACAAGAATGCCGCCTCAAGATCACGGACTTGCGGCCATGCCAGTCGACGACTCTCTTAATTATTCCCGACGTTTTCCTCTTCGCTTCCACTTGCGCGGCTTCATTTCCCTCGCCGTTGTTAGAGGCGGGACACGAAGCGCGCGTATCGAGGCTCAGGTACGATTATTTGCGAAATATATCGTCAAGCTGGACAATCTCGACGTTGGAATCGCGCGGTCCTGCAATGGATTCGCCAACGATAGCCGTTTTCGTGAAACGAGATACATTCCACCAAGTATCCTCCGCGAAACAGCTGGGGGGCTTAATAAGAATGACGGGATTCTCGTCTAGGGATTTTCGACGCCCTCGCGTCGACGCAGATTTCCGAAATAAATAGCGTGGGTATTTAACGGCCATGCCGGGGAGGTCGTCGGCACTCGCGAGTCGCCTCGCGAGTTGGCAGCCAGTGAAATCTCGGAGATCGAAAGCGATTATGTTTGCGCGAGGTGGAAATTTAGAAAAGAAAAGCATGAGAAGCGCGTGCGCTCTAGCCGCCGCCGTTATCTCGCAGATCGTGCCGCTATTAGCGGCGATATGCCGGCTTTCAAGCGCAAACCCGGAGCATCGTGCCGTATTTCTATGTTCGCGGCGGTGACGCAAAGGCGGACGATTAAAGTAATTTAGCATTATCTCGCCTTATCTCTCCCTAGTTCTTTTCTCTTTCTCTTTCTTCCCTTATTTCTTTCTTCGCCAATCCGAAGCGCGTGCCGTTTCCCTCGCTTCCCGCTTCCAGCCTCCGGGTATGGATTTATCTGCCTCATCGTGTGAACGTTGAAAAGTATTTCAGACGTTTTACCTTTGCGGCAAGGTTCGTTTTCCCCGCGAATTGATGAAAGAAATTCCTCCCGTGCGAGCGTTGCTATTTCGACGTGCGCGCGCATGCGCGGTCCGTTACGAGCGCGTGGAAGTGGCGAATGATTCTTCAGATAAGGTATTCTTGGGATCCTTATCGATGTTTCGCATTGCATTATGCTTACTTGCGCTTTCGACCTCCCTGTCCCTTCTCGTTTTGTTTGCAAACGTTCGCGAAACGGTGTCCTTCTTCTTCTTCTTCTTCTTCTTCTTCTTCTTCTTTTTCTTTTTCTTTTTATAGGATCATATTTCATCCAGTGTGCCTGTCTTTCTGTCGATGTCGATGTGTAACTTTTGCACCAACATTTTGAAGACCGTCCAGGAGGTCTGGGCGTGTTTGGTTTTGCATTTCTGGCCGCTTATTATCCATTTTGCATGATTTTTTCATGTTCGTTCCTGATTCTGATCCATCTTGACATCCTGACATCCTGATATGACATTCCTGAATCTCGTGGATGTTGCGGTATTTTCGTTGCGAATTCTATTCTGTAGAGTGTTGTCAGTGATGCACTTTACGAGAATCTTCTTCTTCTTCTTCTGTATTTTATTCAGTGTGCCTTCTGTAATATCCACGTCCAACTTTCGCATCAATGTTTTGGAGGCCTGGATGTGTTCGGTTTTCCATTTTGTGTGATTTTTACAATTATCGATTATCATCCATCCTGTTTACACGATCTCTTCGTGCTCGTCTTCTGATTCTGGCGTATTTTACGACATCCTGACTCTTATGGTTGTTGCGGTGTCTTCATTGCGAATTCTATCACGTAGGGTGTCGCCAGCGATGCACTTTAAAGCCCTCATTTCCGTTCTTGGTAGGTATTTGCTTTCGCTCTTGTTTTAATGAGTAGATCATTACGGATCTGAAACTTTATATATCCTTAATTTGCTCCTTAGGCTCATGTTTCTTCAAATTATATCACGCAGTCGAACATGGTAACTACTTTGGTTGTTTGCCTCTTTTTTCAGGTTTCTGGTACTTGTAATGTTAGCCCCAAGATATTTGAAAGTCATGAAAGTCAGCTGATCAACGTTCTTATCATGTACGGTCAGTTTGCTTCGATTCCCTGATAGTTGGGTCGAGTGATTGGGTGAGAAGAGACGTGTTATACTTTTCTGCTGTCAACTCGAACCCGTGCAGAAATCTTTCTAGATTGTCTTCATCTTTAGAATATTATTATTGCATCATCGGCGTAGCGGATTATTTTTACTTCTTTGTCTCCCATTCTGTATCCTCTAGCAGCGCTTCTCGGTTAGGCGGTGTCCAATCATCACAATCGAGTCAACGGCGAACAAGTGGGAGTGAAACAGGCGCGCGATCCAGGATCTCGGCTGGTTTCGCTCATTCTCTTGCATCACCTACCCAAGAACATAGCGCATCCTGAATACTCGAGTGTATAATAATTGACGACGTAGTCGAGAAGGATTCATCCTCTCGTTCCCCTTGGGCAGCTGTGCGCGCCTCCTCTTCCTTCTGCTGTTGTTGCTGCTACTTCTACTTCTCCTCTTCCTCCTCCTCCTCTTCCTCGCAATGACTCAAGTCCACTGACCGAGACTCGGTGATGCCGAGCTGTAAAATTGAGAAAAAAACGTCCTGATCGTAAAACTTGCCTCGCTTCCGCGGTAGCCGCGCCGTCCCGCGATTAGATTCGCGAGCCTTTGCGGAAGTTCGCTGAACAATGCCGGTCTCGGCAGGTCTTCAGGAAAGGGCAGGGCCGTCCGCATGCCCACGAGGGGGCAAGAACGCGTAATGAGCGGCAACGCGCGCGCGAGCGAACGGGATAAGGAGGAGCGGAATAGAAAATATGGCCATGATATTTACTAACTCGGCCTCCGCGTGAAAGTGTTCCCTCTTCGCTTTGCGCCCCGCTTGAAGGAATCGCGAGCGATCCCATGTAACGGGTGTCGCGATCGCCCGATCGACGAGCGCCATGTGGGATGAACCGCGCACGGATCGCGCACGATCGCGAAGCGATCCTTCGATTGAAGGAACGTCCGTCTTGGTGTTCCTATCATACGTGATCCTCGTACGAAGCTTCTCCGGTGCCTTTTGCGAGATTTCAGGCTATTCAGATACTCGTTGCTTCGTTGTCCAAAGGGTGCATGGGTGATTCGAGGATTGCCTCGAATTTACGTAATCGAGAACGCGGTTCGACCTACTTCAAAAAGACGAGATCTCGATCTGCTCTCCCAGTCGAGTATACGGATCACAATGAACGTCCGTGTCTCTGTTGATGCGATAAGCATCAAAGTATGCCGCCGCTCCATCATCGGCGCGCCAGTTTGCGAATGGAACAAGCAGCAACAATAGAATTTCTTTTGCTCGATTCAGATCGAGATGGCAAAGTCGAGCACTCCGATCGATCCCCGGAAATGGTCATTGTGGCGGCCACAGAATCTCGTGGAGACGGGAAGGGGACGCGGGGGGGACGCCGAGCGGGATACGCGTCGTGGGATACGCGGCTCCACGCGAGGAAGAAGGGCACCAGCAAGAGAGAGAGAGAGAGAGAGAGGCCGCGCGCGCGAGAGGTGGCACGGCCACCTTTCTCGCACGCGGCGCTCGCCGTGGAATGGCAAAAAAAGAGAGGAGGCCCCGCGTGACGTCACGCGGCTCGCGCGGCGGTGCCGCTAGCCTCTCACTTGGTCGCCGACGCTCGACACGCTCGGTTCGGTCATCGCGGTCGTTGGCTCCGTCTCGTCCCGACGTCGGTTCTCGATTTGATTCGATTCGATCTCTCGCGCTGCGCGCCGCGCTTTCGAAAACGAGGCGAGGAAGAGGAACGAAGAGAGAGAGAGAGAGAGAGAGAGAGAGAGAGAGAGAGAGAGAGAGAGGGTTGGTTCGCCCGATTCGCTTTGGCGAAACCCGGCGATCGTGCTGTCGCGCGCGCGCGCGCGTCCGGAAGTGTCCGCGGAAACGGCGATTGCGCGATCACGCGGCGGCAAAGGGCTCACACGCGCGCGCGCATGCGCGCGCGCGCCCCGCGAGTTCTGTTTCGCGGCTTGGTGGTGAACTTGGTTTTGTATTCTCGTTATTCTTGATATTGTGCCATGATAACCTGGATACGATAGCGGATGGATTAAACGCCGAGCGTCGAGGTTAGAGGTGAGAGCCTTTGAATTTTTCTTACCGCGCCATTTTGAACTGACAGCTCGCGATTCGCGCGCGATGCGCCGCGGCGCACGTCGCTCACAAGAGCGTTAACCTTGAATTCCCGGATGTCATCCGCCGATCTTTTCCGCCAATCAGCGATGTCGGGAAAGGGCTTCTTATGGGTTTACTAGCTCGCGATAACGCGATTGGTCCTCATCTGTGCAACGAGGATCGTAAACCAGAAAGTAGCGACTACGATATAAAGTAGCAGTAAAAAACAAAATACACCCGCAGAATTATATTTTTATATGATATATATAAAGGCGCGTCTTTATGATAGATTGCCTAACAAAGAGTTACTCGCCGTCTTCAAATCGCCGTCTTCCGGCGATAAAGCCGGACCTTACGAGTGCGATGATTCTTCCCCGAACGAATGCATCTTTGCTGGCCGCACGAGAAAGCGAGGGGTCTAGATACCCCCGTAAATAAACTTTTAGCGCTATCGTTAAATTTCTGGGTCATTTTTCTTTCTCGAGCTTTATTCCTCCGTTCGTCCCTGTTACGGTTGATGGCGTTCGCCGATATTTTTCCGTGAATTCGTGAAAGTCTGAGGCCTGATCCCTTTTCGAGAATGTTTTCGAGAAACTCCTCGCTATTTTTCTTCGCTCCAATCCACGAGCGCGTATATCCCTCCAAGCAAGACTCATTTCGCATGAGTCGAGATTGGCTTGTTTGTCGCTTGAAATCAAGCTGATAGGGTCAAGCAATGCGCAATGACTGCTGCCGGTTAGATAAGCGGGAGCAACAGGGCCACAATTCATGCCGGCAAACTAATAGCGACACGTATTCTATTTAGCGGTGTAACACGCGCGCGCGACCGGGTTGTGGCTCCTGAAAAATCACGAGACCTGAGGCCATTGACCTCTCAAGGTGGCAAGGCAGCCGCGTGAGATGAATACGCGGATGGACTGGACCGAAAGAAATCCCATAAATCGCCTCGGTATCAGCTCGCGAGCATACGGGACACTCTCTCTCTCTCTCTCTCTCTCTCTCTCTCTGCTCTCGCGGCGGTGCCGCGCGCCGCGAATGTAATTGAAAATTACGACTCGGCTCTTTTATCGCCGCCGCACGAAGGTACGCAAGAGTAGTGTCCGAGTCAGTGGCATCGCGAAAGCGTTTACGTAAGCTTCTCGCTCTCAGAATGCCCGCGAATGCCCGCGGGATAGCTCGCAAATATCTCTGGCAATCGGCTTCTCGTGACGAGCCCCGCCGCAGTCCAGTATGTCCAGTTCCAGTAAACATTTCGAGCTCTCTGCCGCCAGCCGGACTCACCTTTGTGGCCCGGTTCGTGATACGAATAAATTTCCAGCGTGGACGCAGAGAGAGATTCCGAGATTCCGAGTTTGAATTCTTCTCGGTGAGAGAAGACGGCGGCCGCGAGAAAGAACAGGCTGGATTCACGTTTCTCCCCTCGCCCCTCCGTATTTAATTCGCCCTATCTGCGAATTTCGATTATGCATCCAAGCGCACGCGAGAGAGAGAGAGAGAGAGAGAGAAAGAGAGAGAGAGAGAACAGTTGCAGGAACGAGCACTGATCCGAGGATGAGGTCCTTAGGTCCTTTCTGCCTTGCGCTTTTTTCGCCAGAAAAACGCTGTGACGTGGATACTCTGAATATATTGGTATCGACTCTATATGCTAATGAAACATTTCAATCGCGGCGCGCGGAGTCATCTCTCTTTCTCTCTCTCTCTCTCTCTCTCTCTCTCTCTCTCTCTCTCTCCCATCGGAAAGCGAGATGCTACGCTGCTTGAAAGAAAAGATTATGTAAGAGGGAGGGGAGGGAAGGGCGGAGAGAAAAAAGAGACGGCGATGTTTATTGTGATATTTTAACATTTTAGCTCGGGTATTTCAATATCCCGCGGAGCGGAATATCTGCTCGCTTCGCCGCTCACTGTTTTCCACGAATCCGCGATCGATTATCGCATTACTGTTACGGGTCAACGGGGAGCAGGGAGACTGGCGGAGAGCTGTATAATTTAGAATGCTGCGTCGAGGACGGAGAGATAGTCGCGGATTCCGCGGATCGCAGCGATCGCGAGGCGAATCGTCGCCAACCGATACGAGTGATGTTGTCCCGCTCGCATTTATTGGATCGGAACGCTTTGGCCGGCGCATGATCGATCCATCGATCGCGCCGACAGGAATATTGTTCGATCCGCCAGCGATACTCCTTTCCCTGCCCGCGCGTATGCGCATACGAGCGGCTAATTTATTACCGCGCCGTTCATTAGCCGCGATACTCGCGCGTCCCCTGCCGATCAGCTAATCGCGGCAGCAATTAATAAACGACGCTGGATTACGCGGCAGTTTAGCGGATCAACAAGCGCACGCGGCGTGACTTTGCACGGCCGCTTGATTTCTCCGCCAAGCGGAGTCGCAATGATAACACTCGTCGGCCGCCAAGTTCAACGCACCGGTCGTATTAACTTTTCCGTCAGCATGCACCTGCTCCATCCGCTCCGTGAAAGCAGTTTATCTGTCGGCGAAGTGTCACGGAAGCGTGAAACGCTCGCGGATTTACGAATCCCGGCGATTCTTGCCTGGAACTCGAAGAACCCCGAAGAATCGCGTAGCGCAATGCCCGGACGGAAGCTTGCACGATCCACTCCCACACACTCTCTCTCTCTCTCTCTCTCTCTCTTTCTCGTTGAGGAAAAATCGGAGTCCTGCATCAGCAAAATTCAGGATCGACGCCGTAGCCATGGCAACCTGCCGGGCACGACGTTTCAGGCCCGCTACGCGGGCCACAGTTCGACGTCGTCTTACAGGCAGGGGGGAGAGGGCAGATGTACTCGCGGACATTTGGCATTTCGGATGACGCCCGGCGTCTCCGTGAAAGCGGAGCGGATGTCATCGGTGATTCATGTTTTCCAAGCTATCGCTCTGGATTATCATCGTAGATTGGCATCGGAGAATGCACGATAGCGACGCGGTATCGCGTCTACCCTTCGTTCCGTACGTTAACCCGCGCACGAATAAGCCGATCACCCCTGAAGGATACCCCACAAATGGATAAATGCCCGATACGCGAGCTGGCACCGAGTTTGTGCCGCTCTTTGACCATCTCGCGATGTTCCGTGGCGCGCCCGATCGTAATCAACGCTGATGATCAGGCGGCTCGGCAGTGACGTCAGCAGATTGTCATGATGCAACTGCGCCTGATGGCCATTTCGGTGTCCCGAGCGCGAGACGGAGCGAAGAGACTGCAGAGAACATTGTAGGGGGAAACAGAGAGGGTTGTAGAGAGTTGTAGTGAACATTCCAGCGGATCTCACCGGCGATTCTCGCCTCTGTGTCGTCACGTGCGCCGTATTTCCCTCAGCGGAAATTCCGGACCTGATCTCCGTCTCGTTTTAATCGTCTGCCTCGTCCGAGATGACACACATTTTTGTCTTCTGCCACGTTGACCCAGTTTACCGATAGAATTGAGCGTAACCGAATCCCAATCTCGTAAAGCGAGAGGCATTCCCTTCGGGAGATACCGATCTCGGACATAATATTTTCCTTGAGATTTGCGCGGAGGGAAACGGAGTTTCCTTTCCTCGTCAGGCAGGAGGCTGGTGAACTTTGCGCGAAAACGAGAGCCCCTCCGCGGCGGCGTGTCGAAAATGGCGAAATTTCTGGCGGACGAGATTACTTCTGCCGGGGCGTAATGTGCAATTATCACGACGTTTCACTCGTGCACTTTGCCGGTGTATCGGTGAAAACGCCATGCTCGGCGGCGACTTGGCCCGGATACGTATTTTTCAAGTGCGGCCAACTTTCGTGCGCGAATTTCAGTTATTTCATGCCCGCGATCGTGAAATGGAGGCGCCATTCCCTTCGTAATTTCCTCAGCCGATTGCCGCCTGAAATCATTAACTCTGAAAATTGAGCCTTCGGTCTCTCTATCCCCCTCTCGCTACTGAAGAAGACGATGATGAATTGTTTTCACGTAGAACGATTTAGATGGGAATTAATTGCCGTAATTATGGCGCATTTCGGAAATCGAAATCGTTTCGATGTTTTATTTTGAAGAGTGAAACGTGACGCACGCTGATATTTTCATCCTTCTCCCTTTCTCTCTCTCTCTCTCTCTCTCTCCCTCTCGCTCTTTTTTTTCACTGATCCTTTATCGCTCTTTATCTTCCTGCGTCCTGTTTTTGCCCAACGACAATCTTGGAGGCACGAAAGGACGGTACGTTTAGGATGAAACGTGAACCTGAAAGGTCGGGGCGTTCGCCGGCCAGTCTGCTTTCCTAATTAACGATATAGCCGGGACGACCTCTACGGAGGAGAGGAGGCGCGTAAATTTCTATCGCGGTCGCGTCTCTCGGGCTATAAAAATTCGAAAGGGGTCAGCCCGCCTCCGGTCGATGGAAGCGCGTGGAAGCGCAGCCTCGATGCACTTTCGATCGAGGCTGAAACACTTTCGCCGCTTGAAATTAAGGAGCACGCGCGTGTAAATAATCGTTAGCCCGATCGGGCGCGCGAACACGCGCGAACACGGGAGCCTGAGAACGGAAGACAATCGTGAAAGCATCCGGCGAAGAGGCTACCTTCGATTGTCTCTCTGTAGAAAGTAAACATAAACGGCGAGAGAGGCTACAACACTGCGCTCGTCTCTCTTCAGGTTCTCCTCTTTCGGCTCTGTTCGGCTGCGCTGGCTCCGGCTACCGGAATTCGTGAATCGAGTTTTTCACGCTCGGCTGCCGCAAAAGCGTCTCGTCGCCGCGGATTCAACCGCGACCGGAAGCGCGGCCTCATAACAACCGCTGCCGAAAATTGTCGGCCCACTGCCCATTTCCGGATCCGGACTTTCTCCGACTTGTTCTGTTCCCTCGCTGGGTCGATGCTTTCGCAACGACGGGTGTGTCTGCGTGCTTTTCCACACGTTTCCCGCTTTCTGATCGCATTTTACGGAAGATCTTTCCGCATCGCGGACGTCGCGACGCCTGCAGCGCGGAGTCTCATGAGCTTTCCTTTCCCCCCCTCAGTTCTGAATCTTTCCTTCATTTGCCCTCATTCGCGCTCCTTCTTCTCGTCATAAGAATGAACGTTTTCTTCGTCTCTCGCGCGAACGACCGGCGAATGGCGATGTAACACGTTTCCAGAGATGTCGAGGATGCTATTATTCACCTGGAGGACACCGGAGCGGAGCGTTATCCGTTGCCTTGCATCTTGCAAGTGCGCATGCGCACTCGCGGGCGCGCCATCGAGAAGCAACCCTT
This sequence comes from Eciton burchellii, assembly GCA_020341155.1. Taxonomy (NCBI): domain Eukaryota; kingdom Metazoa; phylum Arthropoda; class Insecta; order Hymenoptera; family Formicidae; genus Eciton; species Eciton burchellii. The sequence goes on along the minus strand of JAHMML010000058.1, from coordinate 801,925 downwards.
GGGACTCATGCGCTCATGCGCGCAGTGTTCTCCTGCCGTTCGGGATGTAACGAGCGCGTGAGCGGCGGCTAAAGTCGGGATTAGCGTCATCCTTGCCGCGGCTGAAATCCTTCGCGCCAATTATTCGCTCCCTTAATGGGCGGCTGCTCGCCCCTCGAAGCTCCGGGGCAATTTTCCCCGCGATACGTCCGCCATCTGGCAGGAAGCGCGATACCGCTAGACGAGCAAAACGATCGATCGCGGCCGGCAGAAACGTGACGTAACGAAAAAGGACGAACGGGAAAGAGAGAGAGAGAGAGAGAGAGAGAGAGAATGACGCTTGGGAACGTCGACTCTCTCTCTCTCTCTCTCTCTCTCTCTCTCTCTTTCTCTCTCGGCGGGCCGATCGCCGCATATCTGCGATCTAAAAAACTTGCCGAACCGAGGTTATTAACTGGCTTGCGCGCAAAAACGACGGGGGAGCCTCTGAATTAATTTCATTCCGTCACGGCTCCGAGTCTACGAGGCTTCGCGTCTATCATTCGCGTTGCGTAACTGGAATTTAAAGAGCTCCTTCAAAAATTACGAGGTCGCCGGTTGTCGACGCTTGTGTTCGTCATCAGAATTGATCTGGATTTGACGAAGCCCTCATGTTCTCGTTGACTCGTCCTCGGGGAAGGACGTTGTCTCCTCCCCTCTGTTTTTCTTTTTTTCTGGAAGGGGCTGGGAGGAAATTAGGAAAGTAGGATATCTTGCATTTGTCTACTTCATATTCATTTTGTATATTACACTCCGCGATGTTATCTTCGCTTAGCTATGATCAGTCGACTCGATCAGTCGACTGGATGATATATTTCATGCGATTTCACGCGTTGAGCTTCAAGTTCGATAATCGACGGAGGGGAGGGATAGCAATCTTCTTTACGTGTTACCATTACAACTAGCAGAAACTGCTGTTGAATGCATTCAACAGCATTGCATTCAGAAATGCTTGCCTTTGTCTCTCTCTCTCTCTCTCTCTCTCTCTCTCTCTCTCTCTCTCTCTCTCTCTCTCTCTCTTTCTCTCTCTATCGATTATGCAAACGTTGGAAATACTTGGCGTTCTTGGCATTCGCTGAAGATTAGATTCGGGCTTGATGAAGATCGCGTTCCGGGATGAAGGAGCGACGACACGATTGCGTAATGTGAAAACCCAGTAACCTTTTGTGTCTCGATGCACCGACGATATGCCGTCGACGGATAATATGTATGCGTTGCCTCGCCGTGTAATAACAAACGTGCGCGTTATCCTGTTAAGGTCACTTGTTCGATGGCGCTCCAACAAGTCACGATGAGCATGTCTCGATACATGACTGACATGATAAATCCCACCTATCGACGAAGCATGTTCCTCACGTGTCTGTACATCCGTCAAAATACTTTCGAAATACTTTTCGCACGCTTTAATACACATAGTGAAGCCGATAACAGAACCAGAAGCAATATGAGCAATGATTCGCCACGTAAGTGTCCCGTATTAGAAATTTGATGTAATTTCTAGAACAAGATTTCCCAACGCGAAATATCGCTATCGCGCGTGTGCGTGTATGTGTGTGTGTGTGTGTATATTTATATATAAATTTCATGATGAGAGCAGAAAGCTGCATCCGATACAATCTTGACCCAATGAAAATGCGATAATGTGCGCAATTGAAGATTACGCCAGCTTTGTAGAAATTCACGATAAGGCCCCACCTTCTCTCTAGAGAGTTAAATTACGACGTGCCGTTAGCGTATGCTGCGAGAAAATGGAAACAGGTTACGAATATATCATCCGTTAATTCACTGCTGTCGATGCCGCGCCGAAACTCACGCCGTCTGTAAATCCCACAAAGATGCCGCACGCTGAACAGGGTCGCTGAATTGCGCGAATAGGCTAAAAATGCACTCAAATATATATATATATATATATATATATATATTTATTTGTTTAAAGTAACATTAATTCCGTGGAATGAAAAGCTTTATTAAGGAATGTACAAATTTTATTTCGTGCGGTAGCCAGGCCACGCGCGAATCATTAAGATTAATAAGGATCTTGAATGATACTTGGAATGATATAAATTATGATCTCTATCCACGTTTTTATAATTATCATAATTAATTTTTAATTTTTAATTAACCAAAAGATATTTCAGTATCGTGGAGCGAAACGTTCTGGAACGTTCCATGGCAATGATTTTGAAATCTTGCTGCAAGAAAACATATCAATCCGAAAGTATCTCAAGTTTGCAAGTAACGTAAAAATAAGGCAGCGTAGATATTGAGAAAGACATTGTGTATTCATGATGCTTGTGCCGCTGGCGTTAAAGCGAAATCGTTTGCCCGATTAGTGCAAGAACAAGGAATCTTCTTTTATCATAGTATCCTCGAAGCATCCTTCCATCTTAAGAAAAAGGCTTATATACATGTATTATACATATACGAGCGGATATGCAAATCCCCGGGGGAAATCCTGATCCTTTCACCGCGCGACCGTAGTCTGCTTGCTTTATTTTGATCCATACGCTCGATCATAATTACGCGCTCTGAGGATTTAACGGCGAGATCCGTTGAGCGACAGAAACAAGCGCAATGTTGCTACTTATCTTCGACATCCCATTTCTGTTTCCCCAACGCGGAGGAAAACGCATCGTAGCGTTCGCTTCGTTAACGATATTCGGCGTGTCAGCGCGATAAAACGGCATCGCGCGATGTAACGCGTTATTAAAATTTCCATTCCGCCGCGGCGTAAAGCGAGACAATAAACAGGGTCGCTCGATGTGAAGCTAGCTATTTTCATAAAGGCTGTCGCGCGTCTCCTTGATCCACTTCGTTGTCCTGCGCGACTTGACCGTCGCGCGTCCTCGCAATTTTGCCATGCGAGGAAATACACGTATGGGGCAGAGATAGAGAGAGAGAGAGAGAGAGAGAGAGGGGGGGATGCGGGCAGTTGTCGCGTTAGCTGAAAGTACGAGTGTCGATTACCATGGTCGATGTATCCAACAATGGCTTGTCGCACCTTCGGCGGCAAGCTCTCTTTCCTTCTGCGCGTGAGAACGCTTCCCGCGAATACAATGGATGCTGATACAAGCGGTCGGCGTCCTTGTTGTTCTCCAGCTTGGTCACGTTCCAATTGCCAGTGTGAACTGATGACGATGATCGCGACGACAGGGCGCGAGCGCGAGGATTTCGAGTTGGAGCGGAGACGACTCGGCGTCGCGACTCGGCTATCAGCAGCGACCGTTAGCCAAACAGAGAAGCTCAACCGGCGGCTACCAGCTGGCCCAGCTGCGGGCCCCGCTCGCTGCGTCCGCTCCGAAAAGCGAGACGGATCTCAGACTGAGCGTCCCTGGACGCGCCGCGTTACGCCACGCTTGTAAAGTGTGTCAATAGGAGAACAAACGGGCGAATGCGTGCTCCGCGGCGCGTCTAGTTCACCAAAAAGTCGCTTATAAGGTGCGCGGCCAGATCTACGGTGACTTTAATGGCCGTGCGATTATACTCGCTCGGTTCCAAGCTGACGGTGAACTCTTTGCCTGGTCAAGGACCTTTGGCGTATTGGGAGCAAGCATATATATGCGTATATATGCGCGCGCGCCTGTCGCGTCCCTTGAATTATCGGAGGGGCACAAATGGTAATGTAACGTTACGAAATCAGCGTTTCCGATGGAGAAGCTATCCGCGTGAGACGAGGCAACTTTTCAATCATCATTGATATAGTCATTAGTAATCGTCAGACGTTACATCGTTGTTCGTTGAGAGAGAGAGCGAGGCTCGAGATTTCGTGCGCGAACGCATCGTACTCTGAAAAGTCCATTTCCGAGAGTCGCCGCGAGGGGCGCTTTCGCGCCACCACCGTGTCCATCGCATGTATATGCATGCGTGCACGCATGGGGAGACGAGGGGAGGCCGATCCGGCGTCCACGTAATCGCCAGATACCCTCCTTTACGGCGCAATCGCGTGACAGCACCTTTCTACCGCAACGGCGGCAGAAAAGTCCCGTAATGCGACGTTCGCGGCAGTTGTCGCAGTTTGTCGCCGGTCTCGACTGCCTATCGACTTAGGTAATTAATACCGGTCTGGGTGGTGCAGATCGGAATGCGGCACACAAACTTCACAGCTTGATGCCGGAACGCAGCTGTTTCTTGGAAATACCAGCCGTAACGCCGCTTGCAGCACTCGCGCGGACGATGACGGACGGCGCATGTTTGCTCGACGCTGATGGCACTCGAAAGAACGCAAAGTGTCGTGGAGTTGAGTCGAGAGATGTTATTTCTGCTTCTTCAGAAGCGGCAAATTCGTTCGAGAACTTAGCTCTAAACGACTAAGCGACTTTGCTCGGCGAGCGAATTAGGTTATGATCAGAAATTATGATTCGAGTCGCGCGTCCAACCAAGCGAGCTGCCCATTAACCGCAGCAGATGGTGTCCCGGTCACCTCCTTCGATTAATGAATTCCCGTCGACTTAGTTGTTTGCTGAAGTACCCGTAAATTAGATTCCCGCCGCGGCATTAAACCGAATACCGGAGCGCGTTGCAGCTGACACCGTTGCGTTTCCGTCAGACGACGTCGAGCGGAATGCGCGCGCGGGCTCGCCGGTAGGGCTCACAATGAACTTGAGAAGAATGAGGAAGAGACGTGACCCGGTTGGCCCGTTCGCGTTCGAGCGAACCGTTGCCCGCGCCGACAAAAACCTCAGGAAAATGGCGGCGACCGGTTCGGCTCGAGAAAGAAGGGAACCAAAGTCCGGGCTCCGTCTGGCTCCCAGCTTTTCCACGCGAACGGACTCCTTCCCCACTCGAGCCGATTAATTATCGCGCCCTCGCGAATCAGTCACTGTTGCCAGCCGCGCGCTTCAGGCGCGCCAGTCCAGGCGCGAGGAGGATGGAGACTTCGATGCACGGTTGACAGTGACGCGCCAGTTTATCGCGGATCCAGGTCGACTGGTTCGATTAGAATTTCCCTTCTTTTTGCTTCGCGATCAAGCAGCGCGTGTGAATTTAGCTGCGTGCGTTTTGCTTAACGATTCAAACTCGACCGGACTTGAACGACTTAACAAGAACGGTGTCTCAAGAACGAGCCCCTGCATACTCGCGATGATCCCTCGCGTCGCTTCGCGATCTAGAGATCGCATCTAGAGGAAATATATTCGCGGTCAGGCGGATCACCAGCTTGCCAGGCGGCGGAGGCCCGTGGAAACCATGCGTTTGCCTCATCCGGCGTCGTGTTCTTTCCGCGCACGCATCAGTGACACGTCGCGTGCAGGAGGAACGCACTTGTGCATTCCTCCTTCTTCAACGGAGGCTGTTAACCCGACATGCCGGGCATTGTCTTCGTTTGCCGATTAATGGGCGGCGGAATTACGTACGCGATACGGCTAGGCTACTCATTTAATGGCCGAGCAGAAGTCGGTCTCACGATACTCGGCATTAAGATTTTCTTCCAGCCAAGCGCGTTCAATCTCGCTGCGCTCAACAATTTATCGGGCCCTCGTCATGCGCACGTAGAGATGACTTGGCATGAATTAAACGCGGGATTGCAAATATTCGCTCTCAGTCCGCACTCAGAGCTTAAACGTGTTTGGACGCGCAGGAGAATCTGACTCTGGAAGAGCAGAACTGAGAAAGGCGAACTATGTCGCCTCTTTGAGATCCAAACCTTATGCTTATCTCAAAATGAGGTGAAGCTGAAGACTTTGCGATCGGGACGATCACATGATTACGAGTTTATGTTACCTTGCGATTATCACTTTGCGATTCTTCTCGAGAACGCATTATTCTTTTCATCCTCTTCATTGAATACTCTTAGAATACTCTTCTTTAAGAGCTATTTCCGAACAAAGGCAGATCGCGCGATCAAGCGCGCATGGTTTGTAGCAGAAAACGAGGCACAATGTGCTTAAACGCATATGCGGATTTAACGATCGTATGTGCATCGGGAGAGCGATGATGCTTCCTAATTCATGTATCTTGTATCTTCCCAAGTCTTACGGGATTTGCCCTCCCCGCTGCGTAATACGATTCCGATAAAGTCCGCTCGCGCTAATAGGGAATCCACTAAGCTGCGATGTCGCAGCGAATAACGATGTCTGATGATTTTCCTGCGGATTGGCTTCCCGCGAGCATGCGATCGAGATGCGATCATGTCGAACGCGATCGACATGAGCGTCTAAATACACTGTCCTCTTTGGTGACCCGGAGCATAAACGGAGCGTGAAGTCAATCTGATCGACGGCGATAAAAGCATTATCGAGGACGGCACCGATTCATGTGCAGCAACAGGTGATACTCGCGTACGTGAGAGGAAAGATGCTTTTAACGGAGGGGACAGCCACTTCCTCTCGAGGCGGCACGTTATGAGCTCACTTATGCGGCCTCATTTATTTGGCTGATCTCTTATCTTCGCGCGCGAACGAATTGCCGCGATACTCTCTCTCTCTCTCCGCAACTTGTAAATGCGCGTTCGGTCCGAGTGCCCGCCAGTAAAGCGGATAAGAGGAGCGATAAAGCGGATAAGGAGACGGAGCGGATAAGGATTAACGGTTATCAGTACTCTTGAGTATCCAATACCTTTTAATGCAGAATTTAATGATGAATTTTTACAGGCGCAGTCTTAAGAGCGACGTCCGTACTGCGAGAATTAATAGTCTCGGGCCTTCCAATTCTCTCTTTTCGGCTTCCTATCGGCTCGATGTTAAATCATCGTCGTTTAGACGTTACTCGTTATGGGATTCTCGTAAACTGAATGCTTTGTACAATTTTAGTGGGAAATTTGGAACGGAACAGGACCTTTGGCGACGAACGAATAGCGAATCTATAATTTCTATAATTCCGGAACGAAGATCATATGCGAGATCGTTTTATTTTCGCGTTATCCACGTATCCACGATACGGGACTTTGACACAGTTATACCGGCAGAGGCTGCCATTTTGGGTAAGCGGATAATGGGAGATTAAAAAACTGCTCGCCTGTACCTCGTGGGTACCGCCTCTTTTGGCCGTTTAGTAATAATGCGACGTTCGAACGTGGGTGACTCTCTCACATCAAGGCCGTTTTCGCAACGCCGTCAGATTTCGAAGGCTGGTTTACCTACTTGGAACTTTCATCGCTGCCAGATCGGATCGCGCGCAGCTGAAGGATATTGGCGACAGTTTGGCGGTATCCATATGATGATATTTTTTTCCGTTCCATAATTCATCGTGACGTTGTATTGCGCAACGTCAAGTTATATTTTAATATTACGTGATCTCGCACGACGTTCTCTCTTCTCTTTTTCTCTTCAGAAACCTGGAAGAAGTTGCTGCTTAGGCGGCACTGGACGATCCTCTGCGAAGGGAAGCGCGGCGTGCGGCGCGGCGTTACGGTCAATATTTTTTCGGTGTCGGGACACGTATTTGCAAATTGCGCGTGTACGTTTACGAATGCCACACAAGTCGGTGTCGCTTTACGCGGTGCATATCATTCGGATGGTGTCACGGCGGTGTCGATGAATTCCTATCGGAGCCAGCGGAACCCCCAGATTTGCGTGGCAAGATAGCGCGTTTGTCTCGATGCGAAAGCGTGACGACAGCTATTTCTCTGGATACTCGATAATTAATCGATTCGAAATCGAACCGATGGCTAACTGGGTCGTGGAGGATATGATCACGGGAGCAGTCGATCACCCTGCAAAGTTGGATAGTCCCATTTTCTCCCATCTCGCGATATCATGAAACGTAGATCACCGCGTGATTTCGAGCGTGGAAGTCTCGATGCTCTCGGGTGCTCTATTATCTATTAGAATAAAAAGAGTCTGGAGAAAAAACGAGCGCATAATCGAGCGCGTTTATGCTTTGCACGGGCCTCGTCGTTTCCGAGATTTTCATTTTTCCGATGCGCGCATCGCTGGATTCCGTCCGAGGAATCGCCGCGAGCAGCTAACGGGAGGCCGAAACTCGCTCCCGCGAATTTCTACACGGACAATCGCGTGCGTGCATCGCGCGGGGGGACGGAGAGGGACGCCGGGCGCGAGAGACTCTCGACGGCATTCCGCGCGTTCGTAGATTAAGGGCTGGGAATAGACGGGATCGTGCGCGCGCGCCGCTATCGAAAAAGAGATTGGATTCCATAGTAATTTGCATGGTGTTTGCATGGCATTAATGCGAATGCACGCACGCGGCGAGCCTTCGATCTCGGCTCCAAGTCGATCGTGCGAGCCCAGCCCGCCGCCGCCAGCGGTGACTGTGTCTCGGCCATCTCGGGATCTGAAACGCCCGGCGTGGCATTTATACGCCACTCCGTCAGTGCCATCGCTTCTCTCAAAATGGGCGTCCCGCTCACCGAACGCATTCTTGAGTCCCGGTATGTGAGAGGATACTATCACTCCACTTTTATCGGCGGGAGAAAACACTTTCGAGTTATTCGACCTTTACTTATTGCTGACGCTGACGCTGGCGCGCAGCATCACGTATCTCGCTAGAATGTTGTACGATTGAACTTATCCTTTGCGCTAAAAAAAGATATTGGGGGGAAAAGAGAGAGGGAGAGAGAGGGGGGGGGGGRGGGAAGGGGGAAGAGAGAGAAGCACAGGTCCAGAGATGATGCAAATGCTATAAGTAGAAGTCTCAGATGAGAATCTCATTTCTTCGATGGAATCTTGTCTCTTCGGTGTTAGTTTTATTTCTTCGACAAGAAATTTGTTTCTTAACTTTAATTTCTTCGACGTAATTTCTTAATTTTATTTCCTCGACAGAAATTCGTTTCCTCGGTAGGATCTTATTTCCTCATTAGAATTGCGTTTTTCGGCAGAATTTAATTCCTTCGGTAGAATGATATTTCGTCGGTGGAATTTTATTTCTTTGTTTATCAAAAACATCATTTTGTGATTTTAGTATAAGATTGCTCCTGCCCAATGAAAAAATTTAAATAGCCGCAGTAAATTGACTGTGCAAAGGTAGCATAATCATTTGTTTCTTAATTAGAGACTGAAATGAACGAAATGATGAGGTTTAAACCTTTTTTTCTTAATAATAAAAATTTTATTTTTAAGTTAAGAAGTTTTTAAGTTAAATAATTTTATGGGACGAGAAGACCCTATAGAATTTTATAAATATTATATTATAATTAGATTAAGTTAAGATTAATATTTTTTGGTTGTGGGGACATTTAAATTAAAATAACTCTAAATTAAGATATAACATTAATTAATGAATGAGTAGAATTTCTTTGAATTTTCGATAGAATTTTATTTTTTCCGTAGAAATTTATTTCTTCAGCAAGATCTTCTCTTTATCTTCTTCTTTTACGAGTATGCGAGTTAATTTTTCTTACTCGTATCGATCGAGTTTTGCCACCTGCATCAATTCTTATCAATTCGCCACGATGCGAATGAATTGTTAACTGGATATTTAACGGACGCAGCGCGTGGGATACACGCGAGTGTGCACCGTTTCGTAAAAGTGTGGCAGCAAGATGCCTTTGCCGGGTTCGGGTCACGTCAAGGGTCACGGTAGTGGATGAAGAGAGAAGATTGAAAAAGAGAGGCGATGAAGGGAAGAAGAATAGGAAGACGCGAGGAATGTTTACGCGTGTCGCATGTAACGAATCGCCAGAGAGAGACCACTTTCATGGTGCGAGGAAAGCCGTCTACCTACATCGTGCTACCTACAGCGACCGGGCTATGCCTGCTGGATGTTACACGAAGTGACCTATTTAATGTTTTTAATACTAAAGATCATTTAACCGCGTATATTTGCGAGTCATTTCGAAGCGGGTACGATCGTTCATACATTCCCGGTGTTGAAAGCATTTGTGTTGAAACAAACCGCACGGTGCTAACGGTATCCCCGCACGCGAAGACACCCTGACGATAAGTTGCATGCAAAATTGGGAGCAACCTATTTAAATCTAGTAAAACGCGGATTATTCCGCCTGACGTCTGATTCTTAGACGCAAAAGTGCGGATTTCACGAGCGAGAGAACTCGTACGTTGGTCCATTTCCTCGCTCGACGCCGCGAGGAAAGGTAAAAGCGAGGGGAGAGCTGTCGGAATTGTGCTGTCCCGTGCTGTCCGGTAAATACGAGCTAAATAAGAGCCCGGAATTCCTCGCCAGAAGGTAGCAGGACCGGATATTTCGTGCGACATAAATATGGATCAAGCTTCTTCGAACCTCCTCGAGGGTTGCAACCGATCGCGAACGACGCTCGGTCATCGGGCAGTTCGATCTTGGCAGAATTTGGATAAGCGCGAACATATGCGCGCGTACTCTGGCCGGATTTCAAGATTCCTTGCGGCGATCTTACGGAAACGCAAGCATCTTGTCCGTCTCATGTCGCTGCAGACCTTATTAAACATTCACTTGCGATAAATTACACGGCGGAGATACAATGAAAAAATTAAAGTCAAAGGATAGCAGTAACGCTACCAGTCATATCGTCATACGCTATTTTAAAACTCAATTTCGTTACAATGTTCTCCCTTCGAGAGAACGTTCGATTTATATGCAGATGATAGTTTTTGCCTTCAATTCCTTTTAAATAATTATGAAATATCCGTGAAGAAATATCGAAAGATAATGTTTAAAAGATCCTGGTTGCGAATAACAGGAAACAATCCAGTAGTTTGCTTCACCTCTTCCAAGTATTGGAATATAAATATCCCGCAGTTCGAAAGTATCGGCAGATTAAATTCGATACGTCGCACGCTACAAACGGACGCATCGTAAGATCAGTTGCACCGATGACGACGCGAACAGCACGTACGAATGTACGCGCAACATGGATTGTACAGACAGTTGACATTTTTATCACGGGGGTAGTATATAACGAAGCAGCGGTATCGAAAGGGTCAATCATCCGATGGCCTTGCGGGTTGCCGTAACCGGTCATTAGCAGTGGATTAATTTCAGCAAAAAGATATTTCGCTAGAGACGGCTCGCAGTCATGAGGCCGCGTTTGCGTTGGTTGAGTAATTACTCGGCCTGGCAGTATATCATCGGCGCGCGATAAATTGTATTTTATTCAGTTTAACCTGACGACTCGCGTCGCTCGCACGCTTCAAGGTACCAACGCTCACCACGAGCACTAGGTATGGCTTATAAAGCACTCTCGAAAGGAACACGAGACGCGAACGCGGTCGCTTCTTCTTCTTCTCTTCTACTTCTACTCCTATTTCTACTTTTACTCCTAATTCTGCTTCTCTACTCTTCTTCTTTTTGTACTTTTATTTCGTCTTCTATTTCTATTTCCACCTCTTCTCTCTTCTTCTTTTTCTACTTTTATGTCTATATCTACTCCTTCTCTTCTCTTCTTCTTTTTGTACTTGTACTTCTGCTTCTACTTTTGCCTTTTCTTTTCTTCTACTTTTATCTCTATTTTTATTTCTACATCTACTTCTGCTTCTACTTCTTTTTCTCTCTTTCTCCTTGTATTTTTATTTCTTCTTCTTCTTCTTCTTCTTCTTCTTCTCGGAAAGCCACGTCGGGGGAAATTATTAAAGCGCATTCTGATTTTCGTCCGCCGAAATTGATAGCCCGGTATCAACAGAACGTATTCTCGACGTACACCAGCATGCATGAAAAGTGATCTCGCCGCGTATCAAGGCCACGTTCACTTCCTACATTTAGCATTACCGGCGCGACTCTGATCTCTGGCAGATATAACGTTATACGTGCTTATTACACGCACTGAACGAGACGATAATCGGACGATCGCGTCGAGCGGTAAATACGAAGCACGAACTTTGCATTAACGTGACATCTGCCGCGTATCTCTCGCTAATTCCGCGCTGGACATAATGAGTCGGAAAAATGCCGGATCGCGCGGACATTCTGCGAATATCGAGCGTAACGGTATCACTACACTTGCGCGATCATTAATGACTTCACGCGCGAGTAATGACAAGAAGATTTATCCTGTCATTTCATTCCTGTAAGGAAAGAAAAAAATGATATTGTTGATGTTGGTCGCTCGGCGAACGAACACGTGTCGTCATACGCTTCAGCATGCGCTTCGAGCTCGTCTCGCCTCGATAGATCGGAAACAGGCTGGATGGGAGAGAAACGATGAAGACAGCAGCGGGTCGTTTCCTGGATCAGGAAGAGTCATCCACCGCTGCTCGTTTCGTAATCTTCGATTGTTTCGAACATCCGAGCTGTAACATGTGTTGTCCGCCGAATCTTCGCGAGATCTAACCGATGTATCTTCGTGCCGGAGTCGGATTCCGTGTCGGACACGGACCGCGTCTCCAGCAAGGTTTTCGGTACACGAGATAACGTCGCAGCCTCCGAACGCTTTGGTCCTCGCTTCCGTAACTTGCATCGTCCGACGTTGAGCTCTGATTAAGCTCCGACTAGCAGACGACAATCTGGCGAAACGTTTACGAATACGTCAATTACGCATTACACGAGAGATCTCACGCATTGGACCATCACGATTGAGTGAAAATGTCCGAATGTATGCCGTGTGAGCTGCCTTGCAGCTCAGTATTAGACATTTCGATCGCATGGAGGGAGAAGTCCAGCAGTTCCGCCGTAAAAAAGGGTCGCCGGGAACATTCACTGACCTAGGAAGCAAGACGAGTTGCCGGTTGGTCGGGTTGCTCGGCATGAAAGTGATTGGAGGCCCACGATAGAGCCGCAAGTGGGTCAACGCAACGCGGCTCGGGGCTGAGGCGCCATAAAATTTCATTTCATTTTTGCGTCTCGTCGAAAGTCCAGTCTGCTTTGTGCGCGTCCGGCCCTTGTTTTCCTGCGCCCGACCTACTTCCGCCGGAATCCAGATCTATCGGGCCTCCTTTTCCAGCACCGCTGAAGGAATCCTGGCTGAATCCTACTGAAAGTTCTGCTATTATAAGCGCCTCCTTGAGAAGGCGCACTCGACGTTATCGCGTTAATCGCGCTTGGACGGGTTTCGATTCGGTATTGTTATTATTATAAATGCCTGAATAAAAATGTACGCAGGATTTTTATAGTGGATTTTTAATTCCAAAATATTTCCAGATGGCCAGATGGAAGAAACTCGAAACCGGCCGTTGTGTCATTTCTGTTGAAGGATTTCGTCTCGCGTTGCATAACAACAAATTGTTCATCCGTCATCGTAACGGAGCACGCGCCTGACTAATCCTTGCAATGTTGTAGAGCCCACCGACAGCGGCAATCAGAAATGCAATCAGCGTTCGTAATTATAACGCGTAATTCGCGGTATTTTCGCAACCGCAGCGGGTTCTGGAAATAAATCATTCTCCGCTTCTCTCTCATTTCCCGGCTGCATCCCGGCTGCAGTAGCAGACGTAGAAATTCGCGTTTCTTACTTCATCGTTGTTGCCGTACACGCACAAGACGCTTGCGTCTTCATTTCCTCCCCTTTCGTAATCGTCCTTTTCCTGGCTCGATATCCGGATTTTCCATCAGAGATGAAAGAAGCATTATTTAAGAAATTTACGCAAGTGAGTTTCAAGCTGAAGACGAGGAGAAGAGGAAACAAATTGCACGAGAAGAATAATAGAAGACCTGGTAATAATAATGACAATGGCGACAATGATAAAGATGAAGAGAATGATGACGATGATGGTGAAACAGGACTTTAATGAAACAGGAATCAACAAGAGCGAGATACAACAAAAGTTGTTACTTCCGGTCAATAAAAATTAATCAAACTTTGAAAATGATCCGATCTCCAAGAAACCCGATTGAAGATGAGAATTCCATCTCACTCCGAACGCGAACATCTCGACAGGTGAGGCTGCGGTCGCGGCATCGCTCCCTCTCCGTCTTCTCCGGCGGAGTCGCTTGTACTCTAAACGTGTGCCGATACGTGCTAATTTCACGGCCCAGCGGTTCGCGATTTCTTCTTGCGAGCCTCTTCTCTCTCGGCTGGTAACCCACCGCCCATTCATCCTTCATTCCGCGTTTGTTTCATTTACGCCGTTCCCGCGACTTTCGCAACCGTCTCAATCGAGCGATCGTGCCGGAGGGTGGACCGTGCATATCGCGCTGTTCATCGAGATTCGGGCTTTCCCAACACAGCTTTTCGAAACACAGATTGCACACACAGTGCACACAGCGATGAGTCGCGGTTTGCTTTATGAATCTGGCATCCCGTTGACCTACCGCTACTTCGTCCTCGCTGAAAGCCCTCTTGCTTTCCTTGAAGAGCCCGACCATCTTGAGCAATCTGCACGTATCGGATTAATCTTACGCGTTAAAGGAAAGATGATGGGGAAACTGAGGTCTCGTAATCTCGCGAGGGAAACGTTGGAAGAGACTGCGATTACAAGTGGGTTCTCTCGTTTTCCGAATTTCCATAACATCGCAACCGGAGTTACGCGCCGTTACGCGGGGCTCATCCGCGCGCTGATCATCATCATCATCATCATCATCATCATCATCATCATCATCATCATCATCATCGGAGCTGACAGCGGAGGATGCTGCAATATCCCTGCCGCGAGGAGCACCGAGGCACGACTCGAGCGAGATAAATCTGCGGCGATCAAAGAGGAACGAAGGCCGCTTTACTCGCGTCTCCGTGTCGCAGGAACGCACGCGTGCCGATCGCGGCAATTTCACGCTTCGCATCCCTGAGAGCCCGCCCCGGCATCGTCCTCAGGATCGCCTTCTCGTCGTCTCTCGCCAACGCTGACGGGAGCGCTCGTCTCCTCAAGTCTCTCCTCTCAGCGCCGATCTCGCGCGCGGTGTCGATAACCGTTCCTCCGCAGAACCGTTATCGGGTCGACCTAGCCGTCACCTATCGGGATCATCCGGCTTCCACGATCGCTATTGGCGGCTAAGAAGCCTCGATACTGCGATAAATGTAAATATTCCCCGCGTTTCATGCTTCGCTTGACAATTCGACCGCTGGATCCGCGATAGTCCGTACTTGGACTTTAGCGATTCCAGAGAAACGTGATCTCTGCGACTAGGAATCATCCCGATAAACCCATAATTTTCCAGCGACCGCGTTTACGTGTCACCGTGCGTGCATGCAGACGTCCAAGCCGCATCCTCAGAATGCGCGACGTGATGTCGCTCGAGTAAAAATTACGCTACACCGCGACGCTGCATGACGATGAGAGCTCACCGACGCGGATTAACAGTACTCGGAGTATTCGCTCATGTTGTCCTCTCGGACGTGCGTTAACCCACATTAACGACGTGCCGCGTGTCACGTCATGTTTCTTCCGGAAGATGACTGCGCGCTGAAAGCTGCTAAAAGAAGAGAGCGTTCTCCTTGAGCTCTCAATTCCGTGTAGAGCGTTTCTGATAATTTCGTACACACACACGCGCACACACACACACACACACACACACACACACACACACACACACACACACACACAAATAAATTTTTATTTTCAAACGCGTAAGAATATTTTTTTTTATCATCCCAGCAACTATTACAAGCTGTGACAGCGTGACATTTAGTAATACTTGCATATTTAGTAGCAATTGGATGCGAAAAACTCTTGGAGAGTATATGTCCAGCGATATATGCCCCATAGAATTACAATTCGGTATATAGGTCTTGAGGAAGCCTTCTTTTCCATCTGCGTGTTGTCTCGGCGTTTCTCATGAGCTTAGCTGTGAGTATGTTAGGATGTTCCTAACTATGTTCCAGTCTATCAGCATATCTCTGACTGAATCTTCTTATCTCGTCTCTAGCATACGACAAGATCATGATTTAGTTTATCCTTGGTGAGGATTGACGATAATTCGATAATTCGAAGGTATTTATTTCGAAATCTTTGTAGTATTTCTATATTTGAATTGGAAGTCGTGCCCCACAATTGAACGCCATACGTCCAAATAGGTTTGAGAGTTGCCTTGTATAATAGCAACTTGTTTTCAACCGACAGTTGTGGCAGCCAATACACTTTGCCCGATCCAAGTTGTTTTCGCTCGGTGAGTACATGTTTCTTCCAATTTAGTCTGTGGTCAAGATGTAGTCCTAAATATTTAGCGTCTTCAGCTCGAGAAATTCTCAGAGTTAATGGTGAACACGTCTCCTTACGGGTAGTGAACGTCACATGCAATTTTGTCCCATTAGCTTCGATTCGTCATTTTTTTAGCTTCATCCTCTGGATGAAGAGATTCTGTTGTAGACGCTTCGATAGGATCGTTGTGGGCCAGAAGAATAGCTGTATCATCCGCACAGATTGCAGTTGTAGCATCCAGAGTGACTGGAAGATCTGCAATGTACAGCAGATAGAGCACTGGTCCGAGTACACTATCTTGAGAAACTCCAGAGTCTGATCTCTCTCAATTGTGCGACTCCGTGTTTAACTTAATAAAAGCTCCGTGGAGGATTTTATGACGGTATCGAGGTCAGATGGGAGGCTGTTCAGAGCAAGATATGGATCACCGTTATCGATCGAGCGAGATGAAGACTCTCCAGACATAGTTGCTCTTCTGTTACAGGCCTCTTGATTTGAATCTGAAAATGACATATCAGTTGCGATAAGCAAGCATCCTCCTCGACATTTTACATTTCTGACACGTTATCGCCGCAGCCGGATGCTGCATCATCGGGCTGAGAAGATTACGCCTTTTTATCCTATTGCAATCTCGCAGCGGCGATTATCCCGCTTGCAGGACGTAATTAACATACATGCGAGGAGGCTGAAGGATATCGTCGGCCGCGATGCAGCCAATGACCAAAGATTAGTGTTACCTAGAAATAATAATAGCAATCCGCCGAGTCGCGCCAGGTTTCACATTTGCTGCGGGAGAAAATCCCAGTCGTTACATAAATCACAGCGCGCGGTCTCTCGTTCCAGGACTCGGTATCGGTCGCAACCGCTCTCACGACCGCATCTCGCGACGATAAATTACAGCTCAAACGGAATCGCGTGTCGGGGATATGTTTAATTGCACGACATACCGGTCTGTCTTCGCGCGCGGATCGTCACTCTGCAGATTTCACCGTTGCGGATGCTTTCGGGGAAGGTATCCCCCCCTCTCTCTCTCTCTCTCTCTCTCTCTTTAGAGCGTCTGGATCTAAAATTCCATTAAGGGGCTGAGGGGGAAAGGCGCCGTTACGTAAACGCGTCGCGGGATGCCGCGTTGTG
Source organism: Eciton burchellii (assembly GCA_020341155.1). Lineage (NCBI taxonomy): Eukaryota > Metazoa > Arthropoda > Insecta > Hymenoptera > Formicidae > Eciton > Eciton burchellii. The sequence continues at coordinate 784,880 of JAHMML010000058.1, read as the reverse complement.
CCGATTTGCTCGGCGCTTCGAGTAAATCCGCGCCGCCGCCGATTACCGCCGCAGTAACGACATAATTGTCCGTTATGCGCGATTTCCTCGACTATTACTTTTCACCGCGGCGATTTATCGGCGATGTACGAGCAGCCGCGCTTGTGCGCGACCGAGGAAACCCGCGATCCTTTGACTTCACGCCGAATTACGTCATCAGCCAGTCGCCATTCTGCGCGTCATCGCACACGTTCGTCGTTCGAATCCGCGGCATGTTTCATCATTATTTCCGTCTTCTCGCTGCGCGGTGCCCCTTTGCGAGGGGCGCGGGGCTCGTTCTCGCAAAAGTTTCGATTTTTCGGGCGGTGCGTTTTGATAACTGAAATCAAAGGGACGAAAAGTGGAGAAAATTATCCCAATTAAAAGTATCGATTATCAGGCGATTATATAATAAATGCGATTCGGGATTCTGTCGCTATTATAATCAATGAAATTCGTCATGAAATTCGAGCGCTTTGTAGAGCGCTAAGGATGCGGACGGTAGATTGATGTTATTTATACGGTAAAAAGAAATAGATATAAAAAATTGGTAACAATAAAATAATGTAAAAGTGTTTAATAACGGCGCAAGGCCGACCTTCCGCGATTTCCTTTCCAACTTTCTCACTTTGGATAATTAAGCGAACCTCCTCCTCCCCCTCCCCCCCCTTCCGCGGCGCGCGCGCTCGCTTCGCGATAAGCGAGAGATCGGGCGTGGAAGAAGAAGAAAGAAAAAGAAAAAGAAAAGAAAAGCCGATGTAAGCGAGTCAAAAAAGAGGTTATTCGAGCTTTCCGCTGTCCCGTTTAATCGCGACATTATCCGACGCTTTCGTAATCCGAAAAAAGCAAAACAATGTAATCGAGTCGAGGAACAAGTTATTCGAGCTTTCCGCTGTCCCGTTTAATCGCGACATTGTCCGACGCTTTCGTAATCCGAAAGTCGTTTCGGTAAAGAGAAATTGGCGTCGTCAAGGTAGATTCGGACAATGCAATCGTCGTATATCGCGTACATCTTGCCCTCGTAATCCCAGCTCTCATTTAATCTGCGCGCAGGGTGGCTACTCTCGCTGAACTGCACCCTGGCCCGACTTTCCGCGGACGAGGGAAGAGGCGTCGCGACGGTGACGCCTTATTGTTATTCGGCTATTTCGCGAGTCCCGTTGCTGCTCCTCCTCGTCCGCCCCGAGCTGATTGATGAAATGCAAGCCGCATTCGCGCGGCGCATTCGCGCGGCGCATGCGCGCTCTCCGAGACACCGAGGGTGAGATCGGAAAGGGAAGATGGTACATTTCTATTATTATTGTTACGACGTGATTCAGCGTGGAATCCTCCAAGGCGATTAGGGGCGATTGCTTCGCAAGAATCGGCGATTGAACGTCCTAAACGCCCAAAGAGCGCAATCTCGATGAAATCCTCGTCGTCCATAGGGGATATAATAACGATAATAATAACGATAAGAGTTTCAGCATGTCCACGAGGACGCGCGATCCCGCGTTGGATATCGTTATGTAAGGATGTATTGTGCGATGCACTTATGGACGTTATCTCGCGCGATTCGTCTCGCCAATCCTCTGACAGGCGTTTAATGACTCGCTTCATCTCTCGCTCGTCTCGTTTCTTCTTGTGATTTCCACGCAGGAGCGGACGCTTTTTACCGCACGGTTATTATCATACGCGTGTTTGCTCGTACATCACGAGCAATCAACGGCGTATCGACGACGAGAAGGAATCCTGAGAATGCGTTCTACGCTCGCCGGTCTGCTCGGCTCTCGCGGTGGCTCTGCTGCAGACGTCTTCATTTCAGTTTCACAGCACGTACAGTGAGATCTCGGCAGGGCCGCATTGGTGAGCAGAAGGACGCAAGCTGCGGGAACACCTTCGCGGAGTCAGGTTTTTCCTTCTCGATTAACAGCATTGGCATCGGCGTCTCCGAAAGAGGGAGGTTTTATGATGCCTGATGCGAGGAGGAAGCGCATCGCGAGTCCATACGCGTCGTCATACGTCATATTCGTTCAGGTTCTCCCTGGAAGGGAGATCACACAAGGAGATGGTGCTCAGCGCTCGCTCGCCGGCGACAAGCGGCTGCATCTCGAGCCGAGTTATCTGCTCCATTTATGCCAGATACTACTCTCTCGCTCTGTTAATTAAGCGCTAACCGAGTACACCGCGTTCCCTCGTTCGTGGAATTAATTTGTGGGCCTCGTTTGCATCGACTGTTAGATAGCCGAGCGGTTTACCCATCCAATTTACAATCTTTCTTTCGTCCAACAGCGACACGTGTGCATCCACTGGGACTCGTGTGGCCCCTCTTTGTTGCCTGTTCATTGTTGAGCCGGTTCCAGACGCGTGGATCCTATTTCCGTTCGCCTTGGCTGCTCTCAAGCCTCAAACGCGATGCGTATGAGAGAACGCTGGCTTAATTGCTTGCCGTTTGTTATTTATGAGCTTCTCTTACGGTTCGGTCGATTAGAATTCGACGCCGCGAGGATGCTCATCGGAGACGGGATATGCTCGCGAGTGTCGCTCAGAATCCGAGAGATACATGCGCGTCGATCCTGGACGCACGTAACTGCCGCGATCGTAATCCTGGACGTTTCCTGGACGCTCTCGTCCGGCGCCGCGAGGATTGCGTAATCACGATCTCTCGGTGAGAGAAATCGCGAAACGGTAGCATCGTCAGCTGTCGTAACTGATCGCGACGCGATTATGCAACGAGATTATGCCGTAGTTTGCGGCCGGGATCGTCCAACGCAGATGTACCACCGATCAGCATCAGCAACGCGCTGCAGCACTTTTCCTAGTTCCTTCATGCAGCGCACAAGTGTTTTCAACGTCCGCTTGTAGAGCGTCTGGTGACCCGTAATCTTCATAAGCGATAGTTCGAAGCGAGAGTACCCGTGCACGAGCTAAAAGAGAAACTCATCGGTCTCCTCTTCCGTTGCAGATCCGCGACGACGAGGATGCGAGGCTGCGCGAGGAGCGGAAGGGCGCGGATTGATGCTGCGAGGATACTGAGGCCTGCGAGCGTCGCGGGAAATGACCATGACGAGCGTGGCTGTCGCCCCGGCTAGCCTTGGCGCACCACCGACTATGCTCACCCCGAAGATGTATCACCTGCAGCAGGGCCTCGGCCCGACCTCGGGCTCGCCTCCCCCCGGCAAGGTAGGCATTCCCCGTCGAGGATCCGCTTTTGGCTTGGCTTTTCCGGATTGCGAGACGGCATATTAGAGAGAGAGAGAGAGAGAGAGAGAGAGAGAGAGAGAGAGAGAGAGAGAGAGAGAGAGAGAGCGTCTGATTGAGCGCGACGGTTATCGTTAAATGCAGTCGGCTTTCCAGTGTCGCGTTTCCGATCGGCGGACCTTCGAGTGGGCTTCTCCTTGAGAAGGAAAGGCTTATTTCCGATCGCGCTCCCCGCTCAGCGGAAGGTCACGTAACGGCGGCACGGCGATTCGCCAGAGATCTTGCCCGCGCCGCAAGTCTCATTCAGAGGGAAAGTCAATACCCTGGCGCGTCCGGGTACTCGCAAAAAGCAGATTGCGATAGATCGTTCCGCGAGCGAGGGAGGAAGAAGCCAGCCGTGCGGCTAGCGTGTCAAAATGGGGAAAGCGCGAGCAGAGGTGCTCGGATGGGCTAATTGTTGGATGCGAGTCGTTTGCGCAAGACGGGGCTCAATGACGTGGCCGATGAACGTCGCCCGTCTCTTGGAATCGAGCTTTTCGCGTCTTCGACACGACAAGCTTCTCTTCTTTGCCGTTTCCTGCGCGTCTTATGCGACAGCTTGTTAATCGACGACAACGAGCTGTTTCCATACGATCGAAAAGCGATCTTGCCTTGTCCGTAGCTTTTCTCGATCTTTCCCGCCTTGAGGCTTTCAGGGAATCTCCAGCACGTGTGAACATGGATCCCGGAATCCTCTCCACATAATCCCGCGGGATGAGCAACGTGTGCCATCGGGCTAAGCTGACAATTTTATTTAAGTCGATCAAAGTTGTCAATAAAGAGATTGTTAGCAGTACGAGCTCGGACAGTGATGTACCTCTGAATTATGTACTTCTACTTCTACTTCTACTTGTTTTTCTGAGCTACTTCTGTTACAAGAATCGCGCAGGCGTAAATTGAAGAAAAGCCGAGGCGAAGAACAAGAAGGAGCGTAAGAAACGTGAGAAATCGACAGCGACAATAGCGATGACGAGTTCGATTGCAAGAACGAAAAGGAAAACGGTATAAACGCAAGAAAAAACAGCTCATTCGAAAACGATGAAATATAATTATCGCTGATTTCAGCGTTAAATGCGATTTATGCGACCCTATTTAATATAACTGTACATTTTTATGTACTATCATGTATGATATTATTCTCTTGAATATTATATATATTTCATTGCTTTCAATATTTAATGATTGCCATCGACCAGCCATACTCCACTGTTGCGATTGTTTTCAGATCATCTTTCGCGATTCGATCGCGTTCTGCGGTCAAACTGCAAATACGGTAACGTTCCTCGAGGACTCGACAATCGAGACTCTCGTCGTCTTTGGAGAATTTCCAGCGGAGTTTGCGGTATCCGTCCGCTTCTTTAGAAGAAAACAGAAAGAGAAAAACGATACATTGGATTGGTGAGGGGCTCGGTCGCGGAGGGGAGGATCTTTCCCCTCGGCATCTTCGTTTTTAACCGCGTAAAATGTCAGGGTTATTAGAAAGCCGTCAATTACCTGTAATATCAGCGTCGTACGTCGGTGACTGTAAAAAGAATTGCGCAAACCACAAATAGAGAAAATATCAAAGCCCTCGGCGCGCGGTGTTTTAAGATCCGCGCGATTTACGCAACGCGAATCGAGAAACAGAAGAATCGATCATACGCGAGGATCGATTGTGATCGTCGCTGCGAATTTTCGAATTCGCACGGATGTCTTCCGCGCTCGAATCAAATGCGAAGGAAAGCGGACGAGCCGCGGACCTGGCGCGAAGCCAGGAACCCTGAAACAGAAAACGTCTCGCGAAGGACACCCGCGGTGACGTAAGGGCGCCCGCGGAGTACGTGCCTCGATTCCTCCAACGGCCGGACAATGTCTGATTTTACCTCGAGACCAGTCGGCGATTATGACATCGGCGTTTCGTCTTGGTCGCGATGACACGGCGCGATCTCCCCGCGGCTCCTCTAGTGTCGCTCAGTTCAGTCGCTGACAAAGTGTCGCTCGATACCGATCACGGGTGCGCAATCTGCGATCTCCGGCTTGGCTGTTGCATGTTACGTATGCAAGGTATATATATATATATATCCTTCTTTTTTCTTTCTTTCTCGCGAGAATAGCGGCGCCGTTGCGTAATGGCGAGCGAGCGCACTGTCGCGATTCCAAACGGGAGACAAATGGACTCGCAGGTGTCGTTATTCCGTCATTATCATTATTTCGCGATGAGAACGTTACGAATGGGAAAAAATCCGCGCGGATGATCGCATCATCCACCGCTCGTCACCGCGGAAATAAATTTTCAACAAGTGCGCTTGATCGTCTGCATTCGATCCTGCTTAACACGTTCGATCGATCGATCGAAATCGCGAGACGCCGGATGCGAGTCCTCTGCGATATCTTCTTTTAGTCGAGTATTGCTAATTCTCGTCGGCGGAATGATCCACCTCTTATCGTTTTCTGTTTAAGCGCCGGAAGTGGCGCTTATCACATCACGACACAGCGAAAGTACTAAAATACTAAGGCGCGTTTCAAGAACCCGCCGTTCATTCCGGCCGGATAATCGTGCTTCTTATTTTCATCGGCCGCAACTGCCGGGTTGCTCGTTCGCCATTCCGTAATCCGGCGCTTTGGCGGCAATGCCGCCGCGACCGTTGATGGTTTATATAATCCGAGCTCTACTCTCTTTCTCTCTCTCTCTCTCTCCTCTCTCTCGCTCTCTCAGGCGCGTGACTTTCCACGTTTGCCGGAGCGTTCCTGGTTGTCGTTTGGCCCACATCGCTAACGGTAATTCCCGAGAGTTTGTATTCCCGCGCGATCTCTCGCCTTTGCGCGCTTGCGCGCGTCGAGAGTCGGCGGGCGATTCGAACGAGCGCAAGTCGATTTCTCCGGATTCCCGTGCCCTATCTAATCTAATCTTCTTCTGGATTCCGGGGGATCGTCGCCTTCACCGGCGCGTCTCCAATTCTTATCGCTCCGCGCGATAAGCTTGGCTTGCACGGACAGGTGAAAATTTCGCTGCACGCCGTCGAGCATGTCGCTTTCCTTTCCCTCGGCGTAATCTCCGCGCGAAAAAACGTCTCGATTTACTCGCGGATTCCTTTGGCCGCTTTAATCGCGTAATTATGCTTTGCACAATCTCGACGGACTCGACGACGATCGGAGACGCAATCGATCGCCACGGATGATGTCCCGAATGTCCCGAAAGATCTTTACGCGTTCTCTCTTTCTCTCTCTCTTTCTCGTGTGTGTATATGTGTATTTATTATATGCGTGTATAATAGATCTTCAGGATTAATAAACACAAACCGACCCGAACTCAAATCACTAAAACTTCAATAAAACTTCAGTAAAACTTCAACAGTCGAACAAACTAAAATCTTGAACTTCTTTATTTAATATCGATCTTAATTCTAATATATATATATATATATATATATATATATATATATATTTTACATACATAATAAATCTTCAGTATTACTAGGTTTTATTATAAACAGAAATCGATTCTAAACTCAAACTATGTAGAACTTTGATAATCGAAAAGATAAAATCCTAAACCTTTTCATCTAATATTGATCTTAATTCAATAATCTAATGTATATATATTTATTATATACACGTATAATAAATCTTCAGTATTACTAGGATTTATTATAAACAGAAATTGATTCTAAACTCAAACCACGAATTCAATAGTCGAACAAACTAAATCCTAAACTTCTTTATTTAATATCGATCTTAATTCAATATTCTAGTGTATATATTTATTATAATAAATCTTCTATTACTGGTATTACTAGGATTGATTATAGACCGATCCAAACTCAACCTATGTAGGATTCCAACAGTCAAACAGACTAAATTTTGAACCTTTTTTTTAATTTAATATCGATCTTAATTCAACATCCTTATCAACATGAACTCTCCAAAGGCTATAATGTCGTGAGATGATTTATTCTAGGAACAAATTGAATTCTTTTAGAACATTAGAACGCGATAGGTCACGCCTCTTCGTCAGCATTGCTCAATCACTTCAACGGGACTCGTTTCCGCTTCGTTCGAGAGAGGCAGGCGGAATTTGAACAGATACAAAGCACGCATCGCGCTTATCCCGCGGATTGAGCAGCTACAGGCGTCATCTCGACGGGCGATTCGGGGTGGAATTCGCTGTTCCTGCAATTCGCCTATACAAGGGGGATACATTTTCGTTGCGTTCCGAGGGACGCTACGGCATCGTAACGATAATACGGCAGTGATTCCGACGTTCACACCGGTGCAGCGCGCTTGTGCAACAACGGAGGCGGACTCGCGGGCACGATGCATTTGTGATGCACCTACCGTGACCCCGGGATGCGGCCGACCTGGCTGCAAGATCGCGTGCGATAACTCATGTGCAACTGTCTTCGCGATAGAATAAATAAATCAGAGACTATCTGCTAATCGCGCCACGAGTTCGTAATCATCAGAAGGTCTGCGATCGACAAACTAAATTACAGTGCTACACACTGTTTGGTCTCTTTCGATTATTCGAAGTAATATTGCCGCTCTTCTTCGTAAATAAAATAAATATAAATATAAATAAATAAATATAAATATGTTGCATCTTCTTAATCAAGATTGATTTCGTAATTAAAATTGATGCGCTCGCTTAGCCAATGTCCAATGTCTTGTGATAGTGTCTTGAGCATGATATGATACATGCAGAGAGAGAGAGAGAGAGAGAGAGAGAGAGAGAGAGAGAGAGAGAGAGAGAGAGAAAGAAAAGTGTAATAAAAGCGTCTCGACGTTTACAGTATTATTCGAGCTGTTCTCGATAAAAAGCTTGATGTGTTTCATAGCAGTGAATATAATTACTTCACGGTACAAGGGCATGGTATAATTACGCTAGCGAGATAATGAGCTAGGATTTCTCTCCAATTCCGAGTCGCTCGATCCTGACCCGAGTTTAGGAAAGGCTCGCTACATCGTGACTATCTCTTCTCGTTTCCCTCAGCTCGATTCCCTAAAGTCGGCGCGAGATATAGATATAGTCAAAGTCTGAACACTGTCTATTAACCCTTTTAACATTGAAGATTTATTATACATGCGCATATGTATATATACTAGAATATTGAATTAAGATCGATATGAAAAGGAAATTTAGGATTTAGTTTGTTGGGCTGTTGAAGTCTTATGTGATTTGAGTTCGGTTCGGTTTCTGTTCATAATTAATTCTAGTAATATTAAATCTTAGTAATATCTGTTATACACATATATAATATATATATATATATATATATATACATTGAGATTTGATTTGTTCGACTGATGAAGTCTACGTGATTTGAGCTCGGATCAGTTTCTATTTATAATTAAGCTTATTAACCCTGAAGATCTATTACATCTATTAGATCTATTATCTATATTATACATGCACGCAACATATGTATACATTCTAGAATACGAAGATCTTCCGAGAGACATTATCTGATTGCATAAGCGTCGCTGCAACGATGCTCTCGCTCCGATCGCGAGGCACCGCGAACGGAACACACAACCGTTTTGTCATCCGCGGGAGGCAATAATTTGCATAATTAATAACAAACAGCGCGCGGCACGTGTGACTCCTGAAGTGAAGACACTTGTCCGACAGTGCGTGCGAAGTCACGCGTCGCAGTCGCGCGGTCCATGCATTCTCATGATCGTCATTCCTTGCTTCGGTCGGCCATCTTCCAGCTGTAGTTTGCTCGCGCGACGCGCGAATAACATGTTTGTGCGATTAACATCGGAGAATCGCATGCCTGTCTCAAGTCTTGCACGTCGCTACAATGTGCATGCTCTACTGACGCGAGAGATTTCGTTTACTTCGCGCGCAAGATGCGTAATGTCGTTAACGGAGCGAGATTGCACTCGAGAAGGTTCAATCAGAATTAACAAAGAGAAGGGAAAACGGGACAGAAACGATCTCATCATCAGATACTTCGAAGCTTCCGAAGCTTCGTCAGCTCGCGGACATCAAGAGATGTCCACGTTCAGGCGTCTTTCAAGACAGAGACAGAGAGACGTATTCGCTGTAGATAGTAGGAATCTTCGCGGATAAAAGGGACGTCTTCAAAAGGGATTCCGGCGCGATTGCAAAGATTACCTTCAGTTTTTATCCTTGGCTCGGGCTCGATGAAGGGTTAAACCAACGGAACATCTAGCATTCCCAGACTCTCTGGGCAGCTGGTAGCTGCTAGCTGGTAGATGAATGAAGACCGTTAGCGCAGTTGCGTTTCACACAATCAGCGGCCAGGGGAGGCCAACGTCGTTCGCGCGGGGGAGGAATCTCTCTAATTTCGCGAACGAGGCTGTGCGCGAGTCGCGCGATACGCGGAGCGAGTCATCGACCCGGCCGTGCCGGTCTATCGATGTCTGGAAAGGTACGCTCACTTGAGCGTGACAGGCGCGTTTTCATCCGGAAAGCCAATCGTTGGCACAGAACCACTTTTTCAGGACGACGTTCCCGCGATACGCCGAGTCGCAAGTTGATTACTGGCGGATATTAAATTTGTCCCTTAGCAACGGTGCGCGCGCCCTTAGAGAGCGAAGCTCTTCAGTTTCTCGAGCGCTTTTGAATAAAGTTTATTACATGTACTGTCGCGTACATGCGACAGTGATCGTCTTCGCTAGTCATCCGCTGCGGAAAGGTTATCGCTTCAGCAAACAAATCAGGAGGGAAACGAGACGCCGCGAGATCAACCGCGTGTGACCAATAATATCGTGGTCATTAATTAACCAGGGTGAGTTTACTTTCTCACCGTGGCCACGGCCTGTATCGAGATGACCTCGGACGAGCGGCTAGATGCACGCGAGCGTTCATCTGCTTTTGCTTCTTCGTCTTCTTCGCTTCTTCGCCTTTCGCAAGAACCGTCATGGTCGCGCAGCGCCTTTCTCATCCTCCCTTCGGGATCGCCTTTGGCGTTGCTTCATGAATCAACGTGGTTTATCGGGAGCGAGATCTCGCGCTCTTGAAGAGGCACCCATGCCTCTCTTCATTCAGCGAGCCCCCAGTCGAAGTACTATGCTAGACTTGGCGAATTAGAGAGAAGAAAAATCGAAAGTAACAAATAACAACATCGCAAGAAAGAAAAACTTGAAAAGAGAGGTACAGACAATCAAAGTAGTCATGATGTCCGCTAGACGATATAATTTGGGAAAATATGAGCCTAAGGAGCAAAATAAGGATATATAAAACTTGCGTAAGTTGTATAATGATTCATATCATTGAAACAAGAATGGAAACAACCAAACATCTACCAAGAACAATAGAAATGAGCACTCTAAGGTGTATCACTGGCAATACTCTGCGGGATAGAATTCGCGACGAAGATATCTGCAACATCTGCGAGATTCAGGATATCGTAAGATGGGCCAAAATCAGGAGACAAGCATGGAGAAATCATGTAAACAAGATGGATGATAATTGGCTTGCAAAATCGTGAAAAAATGAGAAGCCAAAGACATCCGGATCTTTCCGGTTTTCAAAATGTTGCTGCGAAAGATCGATGACATCGAAGTCACAGGAGAAGAGACACACTAGATAAAATACATGATCCTATAAGAAGAAAAAGAAGAAGAAGAAGAAGAAAAATCGAAGGGAACCTCGCAGCTTTTCGCTTCCGCGAGCGCATCTGATCGCTTTTCCGGGCTTCTTCTGTCTTCCGCAATCGATTAGGAAGCGTTAGAGCGTGCGTGCGATCGATGTTGTTGACGCATTCGATATCTTCGATTCAGCGTTTAGCTTTTGTGGAATGGACCAGCAATATCTCTTCAGTCAGAAGAGGTCGGTAGCAGAAAAGCCTTCCATTTTTGTAACTTTGAATCTTCCGTCAATCGTTTCTTCCGGTTTTTGCAATTAATAGCGCTTTCCGTATTCTCTTCGAATACTCGAGCATTACGCAATAACCGACAGTTGAATCTTGCACGCGAGAACAAAGTACGCAAGTGATTTCAGTCAAGTGACTTCATCTTGCATATTCAAGAGTTGCTTGAACCAAGCACGAGAGAAGAGCCGGTCGCTTCTAGAAGCACGTCTGAAGATCATGTCCACTCGAATCAGTAGTCTCCAAAAGAAGTAATCTTGAGACTTTGATTATACGAAGAGATACACAAGGCTTGCCGCAGTAACGAGATATCGTACAAGGAAAGATAAATCGGACATATATGTATATATATATATGAAATAAAATAAATATAATCTGAGAGAAAGTGCTCTGCGTTAATCATGTATCAAAACGAACGTTTGTTTTTATAATTCGTTATCAATAATACGATATAATTAATGGACTCTTATGCAGCCATAATACAGCGATTACGACCATTTCGCGCCTTAGTGACGTTAAATGTCATACAAATGGAACGGATAGATTATCTAAAAATATTGTATGTAAAATCTTTTTAAAATTACTTATGATTTCTAATATAATCCTTACAGAAAGGCAAAAATTGTGTGTTGCGCAATATTTTTCCGATCCGATTAGCAAAGCAGATGTTATAAAAACTTTTCTTGAATTCTATTCGCTCCCGTTTTTCATTACAATCAATATCCGAATAGCATTTCTACAAATTGGACAATCTAAAATGGCTCCCGATTAGTTTTGTATTTCTAATATTTCACGCTTTATTCGTAGTGTTTTGTTCCCCCCTCTCTCTCTCTTCTTATTCTTTTCTATCAAGAAACTAATGGAAAAACTAGATCTGGAACAATAAACAAAAGGCTCTCTCTTTTCCAACCTGATGTTTATTCTGATTGAAGGAAAGAGCCTTCAATCAAGAGCCTTATTACTTTAGTCCCTGTTAAATAACTTTCACATTTACGCGCAAAGTATAATAATAATAATGGAAATAAACATATATTTGAAATACGTGCTTTATTCGTGTATCTTGTTCTCCCTTTCTCTCTCTTCCTTTCTCGTTTTCTCTCACTCTCTCTCTCTCTCTCCTTGTTCTTTTCTATCAAGAAACTAATGGAGGCGGGAAAATTAGATTTGGAACGATAAACAAAAGACTCTGTCTTTCCGTGCTGTTCATTCTGATAGCCTTCATTATTGCTGCATTGCTTTAATAACGTCAGACGTCAGAAATCTCAAATAGAGTGAACAGACGATGAAAGAAATATCGCAAGATCTAAGATTCGTTTCCGGACAATTAGTTAATAATTGGACAGGCATGCCTGAAGAAAATTCAACGACAAACACAGAGTACGTAAGAAGTACCTTAGAATGAGAGTTTCCCTCCGTATAATTCCTCGCGTATTGAAAACGCGTTCGCGTTCACTGTCGCCGGGGCAGCCTGTGTATTTCCGCAAAGGTCGCACAGGTTCGATGCAAGTCGACCGCACCCGTTCTCGCGTTGCACCTGCGACTCGTCTACGCGCACGCGGCCTGTCCAGTCCGCTAGTTTACTTTCTGTTTTTTCGACTGGCCGACACAGGCGGCCGGTCTCTCTTACGCGAGCCTTGCGGCGCGGGATTTTTTACGAAAGTCCCGCACGGACGAGAAAGTGAAGTGCACCTCGTTGCTAGCCCTAGTAGGCAGCTGGCTGTCCCATTTTCCGACCCTCCTGCACTCGCGGCGGAATTCGCGGGTTCAGTTTAAGGCTGAAAGATCGCTCGTCACTCGGCGGGAAATTGCGTTTACGGTAAACGCTGCGGCGATTAACGCAGGCTTGTGCAGCGATCTTCGTCGACTCGGGACCTCGCTGAAGACGTTGAAGATGTTTCGATGCTTCCATGCCGTGCCTGCTTCATGCGCGATTGCATTCTGAACTCGGCAAACAGTAATCGAGTTTCGATATTCTTTCAGCTCGCATTACTTGGCTCGCTGAAAGGTTTTATGCGATCGGCAATCGCGATATTGTAGGATATATATATATATATATATATATATATATATATATATATATATATATTTATATATATTCCTTATATGAACGAGTTCTCGACGTTTGGTTGATAAAACAAGAAGTAACAGGATTCTTTATTATATTTAACACTAATACAACTCTTATTGATAGGCCGATTGATCTTTCAGTCTTGCTGGTCCAGATTCTTCTGCCGTTCGTTCTGTCGTCTGTTCGTCATTCGCCTGTCTTTTGCATGTCTTTCGTTTATTTATCGATTACAAAGCTCTTTGATAAAATCAATAATTCTATTTATACCACAATATGTACGTTCTCTTAGCTTCACTTTTCGAGTGCTCCTCTCCTTCTTCTTCTTCTGAATTTAAGGCAACTCTTATATTTCTTCTAGGTCACTTCCGTGACCCCTTTTCTTCTTCGACGTCCACCGATCCATCCAGCGCTCGAGTGCTTTTGGAAAAGTTATGTCTCTGCTAATACGATTAAGAAAATAAGAAACGCCGATTAACAAATGATAAAAAGAAGATCTCGAGAGATCGTTTTGCATCATGATGATACGAATGATTGCGTTCGTAAATTACAAGCGCATGTCAAAAGATGTCACATCCATAAGAAATGTTTAACGACATGCTTTAATGTATCTTCCAGAATCACAGTAAGAATTCGCGGTGAGCAGCGAGCGAGATCCCTCCCAAGAGATCTCGAAGACAGCTTCTTTTCCGGAATCGCTCGACTTTCGAAGGCGTGAGGCTCTATCGTGGGCCTCTTCGTCGGATCGCTTGATCGCTCATCTGCGAGAACATCGATCACAGATAAGGAAATAATTACAAGACCAGAATAGCCGAGTGAATTGAACCTCTGAACTCACCGATCTGCTTCATCACCGATCAAGAGACCCCAATGAGCCTCGTGAAGCTAACGACATCCTTGCGACTACACGCCGGTCACGTCCGTTCCGTTCGCGTAGCGATTCTCTCGTCGCGAGTGATCTCCGCTTTTGCTCGCGCGCGCATCGATCATCGATCGTCTCGCGGTTTTCGAGAGCGTTAATCGCGCCGTCCGCGAAATCCCACGTTATCGTAGCGTAATAGCGAGCAACGAGGCGCAACGCATACGCGCGTCATTCCGTGAAATGAATTGCATCGCGCCTTCCCCTCCCCTCTCGCTGCCTTTCTTATTGCCCCTCTGCGGCTCCGCCGCCGCCCCCCCCCTCCCCTCCTCGTCCCTCCGTCCCGCCGATTCCGGCACTTTCATCTGTTTTTCTTCTTTTTTCTCTCTTTTCCCCTTTAATGGCGAATTTTCCGAGTCTTTTACATCTACTTGACACTCGCCTTTCCCGTCCCGCCTGTCTGTTTTCCTTCCTCCTTGTTCTCTTGGTTTTATTTCTCCTCAGACAGCCGGATTTTAACCGGCGAGCAGGATGTGATTTTCTAAGAGAAAGGAACGAGTCGAACCTTTCATCGGTGTTTACCTTTCCGAGGCATTAGCTTGTCTCTCTCACGCCGTACCGTTTAAGTCGCTTTTCTTTTTTAATCAATCTTCTCTTTGTACTGCACTGCTACGGTAAATGTAACATGTTCATTTTTTTTGTTACATACGCGTGATGACATTCATCGTGAAATATTTGACGGAGGAAAGAGCGTTTTCTCGAACGAGCGTCGTTCGAGATTCAGAAATAGATGAGAGAAGGATTTTACCGCGCACGAGCGGTTTGATTTACGCAATCGGCGATTCGATTTCCATGCGGAGCGATAATCGATGATCCTTTCGGTGTTCTCTTGTCTCTCCATCGCGAAATGTCACGGATCTTTCCGTGTTGCTGACGAAGCGCGCTTAATAAATCACCGCTTTGCGATGAAAAAGCACGGAGGCAGGGAAGCAAGCCTGCATGTCTCTTTGAGTCTTTGTCCTTTCGCGCGTTCGTTCTCCGATTCCTTTCTCTTTTCCTTTCTTTCTCCTTGCGCGATTCAGCCGTGAGCGAACACGAGACGTTATGATTTCCCTAAGATGCAAACGAACTTAAATCTCGAGCGATTCCTACGTCTTTCGTTTATGTTGCCTTCTCTCTCTCTCTCTCTTCCTTCTTCGTGGTTGCTCAGGCTCGCATCGCAAACGTTCCCTCCATTTTCCCCTCCTCAGAGTGCAATTGGAAGCGCGGAAGGGACTCGCGGTGGTTTCCGATGCGAGAAGAGAGAAAGCGTATCTCAGCTTTGACATGCGCCGTTAAACGGAAATCGAAACGGCCGATCCGTCCATCCGATAACCGCGAGACAGTCCACGAGCAGATAAAATCGCGGAGCGACACATCGGGGGTGAAAGGCTGCGGCGATCTTCTGCGTTTTCCGCATACCTGCACGGCGCGATGTTTAGCGTCCAAGTGAAAGGAGACTTTGTCTCCGTCGTTAGGCGATAGACATTTCCGAATACGTTCAACGAAACGCCATCATGAGCAATGTCGGTTGCGCAGAGGTCATCCGTTGTCGCATGATCGATGGTTTCGCATTTAGGAACATGTATCCTCGATCGGGATTTGGAAAACGCGAAAATCAGCGATAGCGTTCGCCAGGTCGGCAGCGATCACGATTCCTCTTCGTGGCTTTCGTATCATGAGATTATGCATTGAGGGTTTTACTCATGCGTGTCTACAGGCTCGCATTGTCCGGAGACTTGCCTTCATGAATCTCCAATCGAATTTCACCTCTTGGCGCGTAAACAGCAACGCCGCACGAAGAATGGAGGAACGGAGGTCAGGACAATGACAGAAGCAACAATGGCTCCTCTGTCGCGTGTCGAACATATAATTCCGGCTATTCAGGATGTCGCGTGTTCCTCGTGTGTTCAGGAAGCTAGATACGCGACGTGTCGCTGAAACGAAGCGGAGAACGAGCGGACGATGCCTCGTACGAGAATGCCACAAGTTGGCTGATCAGCAAAGATACGTTTCATAGGATCTATCCAATTAACTGAAGAGACAGCTAATCTCGTCGAGATGATCATTTCGGAGAGATCTCAGCTTCCGTGCAGTTCTGAAGAAAGGAAACGACAAGGATGGGCCACCGTAATCGCAATCGATTCTGATTAAACGATTTTTAATGCGACGAACTTGATGGTCGATCGAATGACCTGACCCTTCACCTGTCACTTCGTGCTCACGATTACTTTCTCTCTCGACTAATTTACACGATAAATATTAACAAACCAAGGCATAATGGATGAAAATGATATAAAAATTATAATGTTCGTAATATAAAAATTATTAATACATTATAGGACAAATGTAATAAATATAATAATCAGGTTTATAATACCTCCTTTTTCGCTGAAAGCTTATACCAACTCCAAAAATCCAGCCTATTAGAACATTTAGGAAATTCTTAAAATGTTTATCATCAAATATATTATCGATCCAATAAGAATCATGATTTATATATTTTATAAAAATATATATTTAAATCCTAAATTTACTGCACTAATCTGCCAAAGTAATATATCTACTAGATATTACCTATAATTAAATTAAATCGTTCAAGAATTATGAATACTGAAGAAAATAACAAAGTCCTTTCGTACAAATATATTCTAATCCATCATAGATAGAGATTTGAACTCATGCAAAGTCTCAACAGTCGACTAAAATCTTAAACTCGTCTCTTTAATTGCAGAGCTACGATACCCTAAGCAAGGGCAAGAAATCCTGGAGCGTACGGCTGGGCCTATCGCGGCAGCATCAGAACCACACCGATGATCCCGCCAGCAAGAACGGCTGGGGCACCATAAGCGGCAGTAGCGTGCTCTCCCGCCAGATGATCTACGCCGGTGACCCGTGGCTATACGGCACGGTCAGGTCGTCGAGATCCGCAGGTCAGGACCCCGCGCCGCGACCCTTCCTGACGCCGCCACCTCTCGGCGCGACGCCGCTGCTCGTTGTATGTTCCTGTCCCGAGTTCCTCGCGGGCACCGTCAGGAAGCTGGGCGGCTGCCGGAAGTGCGGCGGCCACCGGCTGGCCGGAATGACCCTCGGTGGAACCTGCCGGCTACCGCCGTCCTCGCGCTCCAGGCCGAGCCTCGCCGGTGAGTAACGAGCGAAGCTGCGCCTGTCGGCTACCTTGAAGGGTTCGCGATACCTCCTTCCGTCCCCATTCACCTTCGTTCGCTTTAACGCGTTGATCGCCCATATCCGGTTGGCGATTGTGTTCCCGCAGGAACCCAACGACTTGAACTGAAGCTTTTCTTCGCCCAACTAGGATTCTACGAGTAATCTGCAACAGTTTTTCGTTTGCAATGCGAATATTTCACAACGACAACGTATAGATATAGTAAATATAGACAGATATTTTCCTTTAAACAAAATTACTTAATGTCATCGTGCTCTCATATGACCTGCGCCGAAGCAATCTAAGCAAAACTGCGGTGTCTCGAAATAACTAGAACGGTACGCTTCTTTCTTACATTTTTTCTAGTTTGTTGAGGTAATTATTCTCGATAAAGTTGTACAAATCGGATCGCGATACTTCCTTCTGTCCTCGTTCGTCTCACTTTGTCCGCTTTAACGCTTTGATCGCCCATATCCGACTGTGTTCCCGCGGGAATCCAACAATCCACGATTGGCTGAAGCTTTTCTTCATCCGATTAGCCAGGATTCTGCGAGTAATTTGTAACAGTAATTTCATTTGCAATGCGAATATTTAACAGCGACGACATATAGATAGTAAAAGATATTTTCCTTTGAATTAAAATTATTTAATCTCATCGTGCTTCCCTATGATTTTCATACCGAAGCGATCTAAGCAAAGCTGCGATATCCTTGTTACATTTTTTCTAGCTTGTTGAGATCGTTATTCTCGATAACGTTGTAGAAATCGGATCGCGATGTCACTATCAAGCTATCTAGCCTCAAAGCAACGCTGCAGCGTGCCAGACTACTCCGTTATTCGAAATTATTCCACGCGGAATGACGAATAAGAGAAGCAACAAAACTGCAAAGAAGTCAGAAGCAAGGAAAGAAATCGTTTCTAAAGCAACCGCAGTCATGCCGGGCAGACAAGCGGCATTAATTACAGACATGTTGCCAGTGTTGCCAGTGGCGGGGCGCGGGTTTGATGCCCGCAGGGGTCCATCCGGCAGCATCCGGCGAACGATGAGCTGCGTGCTGCGGCGGAGCTGCGATTTCCGGTGCGGTTTCGCCTGCACGAACTTTCGTCTCCGCCCGGTCCCTTCACGTGCGCCGTTCCTCGATATTCCTAGGAGGGGGAGAGAATGGCTCCTTGCGATTTCGAGATAAGCGAGAGAAAGGTGCTCCGGGAGCGGAGGCCGCTGTCGTCGCGAGGGATGTCGGCTCGCAGAACAGAGATAAGGGAGGGCGGCATGATTGTTGGGAGCTGCTGCCGGCGATGACGTTTACGCTCTAATTGTGCCCGTTTCGTATTAGAGATTTTCTCCTCGTACGAGATAGCGTGCACGCGGCGGAGCGCGGAAAGTTCTCGGCCGCGGGCTAGATTAGCCGGGTTTTACCTCTTCGTGATGCGGTGATGCTCTCGCGCGTACCCAATTCAGCTTGCATCCAAGTCGTCTCGGACTGCACTCGCGCCGGTTTGTTTGCTCAACCGCTCGCGCGAAAACGATTGCTCCACTAGACGTTGGGAACGTAGGCTAGCTGTTACGCTTAGACAATCGATGCTTTACACGCGGATGCATGCCTCGCCACGGCAGGCGAGCTATTCACATCTTATCGCATCATCGCAACGCGAGATGCAAATGCAAATCCTTCGTCAGATTAACCTTTGATACCGATTAGCCTTGATTAGTATCATTTCATCTCATCAAGAGAGGATCAGGAGAAAAACGATAGCCATTAAGTATGAAATTTAACGTCGCTATAATTATCTTATAGATGGTTCACAGGTCTGAACCGTGATTTTAAATATCATTGTTGCTCTTGCGCGGCGAGATTGATTGTCCGCAATTTTTTAACGTGCAACGTGCACCGATATGTATTATACCAATACGACAATTGAACAGATCGAAATGATTTATCAGGCGTCCTGAGGGCTTCGATCGACGATCCGTACGATCAGATGCGACGGAACCGGCTGGTGGAACCGAGATCGCGGGCACGCAGCATCTCGCCGCATCGATCGACCTCGCAGCGGGATTCCAGAAGCCAGAGCGTGGTTGCGCGGGTCGCCGCGAAGGAGCGGAAGGGTCCGATCGACAATATGACGTCATCGTCGTCATCGTCATCGCGGTCCGAGTGGTTCGACAAGGAGTCGAGCGCGGCCGGGTCGTCTCCGGACGATTGGACGAAGCTGGAAGAAGCATCGGAGAGTCACTCGCGAGTCCATTCCGTCGTGACGGCGTCCGCGAGGCTGGCCCAGAAGAAGCCGCCGCGGGAGGCGAATCAGAGGAGAAACGGCAGCCAGGAGGACTGGAAGAATAGCCAAGCGGACTCGCGAAGAAGCATCCTCGAGTGCGACGTGAACCCATATCTATTGCTGAAGAAACAGAAGGATGAAGATGATCTGAGCGACGGCTTGTCGGACAATGCGCTGGAGCAGGATGACCTCGGGACCACAGTGTCGTCCAGCCTGTTCGACCCGTCAAAGGTGAAGTCGATCGAGAGGATACCGAACAGAAGCGCCGTGGCGGCGATTGGCGGTCAGCGGATCAGAGTGTTCAATGAGAGGCCCAGGGAGATCTCGGACGACGATGAAGACGACGACGTGCCAGCATCGACAGTCACGAGGATCCCGATACCGAAGGTGTCGCCGAAAAGACCGCCGAGGCGGCTGAAGGAGTCTCGGCAAACGTTGAAGAGCATCCTGAAGCGTGGCCGGGTGATGGAGAGCAAGAGGAAGAACGTATTGTTCAACGTCGACAACGTGATATTCGCGCCCGAGAAACCGTCCGAGGCGACGCGATTGTCGTGGAGCAGGAACGGCAGGATCGCTACCAGCTGCGCCAGAGAGAAGAAGGATAAGAGAGAAGAAGGATGCACCGAAACTGAGGACAAGGAAGCGCCGAGCGCAGTGCAGGAGCAGCAGGAGAGACATAACTTCATTACGATCCCAAACATCAAGGACCCGAAGGTGGACAGGGTCAGGTTTAAAGAGCCGAAGATCGTACCGGAAGTGAAGAAGACTGCGCCGCCTGGTCTCGACAGAATCAAGATAGACAAGTTCGTCCCGTCCAGGAAGCTCGATCGTCCAATGACGTTCAAGAAACGCGAGGAGACCCGTGAATCACGACCTTTGCTCGGCAATGCTTCGTCCTCCTCGAGGATTGGCGTTTCCAAACAGGAGGAGAGAATAATACCGAAGGAGAGGATGATCAGATCCGAGGACGAGACGGAGCTGGAGATCGAGATCGAAGAGCTGAAGGACCGTCTGCCTTGCATCGCGGTGGACGAGAAGGATCTGATTTTGAAGTCCGAGGGTGAGTAAAAAACGTAAGACTCTTAATCGCAAGCGCAAGTATCCCGATTGCATTTCGGATTGTTCCTGGCTCTATTTTGCCACATAGATCATGCGTCATCAGTTTGCGTTACATTTGAAGGAAAGAAAAGAACGGCCTCCGATAAAGTATTGTCTAGGCGTCGTGAGACGTCGTGCATCGTCATTGGATTATAAATGGCGCAGAACATAATTGTACGCGTTGATAAATATCCGTATATAATTGATTAATTTTGATAATATTGCTTGGCTCGCCTCCAGAAAGCCGTCTGAGAATCAGTTTTGCGGAAATTGACCGACTAAGACTAAAAGTCTACACTTATTCGCAAGTAACGATCGGCGCTTATCGCGGATCAATAATTTCGTTCGTCGACTCATCGGTGCTTATCGCGTTATCATCGCTGCTTACGATTCTTCTCTCCTTTGATTCCATTATGCTAATAATGAAATTAATGAGCCGTTGAGGTTGGCGCGACATCGGCTATTCTTGAAATCGGCTTTCGAAAAAAGTTATCCGCTCAAGGAGAGACAGCTCGTGCTCGTTCATGCTTTTCCTAAACGCAGCTGCATTCCTGAAAACTGAAAGATTGATGTATCTGACGACGATCCCGCAAACAATAAAATCGCTTCGAAAAAGTTCGTAAAAACGCCCTTTGTTCCAGCTGATTTTATTTTATTCCCGTGAAATCGTCGTTCGATCAGGCAAGCTAGCACGAAAACCACCTTACAAGTTAATTTCTTGCTTTTTGCATTTCGAAATACTGACTTTATCGATTCAAAATCGAATGCCGAGTGCCTACCAAATAAGTGGCTCAAGGTCAAAACTGATGGAGACTGTCCCATTGACCGAAATCTTTCTTGTACTTTTACGAGTGAATTTTGGATTTTACGCCGCGCGCAAAACGAATTAACGCGATTGAAATCTAACTGTTCTTAAAATCAGGCTTCGCCGATGACAAGAGGAGAAAGGTCTGACTGATCCTGGCGACCTTGAGCTTTATCCTCGGACCATTCAATTCGGGCTGTCGGAGGAATTGCCTAAAATAGCGTCGTGAGTTGTGATCGAAGCGGTCGAAAGTATATAAGGTCAGGGTTGCCTGGCCCCGAGCTAACAAATTATCTTGGTTAGTTATCTTAGCTCCCAAAGACACGTCTCGTCTTTTAGTAGTTTTAATAGTTTAGCTGTATAGTGTATCCCAAAAAGCTGCTATTTCGCAGAGATGTACAAGATGCAGCGGCGGTCTGCTACGTTTTATGATTGCGGCGCTTTATTTTCTTCTTCTTCTTCTTCTTCATCTTCTTATAGGCTCGTGTCCTCATGTATTTTATGCAGTGTGCCTGTTCTCCTGTGACGTCGATGTCCAACTTTCACAGCAACGTTTTGAAGGCCGTTCAGGAGGCCTGGGCGTGTTCGGTTTCCCATTTCTTGCGATTTTTGCCGGTTATTACCCTGTTTTTATGGTCTCTCCATGCTCGTCTTCTGACTCTGGCCCAGCATGCATTTTCATTTTTCATCAATTATTTTCTTTATTTTTCATCTATTATTTTTAATTATTTTAAAGTTAATTAAATCAGTTTTTTTATTTATTTATAATAAATATATTTTTTAACTTTTTTATTTTAATCTAAATTAATTATTTGAAATTATAATAAGTAAGCTAAGATAAGCTTTTAGATTCATACTCTAAGTATAGAAATTAATTTTCTCTTGTCAAATATTTATATGAAAATCTATTTTAATATAATTTTAAGTATATAATTTAATATAAATTATATACTTGATTTAAAAGGATTATTTTGATAGAATAAATCATGCAATTTTATCGCTTACGACATCCTGAATTTCGCAGATATTGCGGATGTCTTCGTTGCGAATTCTATCCCGCAGAATGTTGCTAGTGATGCACCTTAAAGTCCTCAATCTTTACGAGGGTTTTCATCTTCTTGTAGGACCATGTCTTGTATTTCATTCAGTGTGCCTGTCCTCCTGTGATATCGATGTCCAATTTTCGCACAAACGTTTTGAAGGCCGCTTAAGAAGCCTAGACGTGTCTAATTTCCATTTTTTGCGATTTTTGTTGACCATCCTGTTTACATGATCTCTCCATACTTCTGACCCATCTTGCGATATCCTGAATCTCGCGGATGTTGCGGATATCTTCATTATGAATTTTAACACAGTTGCACCTTCAAGTGCTCAGGCGGTTTATTATCGCTCGTAAAACTCGCGTTAATTCATCCCCTCTTTTTCTTCGCGGCAGATCGGCACGTATCAAAGGCAGTTTTCTGTTTTCTCTTTAAGAGGAGGACTATCGCATATCGCAACAGTGATGCAAAGCCACGTGCGTCCCGTCTTCGAGGCATCGAGTAATACATCGACTATTCGTACGACTACTCTTACCGGTGATGTGTGTCTTCTCTTTAAATTGTTCGAGCGATACCGCGTATGACATAAATTATTCCGCGAGACGAGCGATACTTTCCGGAGGCGGCATTGTCGTATGACCTGTGACTCTCAAGGAGGAGGGAAGGGTCGCGAAAGTGGACGCGTGGTGAAAGGTACGTAACGATCAGGGACACAATGTGAGCGGCAATTGTCCACCTTATGCGGAACAATGTACGCATATTTATCAGCGGCCTGCCGCCGTATCGCGGCAGTGTCACGCCGAGAAAGGCAAGGGAGGAAGTAGAAATAGGCATGATTACGGATTTTCGTCCATTTCTCCGCGACACCGCGTCCGATTTCCCGTTTCTTTTCTGGAGGACACAGGTCAGAGCGTTACGATCGGCATGAGAACAATATCGCGGATCGTGCTCGCGAGCGAGTTCCGCGATCGATTTCAGATTTCCACGATGTGGATCCACAATACGAGAAGCGATTCGTGGATCCGGCAGACAGCAGCCGGCCTGAAGCAGCATTATGCACAAACGACGAGACATGAAGCGTTGCGGCGAAAGGGCAGCCGTGCGGAGAACCGATATCTCGATTTTCGGACAACGACGCGATGCCAGCTCGTCGCGAGAGCGATCGAGGCGAGTTAGCATGTAGTCCAGTGGCTATGCCTCAACAATCGAGCACGCCGGTGAAGCTCGCGCCAGGACGAGACCAGGATCTGATCTGGTTTCGCGGTCCTCGTCGCTTCTTTCAGAGCTAGGATCGAGCGGAGTGGAAAATAAAACGCATCGCCTACGGTGACTTCCGTTGCGGTGATGCAAATCATCGATCCGAACGAGGAGATCGTTACCGCTTCTCCGCTTCATCGCGACACGATTAATCAATCGGATATCGTAAACTCCTTCCCTCATCCGCGAATCGATGATCTGCATAAACCGCAGGCACAATCGCCGCTGGATCCCGGAAGCTATCGTGTGCTTATTCTCACATAATATATAAACATCGCGCAGCTCTTCGCGGTGAGTCCGCGGATAAACTGCACTGAACTCCGTTCAGCTCGCGTCTAGCTTCTTTCCTCCACAATGCTTTAATTAGCTGCGCCCAAGTGGCAGTCTACTTTCTAAGCTCAGGCACGAGCGAGCGCGACGCGTTCGAATTATAAAATCTAAACGCCGATTTCTTTTTCGCGGATCCTCTCGTTTCTCTTCTCCGGCCGATGCATATCGCGCGGTCGTTCGGTTTCATTTCGTTCTCCGTTGCAAGGCCCGCCTCGCCTTACGCTCTTACCGCCTCGGCTATCAATTAAGCGCTCTGTCCTCGCCGTTAATTGATAATTAAACGCGTAACACCGGGCATAATTGCTCCGCGGTTCCGGTCCAGTAGCCGGGAAAACGAAAACAGGCGGCGAACCGGGATGGATAAACGTGAGACGGGAGCGGGGGAGGGAGGGAGAAGCATTCTCGGGACGTTGCACCCGCGAATTTTACCTAGACTTCCGTGTGATAATAAAACGCGATACGATCGAGGAGAGGGATCGCGCTTTCTCGCTCGGCGCGCAATTTCCCGAACAGGAACCGATCGATCATGATACGCCGCGCATGCGCTGCAACGGATGCGCCCGATCTAAGCTAGTCGAGAGAATCTTGGCTTCTCTCTTTTTTTTCTTTCTCTCTCTCTCGCGCGCATGCGTCGCCGTTGTTTACCCGCCGGCGTCATAAATCATCAAGGGAGCCTTCCCTTGATCCGCGCGTAATTACGCTTCTCAATCTCTCGCGCTCGCCGACATTCGGCGCTCGATCGTCCACTTCACGGTCCACGCAGCATCAGCGATCCTCTTTCTCTCGAGGGAACGCGGCTCCTCGTCCGGTCTTTCTCGTCGCCGAAGCGTGCACGAGCGACTCGTCTACGATCCCTCTTTCTTGGTTACGAACGCTCCTTTAATCGTGGCGCACCTTTCTCCCTTTGTACTCTCTCTCCTTCTTTGTTTCTTCTCTCTCTTTTTTTTTCATCCTGCCTCATTGTCCGCGCGTATGCGCAAAATAGCGCGCTCCTCCGGCGAGTCTCCCGCCTTACTTGCCGAATGAATGCTCGAAACTCCGCGTGAGAGATCCGCGCGAGCCTCGGCATCTCTCTTCCTTTCTTCGGCGTCCTTCGGCGGAGCTTCAAAACACCAGCGGTCCGTGCTGGAGCGAAGCGTTTCTCCTAATCTCACGTCTGGCCTGTAACGACACGGAGAGTTACGTCCCATGTTTAAATGCTTATCCTTGCCAGATATAAATCGTCCCTCGCGAAACCGCGAGGATCGATCTAGCTCGCGGAACGATCATGAACGCTATTCATGAGGCGATTTGCGCAATCGCTCCTCCGCGAATGCCTCGGAAATTCCTGGCAGCCGCGTAAAGTGGAGCGGCCGTGGAAAAACGGTTGAATTTTCTCGCGGCGAGAAATTCCGAGACCGTGCAGCGACCGCTACACTTTCACCGATCGTTAGAGATGCGTATCGAAACGATCGAGAGAGGACTCTCGATAGGGCTCCAGTTTTGTGTTGACTTCGCCGCGGGAAACCGAGAGTACGGCAAAAAGATTAATGGCGTGCTTAGAGCAGTAAATAGCTTACAAGCGAGCATCGCTGTTACGACGTGTTACATATCCTCGATAACATACTCGACAAATGGATCTCTTCAACGATCGACACTCTGGGACGAGGTTTTTCTTTCATTTTTCACGAAAGAAAAGAGAACGGAAAGGAACGAGATTTGCAAAAGGAAACGCGTCTTCGTTTCGATATTGCAGTTTGCAGCTCTCGAGCGCCAGCGCTTAACTCGCAATGGATTATTCGCTTTTTTTATACCTCAAAGCTATTTTTATCACTGGATCCCATGTAACGTTGATACGTTCAACTTTATTAATTCCTACAAGTGGCTTATAAACTGATTCCATGAGAGAGAGAGAGAGAGAGAGAGGATGAGGAGATGATCCGTTTCGCTGCGAGTCGCAATCTCGCGACAGCGACAGCGATACTTAATTTGATTTCGTAATCGCTGACTGGTAATTATGCCATTAAGAACATTTCGACTGCGGTGACAGGAAACGCATGCTGATATTTTTTTCGATCACGGGGAAATAAAAACCGCGCGCGGCTAAATGTCGCTTTTAATGTCTCCTTTAATGTCTGGTTGTTCTGTTTTTTTTTCTTTCTCTTACACATTGGCATGCTGAATTGCATGAATATCGAGTGCACGACTTCGGTGCACGACTTGCGCGAAAGTAACCGTAACTCTCGCATTTGATCTTGCATTACGTGCTCCACGTGACGAGACGCCAGGAACGACATGGTGGTTCGAGGAATATTTAACAAGTATCCTCGTATCCTGGACTCGTCTAGATTTTTAATGCTACATGCCGGAAACGTAAAGAGAGAAAAGTACGCGCGGTGATATCCTTCGCTTAACGTTACGCGACACGCGTTTGATTAGAAGGATTTAAATATGTCCGTAAAGATCGTTAAGACTTCACGGTTGTCTCTTCGCTCCATTCGATCCCTCACGATTGTCTTCTGCCGTAGAGAACTCGAGGAAATTCTTCCTAACGCGAAGCCAAAGCGACCGGTCGTTCAGCAGACCGGAGGTATCAGCGGGCGACGTGCTGTTCTCGGACACGATGCGTTTCAGCCTCAGCAAGAGAGAGAAGATCAAGGAGCTGCCGTCATCGACTATTGGTACGGCTATGATCTCGCGCGAGGCAAGCCTGAAAGGAGAGAGCAAGACGGGGAAAGTCGAGGAGGAAGTTCCAGCCTACGACGAACTCAAGGAACCCAAGCGGGAGGTCGAGGCGGACAAGGACGTCAAGGAGATCTCCGAGAAGACCGCCGATAGCGTCGAAAAGGAGGCCGAACCGCCACCAGATGCCCGTAGCGATATCTCTGACGCGAGTAACGAGCACTTCCGTATGATGAGACCTACAAACTGGTCTCCGCCGCCTGGTAGGCAAAGGCATCGCTTCAAGGTCGAAGACTCAGCCGCCGATCAGGACAGCGGTTTGCTCAGGGATCATCGAAGGACGATTTCGTCCGCGTCGACGGCGTCGTGGAACTCGACGAGCTCATATGGATCCTCGAAGATCGAGATCAACTCGCTCGAAAGCAACATCTGCAAGATCACGGTGAGCCCGCGTTCCTCGCCGCTGGTCCATCGCCTGCAGATCGGCCCGGATTCCAGCTCGAGGGGCGGCAGAAGGACCTCCATCCTGATCAACGGCGATCATGGCGCCAGTACGGAACCAGCGCCCGGCAACAAGGTGACCATCAGCGTCGGTGGAGAGGACAGCCTATGCAATCCGACGGTGATCTCCGTTAATTCGGAGAATTCGCCCAAGATCCAGAGCTCCGTCGAGAACCGCACTCTGGTGATACTCGAGAATTATCGGTCAAACATCGTGGTCGAGTCGGCGAACGACGACTCGCGTTCTAAGCAGGTCGCCAAAGACAATCATGTCGTCGAGGAAATCTGCGAGGCGAATCTGAAGACGAGCGATGAGATGGCCGCGACGTCGCCTAGCAAAGAGGCCTCCCCAAAGACTTGCCACCACGTGGAGCCGGCGAATCCTGAAAAGGAGAAGAGACCGAATGTCGAGATTAAATCGTCCAATCAGTCCCCGAAATTCTACGAGAGAGCACCCGAAGAGAGAGCGAGTCGGTCGGAATCGAAGGCGCGATTGAAGGACATCGAAGGTTCCTTCAAGTTATCCGGTTTGTCGAAGGAGGCGCTAATATCGAAGTTGCTCGAGGATTCCCTGCGGAAGGCTCGCGAGAACGGCGAGATCCTCGACGAGGACAGCGGCCAGGCGATCCTGAAGATCCTAAAGCAGAGCCTGCTAAAGAGCAAGGAGTACGAGAGTTCCGAGTCCACGCTCGATGCGAATTACTCGCGATCGTCCAGCTTGAACTCGGACGGTGACTTTGTCTCGACGAATCTCTTCCTCGAGGAGAATCCCTACGAGGTGATCAAAGAACCGATTTATGAGGAGATACCCGACGAACCGCCGCCCTTACCACTCAGCCCGCCACCCACGGAGGACTACATCAAGGACAGGATCTACTTCGGCGATGTGGAGTATTACAAGAAGGTCGCGCCGGGCCAGTTCCTCGGTCCCTTTTTGTCCGAGGAGGTCTTCAAGAAGTCCAACTCGGAAGATTTGGCCGAGACTTACTTGTCCAAGAGCCCCGAGGACTTCTTCAAGAAAATGTCCACGTCACCGGAGGACGACAACAACATCTCAACCAAGTTTGAGCTACTGAACTTCCTGATGGACTCCAAAGATCGCGCGCATCCCACGGAGGAGGACGAGGACGAGGACGAGGACGAAGAGGACGACGCAGAGGGTGACCTAGAGGCTCTCTACGAGCAGAAGGAGACCAGCCTCGGCGACTTAAGTTCCAAGAGCTCGCAGATCTCCAACGTATCCGACAGCAGCGAGGAGTGCAACATTATCCTAACGAACTCGCCAGAGGCACTGAAAGTGAGTTCTCAGTTGTTCTTTGATCACTCGTAACTTTCATGATTCGCTGTTGTTTCGCGTCTTCTAATCTTCTGTTGTGTTCGCAGTCGAGAACGGTCGACATAGAGAGAACCGACAGCGGGGTCGGCTCTGAGAGCAGCCAAGCTAGCAGTACTCGGGGCGTTACGAGACGATGGAGAACGGGGAACGTTTCCTCCGGTCCGGCAAGTCTGCTGGCCGGAATGCCGCAAGTGATTTCCGGCGTCACGAAACTGTGCGAGGATTGCGAACAGCGGTTGGATCCTCTGATAACGGACAGGTAGACCGTGAGATCGCAGATCCGGACCGTTAGAACGATAAACGTGTTTCCGATATTCCTTGCTACGGGAAATTGCATGCCTACGAATTTCCTTCGTCACGGATAAAGAGAGAGAGAGAGAGAGAGAGAGAGAGAGAGAGAGGGAGAGGGAGAGGGAGAGGGAGGAAGACCGATAATTGATTTATTTAGAGGCTGCAGTTTAGCGAAGATGTTTCGTGATCTCCAAGCGTGCACTTGCACGCGAAGGCCCCGAAGAATCGTTAGAAGCATCATATCGGAACTAATTCGCGTGTGATTAACGGCTGCATCTATCTCTCTCATACATCAGCACCTAATTGATATACTGATAAACGACACGTCGACATGAACGCTCGTATCGTGCATCTCAAGCTGGCGTTCCGTTCGTCTTGTATTGGACGCTTCCTGCGACTCGTTTTTAATGCCGACGTCCTAAATCCTGTTATCACTGCCGGCCGGACTCGCAAATAGTACTCGATGATCCGGAGAGAGGATGTAACGGTTCGCAGTCCTCGCTAGAGCGTGTCGTCCGTCGAGTGGCGGCCGAGTTTCGAGCGTGAGAGATTCGCTCCGAGCAGGATTCGGCAGATTCGCATCGGAAGTATAAAATCCACGAACAAAATAGCGTTTCGTTACGGATTTTTAACGTCGCGATCGATCGTCTCTCGGTGAGAAACCTGTCCGAGTTTGGAGTCCTCTTATTTATGCTCGAAGCCACTTCGCTTGAAAGTCAAACGCGAGCGCGTTGACTTTGATCGATCGAGTCCTTCCACTCCGGTCGCGCTTACATCCGTGTTTCAATCGCGAAGCTAATGCGAACTAGTGACATTTAGAATCGGCGGCTAATGTAATTTTCGCGCGACCGGATTACGCGACGGCGCGCAGAAGAAGCGGTGGGCCCGCTTTCTCCTGCGGTCGATTTTATTTGGTCGAGAGCGAAAGTGTCGTTATCGAGGAGCGCAGGGCGATAAACGAATAACGCAATATCTGTATCTGGCCAGGGGCCGGGTGGATGTTCGCTTTCGTCCGCGATTCTGGATTACACGCGCGAATTTGCGACAATCGTGCGAGTCATTAGCGATCGCGTCCGCTTTCATGCCACTTCAATGGACGCTCTTCGCTCAAGGCGAAGACGTCATAGCGCGGTAAACATCCTCGGTTTACATTTTCTTCCAGCGGCGTGGTCTATGCGCCTTTCGTCTGCAGGAAATGTTCGAAGAAGCGCGCGGAACGGAAGGAGATCATCACGGAGATCGTGGAGACTGAACTCAAGTACGGCAGAGACCTGCAGATCATACTCGAGGAGTTTCATCGGCCGATGCTGAGGGCGGGCCTCCTCACGTCGGAGCAGCTCTCGGCGATCTTTCTGAATGTCGAGGAGCTGCTCGAACACAATCTCGCCCTGGCCGAGAAGCTGAAGGATAGCGTGGAGTTTGCTCAGGTAGAGGATCACCGCCTCTCGCGGTTCTTTCGACCGCGTTCGCAGAATCGAGAGCGATCGGGGAGGCTTCGCGATTGCGAGACATGGCCAACTGCTTGCTTTCCCAAATGCGCAGGAATCCGGGGACGAGGATCTCCTGACGGTGGACGTGGGCAAGATATTCCTCGAGTCGGAGAGGATGCTCCATGCATTCGAAAGCTACTGCACGCGTCAGGGCGGCGCCAGTCTGTTGCTGCAGAATCTCGAGAAGGAGAAGGAGCTGCTGCGCATCTTCCTCAGGGTATCCCAGATGGAGAACACAGTTCTGCGTAGGATGAATCTGAACTCCTTTCTAATGGTAACTGCGTCGGTCTCTGATCTTTCCCTTTCTGGGGAAGACCTTCCCTAATTCTCAACAGTGTGAGAACTTATTTATGAGATTCCGATCCTGGTTCTCGGCCAGGTTCCTGTCCAAAGAGTCACCAAGTATCCCCTTCTGCTCGCGCGTCTGCTCAAGGCAACGCCCTCCGTTCGGCCTGACATCCAGGATACGAAGAAGAGGCTCAAGCAGGCGCAAACGAACATAGAGCTACACCTGGAACATATGAATGCCGTAAGCAAGTTGCACGCGCAATTGTCACGCGCAGACCATCCCGCTCGAATGAAAACAAAAACCTCTCATTAACAGGAGGCGAAGGATGTTACGTCGACCAAGTTGTGGAGGAGGATATCGATCATTCAGAATGGCAGACGGTCCATCGGCGAGCAAGATATGGTGAACATCAAGCTGAGAAAGGTACATTATGTCAAATTGAATCATATCGTCTTCCGCATTGTTTCTGAATATCTCTTTCCATGTTCCATTAACGCGTTAAATCTCACGCAAGATGGCCGTCGAGATCTTGGAGTGGGCACACGAGGAAGCCAGGTTTGTCCTTGAGGGACGCCTGCTGGTAGCACAACCGACCGACAATAACTGGCGTCGCGGTCGAACGGTCAAACTCGCCCCTGTCACTGCCATGCTCGTCACAAACGGCAAGGTAAGTCAACGATTCACCCCGAGCCGTGTTGCACACACGAGACGAATGAAATCCCCATTTTCAGCCCAACGCCGAGTATCCCGAACTCAACGACGACTCGCTCTTTCCGAAGCACACGGGCATCAAGGAAGCCACCCTACTTTTGGTCAAAGAGAAACTCGGACGGTACTCATTGCTACGAGTAAGTCATCACGATGTCGCAATCTGTTCTGTTTGTGTCCGATCACCGATCACCGAGCGAATGCGTATTTTTTATTGTCATTTTAGGAACCGTTGTATCTCGATAAGTGTATAGTGTGCTGTGAAACAGATCTGGAGGATTACTTCGAAGTACAGGAACTCTCCTCCAAGGAGACGTTTATATTCAAGGTGAGACAGGCGCATCTGCGACACCTGCACGTTTTCGAATCCGTTGGAAAGTCCTGAATCGACGCTGAATCGAGAACAAGTAAATAAATGGACGTTGTTACAGGCGGAGGATGGTGCGAGAACGAAACGCTGGTGCAGAACGTTGCAAGGTCACGCGCAGTCCCTTGGTGCCTGGCGTAAGCGTCGAGGAGCCCTTCCTAATATCATGATCTGCGGCGTAGCAAGAAATTGATCGAGAGACTCGAGCAACAGAGCGCGTACGCGCCACGCTAATGTGTTTAGTTTTATATATCGAAAAATATTCCGAACGATGTAAACGAGATTCTGAGCGACTGCACGATCCGCGGCTGGATCGGCGATGATGATCAATCAAGATTGGGAGAGGACACTGGACCAAAGGATTTCCTCGGCTCATCGACGCGTTGTCGACGAGTGATACGAAAGTCTAGTTCTTACCGAATTCAAGGCGCCAAACTGCCTACATTCGGTTGTGTTACAGCACGTAGCAGAGACTTGAGTTTCCTACGTCGCTGTAATTGGAATGTCACATGCTGCCAAGTCGCGCACGCATGATTTCATCGATTCCTAATAATAATAAATAACTTTAAGTACACATATCTAATATATATATATATATATATATAAATGTCCGCATATATACATACGTAGGGCTATTTAATAGCCGTACGATTATATTCTTCGGAGACACGCGATGAGTAGCTGTGATATCAACCGGTGTGTATTGGGTAATAGTTCTCCCTTCGCGAATGTTAATCTACTTATCTGTTTCACCTTTTATCTGCGATTGTTCTTTTTTCATATCGCATGTCGCGGAAACGTCCAGGATAGAGTAGACTTTTTATTAGAGACTTAAGTAATAGGGTAATAGGGTTCGCAGATTAATAATACAGAAGAATACAGGGTGCTGCATACGCATTGTATAGCATATATGTATTGGTATCTCGTGAAACTGCAATTTTTTCGCCTCCCGCAATTATTTTCCCCTTCGGAATGATTAATAATTACTTTCACTACATCTCTAACAGGCATCGACGATACAGGGTATGCCGTATTGCGTAATTGGCCAACATTGGTATTGTGTGAAAACACACTCCCCTTTTGCAATTATTCTTCTCTGCAAGATGATTAATAATATTTTTGCCACGTCTAACACGCAAGTAAATTGTATATTGTATCATATTTTTATTTAAGTATGCTAAGTCATACATATTGCATATGTATATAAATGTATATTACAAACAATCCTCTCATAGTCCTTGTAACTGAAATCGATTGTAACAAATTAATCTGCCACATTACAACTCGCGATTTAATAAAAATCCGGAACATAATGCATTCGCGTGTATCCGAGCGGCCAAATTATTCCGGCTAGGAATTCACCTGCTCCGATATTTCCGTACAATCCTCCAATGAGATATCCCTCGACTTCGATAACGGTAACAAATGCCGAGACGCGCGATAATCGTATAAAGCAATCTCCGGATGCTTCTCCACCAAGTATTTGTAAGCAGTCACCATCTTGTCAACGTCTTCCACGGTGAATTGCATGGGCCTCTTCATCGGATCCAAATCGGTCAATTTGTACATCATCAGACCCAACTCTTGGCGACAATGCAATGGGAATAAAGTCCTGTGAAAAATAACACAAACGCTTGCCGAGTGATTTCGCATGCTGTTATAACAGATAAATCGAGGGATAAATGAGCTCACTCGATGCATTTTCTGCTATATTTCTGTCTGGAACTGAACAGATGTCTTGTGATTTTTTCAAAGAGCTTGAAGTCATGCTGCGTGCCTGGATTGATTAATGGCTTGAACGTCACCACTCCTACATCGACGTCTGGTTTCGGAACGAAGGCTTTGCCTGCAGCGTAATAATAAATTGAAAAGTGAATCGGTATTCGTCAGGCGAATTCACGTATCGCGATGCGATTTGAATCGTTCTAATTACCAGGTATAACGAAACGGAGTATCGGATAGGTCCACGTTTGTGCCATTATAGATAGCCTGCATCGTTGCTTGTATGAAACTTGAGATACCAAGCGTTCCGCCACTTCCTTTTGAAACGTCAATGTCATTTTTGTCCTGCCAAATGCCCAGGGTCCTCGTCGCTCCGCTATCGCATGTAACCATTTAATTATGAGTGCTGTCGACACGCTGAACGGTAAGTTACCGATGATGTGGATATTCGGAGGTTTATCCTCCCACATTTTCTTCTCCTCCATTGGAAACAGACTCTCTATATCCGTTTTCATAATATCGTTGTATATTATGTCCATTTCCCCATTTACCGCCTGAAATGAGTCTGCTAGCATGTCCAAACTTGGCTTAAACCTGTGATCCTTTTCTACTACTACTACTCGTTTAGGCATCTGTTTCAGAATAGATCGAGTTAATCCACCTGGACCAGGACCGACTTCCAGTACTTGAGCTCCGGTGAGTATCCCTGCTTTCCTTATGATTTTATCGCAAATGTTCTGATCCATCAGAAAGTTTTGTGACAGACGTTTGATGGCGTTCAACTGATACAGTCTCAGTATATCTCGTATCGCTGGAAGCGGTGGCAACCTCGGAGAGGCCATCTTTGCCGAAATACTTTGCGATATTGTAAATGCACAAGCTTGCGAAATGAGCGATTACGATTATATAACTTTCCAGGAAAAAGATATCAGGTCACAAAATTCTAATAAAATAGGATTGCAAAAATAAGCACTTATTAATACGATAAACTATAATCTTGTTTATTGGAATCTCTGACTGTCTTAGTCAGTCTTCTCAATTATTTTCTCCGGCATTTCAAAATCATCCAAAAATTTTTCCTGCCTAACCGAGTACATTGTATAAACATAAATTCCAATGGCCCCAAGACTCAAAAGAACTCCGCTAATCCTGTTACGCTTACGGTATGCCTGTACCGATATCGCTCTCTGTAAGTTTTGCTGTTCCAACCGTTTCATATAAATCACATCTGTGGATCTGAGTTTTCCAGCATCCTTTAGAACATCGACTTTTGGCATAAACTCATTTTGTTCAAACTGACTACCTGCAGAAGAAAATCAATAATGTTGTCTACGTCGAGGGCAAGAATCTGACAAAATTTTCAGTTCAAAACATTCACCAGATCCCATTTTCACATACAATCGTAGCCTTAATTAAGCTTCTGTTTTCCCCTTCTGATTATAGCTTGCGGTCTATCTCCTCGAGAACTATAATAGAAAGATTATTCCACATTTGAGCATTCTGTATTTACCTACCAAATCCTTACATACTGAAGACTGGACGTGCGTTACGTAATTTAAAAGCGAATTATACAAACTTTAAACCCTGAGTAAAAGAAAAATCCTTTTAATTCAACGAGATGATGACTATTAGGTTAAGTTGCATGTAATCCTCCATTAACAGCTACTTTATGTCAATTATCTGATTGCGATATTAACTAAACAACATCTTATTTTTTTTATGTAATAATGATATTGACATGCACGATCTATAATACGTACGATTAAAAATAGACAATGGTGTACAGAATTTCTACATTGCAAGATTACTCCAGCAATTCTAACACAATGATACCACTACAGCGATGACAGAAAAAGGAGAATGACATGGCGGTAATCTAGTAACTTTCATCGATTCATTCTGATTCGCTTTCAGTTTTAGCCAATGTAAAGAATTTTGATTGAAGATAGCCGCGTAAATTCTTCAAAAATTAAAGAAAAGACTTTGTGAAGTTAATCCTATTTTCCTGATATGAACTCTTGTCATTTTATATAAACGTTTTAAATTTCGAACTCCTTTAAGTTGATATAAAAACTGTTGCTTAAATGTTTTAAGCAAATGTTTTATTGCTTCATTTGCTATTGTTGAATTAATATCTTCAACTTAGATCTTTTAACGGATTTAAGCACGTATGACTTTTCAACGTAAAATATAAAGTCGCGTTTCGTAAACAATTCTATGGATTTGAGTCAGAATTCCTCCAAATTATCGGCAAGATGATAAGCAACATTGGATTGAAAGCAGAAAATCTGTGGAAATGTTGGACGAAAAGCAACAAAATATTACATTTACAAATAAATCACAAAAACTTCAAACATATCACTTTTTTTTACTCGCTCCTTGCCAGAGAAACACACTCACAGAAAGCCTGCTCATCGCATTTGACTATACTTATTTCTCCTCATATCTTCAAAGCTCTAGCAAGCTTCTCTTTGATCCGCCAATATGATATTGCAACGTTCTACGATAGAAATCAATCCTCAAACTTATCTCGTGACCAGAGCTTTTAAAACTTTTCTAATCGTCGATTTCTTCCTATATTCAGAGAAAAATGCGATTTCTCTCTGAAAAGAAATTCCTGATCGGAGCGAAACTGAAGACGCAGCTAACAGAGGTAGTGAGACAGTATTGGAGTTGCGCAAGTCTGTTGCCAAACACCAGATATTCTAAGTTGAGGACACGAAACACGCGTTTGTTAGCTTTCATTTCGGCTTAGTGAATCTCTCTCTCTCTTTCTCTCTCTCTCTCTCTCTCTCTCTCTCTCTCTCTCTCTCTCTCTCTCTCTCTCTCTCTCTCTCTCTCTCTCTCTCTGCCTGATGAGCGAACCCTTGACCGGCTGACCTTTGCGATTCACGCACCAGCAGACACCCACGTGTTACAAGCATCGCATCAGCTGCTGTCGGACTAGCGTCACCTTAACGCTTCCGACTCTGATGAACACGAAAGAAATGTATAATGCATGCGATATCGTTAATTATATGAAATATGATACATGTAATATAAATAATGAGTGCATATAATTAGCGTGAGTAAAAATCAATCATAATATAATGTAATATAATAACAATCATCATCGCGTAATAATACGTAACAAGTAACGTTTGCGCGTTACTACATAAGGGAAAAAAAAAAAATGGAATTAAAAATTGAAGAATTCACTCTTCTATGCAATTTCAGGAATTCAAGCGTAACTCGTATCTAATTACGGAGCTAACGCGTTGCAGAGTTAAAGCAATTAATGAGAAATTTCTAATAGCGTAAAATTAGATCCGGCTGAATGTCGAATGGGCAATATTTCAAATAGTTTTCATAACTGCGAAAATATCTTTATGCACCAGTATTACATAATTTCAAACGATTCCCGCGTTGGCGCAAACGTTTCGCGAGAATGATCGATATCACTGAACATAAAAGGTGACTCAAAACGTGTGAGCAATAAATTATAAATATAAATTATGAAATGAAGGGATATATTTATATTTATAATTTCGCGCGCGTTATGCAACCATCCATGCGTGTGCGGATTCCTATCGATTCTTTCGTCGATCGCGATTCTCGCGATAACGCGCGCGTCTTCGCGCGTCCTTTAAACTTCACATGTGCATAGAAAGCATTTTTCTGTGCGGCCGCTCGATAAGAGTTACGGCGTTTGAAATAGATCCATTCTCGCTTAATATAATGGTGCATTGTAGAAAATAGTCTGTTCTGACTGTCAGTCGCCATATGTCGTAATCGATCGATCGAATGCTCCTTTTCAAAAGGAGCCGATAGCGGCGCTCGTTGCGCTCTCATTCGGCATGTTAATAACGATGTACACGCGTGGAATTCGATAGATTGCGAGCGATACCGCTGAAATTCGACATTCGAATCGATAGTTCGCGTGCAAGTGGATTAGGCGGCTCGGATAAATTTTCAATTGGATCGGTAAGCTCTTGTAACGACCAATGTTGCGCACCAACATGCGCATATACATAAAATCCTAGCCGGCGATGCATTTCGGACGTATCGCAATCTGTATGAACACGTTTAATTTACACGTCCAATTTCATTCTAATCCCATATACCGGACGGTAATTAGAAACACTAACTGGAGCAGCTAAACCTAATTGGTTTAGCATTATTCTCATGATTGAACTTGCTGAATTTATTATATAGTAGTATGTAGCATTACAGTAATATAATACTATATACAAAATACTAAATTAATTAAAATAAATAAGTAAATATATATATATCAACTTTAAAATATAATATATTAATAAAGGAAGAGAAATAAATGTTATATATATTAATAAAATAATGTCTCTAACTATTCTCAATTATTCTCCCGATATAAGACAATTTTAAAAGTAGGAATTAATGAAACCTCAGGGAAATAAATATATTAATAACAAATTATATCTTCTAAAAGATATAACTAAAGCCGATTAAAATCTATATTAAAAATAATTACTTCAAATTTCAACTCATCCCTTCCTTCAAATAATAAAAGTGTATACATCAAACCAATTACTCAAATCCTTAACAAAATTATATAAAATGAATACTTATTAAACATCTAAAAAAAAAAGTATATATATAGCGAGAGAGACAAGTCTCTAATTAATTATATACATTTCTACATAATTACTGAAACCATTTTCCTTTCCTTTTAATACCTCTTATAACGATCTTTCGTAATATCTTTTTATCCTGATCTTATAATCTCCTGATCTTATAACCTTCTCAAACTTCATTTGTTGCAAAATACAGGATAACAGACGAAGATAATATCATCATAACAATATACCTATAACAAAGATTACGCGTTTAAAAATCAATAAATTTGCAAAATCAATAAATTTCTCGTGCAAGAATGACAGATTAGATATATGCACGAACGAGTGATCCTACAAAGAGCAAACAAAGCGCAATTTCCCGATAACCGACGACACATCACCTGTCTTCATCGCGAAGCGGTGACTCGTCTTCGTTACTCGCCAGCGAAAATCAATGCTCGGACGCGCGTTAAGCCGCAGCATCCCGAAACGCGCCCGCATCGGAGTCGACCCGGGTTCTCCATCTCTGTTAGATGTACGAGCACGCGCGCTTTACTTGATATTGTTTCCCATTGCGGTCTTTGACTGATTTGCGATCCGCGTTAGGACGATATTACGTCCATGCTGCGCCACTTCCGCGTCTTAAATCTCATCGCGTTTCAGATCGAAATATCGCCATTCGAGAGCAACACCCTGGTTGCTTCTCCAACAATCATCGACTTTCTCGCTTCGACATTATCGAGCCGTTAGCTTGGAGACTTTACTACCGCGGAGGATGTAACTTACGCAGGAATCGCGCGAACGTTATGTTCGTTACGTAAGACCGCGCGCTCTCGCTGTGCCTCGAATCTCGAATCTCGAATTATATGCTCGCGAGACGATAAATCGCTCGAGCCTCGTGCCGCATCTTCAGGCAGTCCGTTGTTTAATAAAATAAATCGCGTCTAATAAAATTAATAAGTGCCCGGTTAGTAATATTTGGTAATACAATAACTACAAACTATTTATTTCAATAATCACTAAACAATATCGCTAACAAATCACCAAACAATAAGAAACTAATCCCAATAAATCTCATCCAAATGAAATTCTAATTGATCTATGACTCAAAATCACTAATAACTTGGAAAAAAACCAACATTGGTACCAAAAGTAAAAACCGTCCGTTAAATTTATGCCAGCCAATACAAAATCTCGCCATTCGACGAGATTATCAAGACTAATCCAACAAATAAAGATGCAATCAATCGAAAATCTGAATTATTAGAGAATTAATTCTAGAAATTATCTGCTCGATTAATAACCTAATATCAATTATAAACAAGCCAATCCTTAGGATTAATATTCTAACAAATATAAACCGCCCGAGGAAAAAGCACGCGCGTTCGTGCCGGTCGAGCGGCGAGAAGCGTATTTACGCATGATGACATTTTATAATATCAGATCGTTGCGAGGGAAGATAAATATCAAGAAAAACGTGGATATCAACGAGATGACGGTGCAGAGCGAACACGCCTCTCGTATTTCCCGCGGCAGCGTGCGTGGTCGTCACAACGATCAATGATTCGATCGTGCTCCGAAGCTAATCAGCGAATTCTTCATCAATCGGATATCGTTGTTTTTATCCTACTCGGCCATTGCGAGGTCACGATACCGCGACAATGCCGCAAATGGTTTACCGGATTCGGCAAAATTAATAGGCATCTCTGCCTATTAATATTCCCGGAATGCTCGGGGATATTCCCAGATAACCGATCGACAAGCTGTCTATTTCGCATCTTTTTTTATCAAACGTGTCATTAACGTATTTAAATATCATTCAAACGCTGTTTTAGTATCGCTTTCGTGCGCGCGATGTATTCGATATTATATATCGACCGTTGCATCGCATACTCGCGAATGAAGCCATCCGAGAGATAGAGAGATAGAGAGATAGAGAGATAGAGAGATAGAGGAATAGATAGATAGAGAGAGAGAGAGAGAGAGAGAGAGAGAGAGAGAGGAGGGGGGCAGGGAGACTCTAGCTCGGCTGAATGTCGTCTTTACGAATTACGTCGTTTCGCGTAATTCTTAAAGCTCTCGCTAATACGAGCGCGTAACGCGCATAACGCGAGCCCGCGAAATTGATTGCCGACATATTTTCGCTCGATCGTTCGATATCGATTATCGGCTTTATCTCGCTAGCGGATCAATCGAGGATAAAGATTGAATCTCCGAGCGTGCTCGATAAAATCACATGAGAATCGCACGATCGCGTACTCGATTTCATCAACAACCCCGACATTCTCCCTTAAATAAACGAACATTGCTGTTTGCTTATATCGCTTTTAAAAAGCTGACGCTACTTCTGGATATCTCATCGAAGGTCAATCCTACAAAGTTTTTCTAGCTTTGAAATTATGTCAGATTGCAACACAAATCGTAAGACTCAGACATCGCGCAATGCAACGGGATATTTATCGTCGCGCGAAATATTCATCATCATCGTATTCATATTCGTCGCTAAACTTCGCAGCTAAGCAGAATGCAGGAAGCGGAATGCAGACTGAATCGGCGAAAATTTTTGAGAATGAACGAACGCATTCGGCGAACGCATCGCCGTCCACTTGCGTGGACGTTTCCACGACCGTTTCTCTCGCAACTTTACTTAGCTCCGTGTTGCATGTAAACACAGCGATAATCGGTCGTTGCTTTCTCACGAGCGTGCATCTTCTCTTGGAAACTCGACAGGCTACAACATTAAATCGTAATTCTGAGATTAGAATTCAAG
Organism: Eciton burchellii; assembly: GCA_020341155.1. Taxonomy (NCBI): domain Eukaryota; kingdom Metazoa; phylum Arthropoda; class Insecta; order Hymenoptera; family Formicidae; genus Eciton; species Eciton burchellii. The sequence goes on along the minus strand of JAHMML010000058.1, from coordinate 744,175 downwards.
CGTGTCTTTCCGACGAAATATTCTTATCTCTGATGAGATAAGCTTGAAAAACAATATCGAACATTTTACTTTCATCAGCTGAGGAAGTTTCTCTCCTTTCGTTCCTAAATCCGCGTTGTATATACATATATATACATATATATAAATTATAAATTTATCGAGGAGATTATTAATCGCGAAAATGTTCGCGCGGACAACTTAATGTGGCTTTTCTAGCAAAACGGACGGACAAAACGGCAGATTGTGTCGTTAACTCGATAAGTAATTGATTAATAACGCATACGAGTAACTGAGCGACAAACTACAATGAAATGGATAATTAATTGCGTCGCAATTATTATCATTCTGCTCGCAAATGGAGAATCTTCAATTGCGCGTCACGGCACGTGCGGCATATAAATTGTAACAATTTCCGAGAGATTGTAAATTATAACTCTGAAATAAATTGTAACTCCGCCTGCGCCAGTAGCCATTACTACTGCTGGCAGTCTTAAGCCCGGGTGAAGGAGGAAAGTTCATGAATAAGGTCAGCAAGCTATTCATTGAAAGAAAGAATTGTGCTTCTAAAATTATCAATGTAGTCTCGATATAATTTGGATATAAAACAAGTATATGAGCTTAAGGAGCAAGATAAGCATATATAAAACTTGTGTGAGTCTTATAACGACTCGTGCTACTGAAACAAGAGCGGAAACAACCATCGCTAAATGTCTACTAAGAGCAGAAAGAAGGACCTTATCACTGGCAAGACTACGGAATAGAATTTGCAAGGAAGATGTCGCGACATCTTCGCGAGATTCAAGATGTCATAAAATGGGCCAGAATCAGGATACGACCATGGAGAGATCGTGTGAACAGAATGGACGATAACTTCCTAACAAAAATCGCTAAAAATGTAAAACTAAACATCTCTAGGTTCCTTTTCGAAATGTTGGTGCGCAAGTTGGACATCAACGTTCTTCACAGAAGAACAGACACACGGTATAAAATACAGAACACGCTGCTATAAGAAGATAAAAAAGAAGAAGACTTGTAAAGGTCAAGGACTTTAAGATGCATCATCCTACGAAATAGAATTCGCAACAAAGACATCCGCAACATTTGCGAGATTCAAAATGTCGTAAAATGAATCAGGAAACGAGGATGAAGAGATCATGTAAACAGGATGGATGATAATCAGCTAGCAAAAATCGCAAAAAATGGGAAACCAAACACGTCTCCTGGATGATCTCCAAAACGGTGCTTGGACATCGACATTGCAGAAGAACAGGCACTATATAAAATACAGAACATGGTCTTCTAAGAAGAAGAAGTCTTATAAGCAGAAGAAGAAAAGAATCTCGAATCTCGAAAAGCGACTGCTGCCATATCGGAGTGCCTGGAGCATCATCGGCGAAACGAACTGCCATTATTACCAGACTCGAGTCACGGAAGGTGACTCGCGATGAGGTACGCGCAGCGCGCGCGCGAAATCGAGTTGCGAGACTTTACTCGCGTGGGCCCTCGCGCAAAGAGAGAAAAGACTAGTTTGTAAATTTTTATCGGATTTTCGCGTCTCCGCTTGATTATTATCCGATACGACTTTCACAGACGCGAGCTCCTCGCGATGGATACCAAGAAATCCGTTCCCTCGGCGGATCGCCAACGAGATTATTTCCAGCAGCCGAAGAGGCGGTCCGTTTTATCTCGTTTACGGTGGTAGCTCTCAGGGTATGCGATTTCACGCTAGCGGGAATCGAATTCCGCGATATTGACGAATCAGGGAACGCCGAGGAGACATCCCGCGCGCGATATTCTACGAAATGCGATTTCTGGCAGGACAACTCTTCGATGTGGATCGCAGCGTTGGGTCAATCTTCATTTCGACACGGCGCACCGCCGTGTTGTGTTGATAGATTTTCATAGCCTCTTACGCAACATCTTCTTTTTGTTACTGGTGCATCAAAGAGACCTAACTTAAGATATCTCCGAAATGACGCATTATTGCGTAAAATATTGACAACAATCCTCAAACAATCCTCCCGAATTTCCGGAATATTTTAGCCGCACCTCGCAAGCAGCTGCGCGCCATTTCAACCGAAAGATCTCGCTTCATCCTGATCACGCGATCGAATTCGCTAGAACAAGCTGAAATTGTTAAAAAATATTAATAGCAATCCCTATACAGTGTTCCCGAATCTCCGCAATGCTTGATAAGCGCATCGAGGCGCGCTTGCAGAGCAAATTGCATGGAAGCCACCCGGCATGGAAGGAACGACTCCGTGGACTCTGCAGCGTATCGGAACGTGAACGTAAAGGGCATATTGAGCGCAAAGTGGATTCGTGTATCTCGAAAGAACGGGAAGAATGAGAGACGAGCCTCGTCCTCGTCGCTGACGAGCGGCGGATACTCCCGGCGGAGAGCCGCCGTTCCAAGCGGCGGAATTCTCAAGCCACGGGACGATATTTTTTATTTATGAGGACCGTTAACGTGGCGGAGCCCCGAAGCAAAGCCCTTGGCCAATATCTATGATAATGCGCGATATCGTGTGACGCGGATTTCGACGAGGACGACGGCGACGATGACGAGACAAGGGATCGATCTCTGATCGCGCGATCTATCGAAAATCTTACGCATGCGTAATAACGAGATTTCGACGAGATGAATTCGCGAATGTAGGATCGCGAGAGTAGAATTAATCGCGAATTAATTTCCATAAAGATCATTCTTTGTTGAAATTTCGCCTAATCGAAAGCATAATCGTTGCTCGTTCTGTACTTTTCGGGGCACGCGTTTACATTTATTAATTGAGATTACTAGGGTCAGATCTAAACAACAACTCAGACGTAATTATTTAATCGTCGTGACAGTAATTACTTGGCCTTGATTCTCACAAACGTATATTAGCTGTCCGAATATAAGCTTATCTCTGAATAATACGGCTCCGACCTAACGTAAAATTTAAGTGGCACCCTCGAGACACATACGCATCAACTAGACATGTTTAAGTTTATCGTCGGTAAGCATCAAACTGTAATCTTACTCCGGTAATATGCCATCGCGTTTAATATAGCGAGATATCGAATAGATATTCCATTAAAGTATCGAGACTATGAGCATCGCCGCCGTTAAATTTTTCATACGACTTGCTACGTTGTGCTCACGCAACAGTAATAAAAGAAGGCTACTGCAGAAGAGGAGGATGAAAATGGGAAAAAAAGAGAGACAGCACGTTGAACGAAGAAGATGGATTTTGTTCAAATGACGAAAACGATCAAGACGATTGTGCCATTATGTCTCTCGTTTTCGGAAGTATCTGCTTGATACGTTAAGATCGTGCTTAAAAATCGATGTTAAACGATATAATACGTTGCATGAATTACACGAGTAATATCAGCGTGGGCCTCGTCTTAATTAAGGTAAATTGAGTTCTGAGGCGCAATTTCCGAGCATCCACATTTTCCTTTGTTAGTTTATATCTTGCGAAATTATATGGAAATAATTTCAATGCTGATATTAATGTAACATAAAAATAATAAATCTCGGTATTTATAAATTAGTGAGATTTCTTAATTAATATCTGCGGTCTTCCTTTTTTTTATTAATCTAGCCATTTACTTGTTTTGCATTCGATTTCAGCTCAGTCGAAGCTGCCGCTGGATCAATTAGCTGCAATTCTCGTTCGATTTGATTGACATTAATATTTATCGATGGATGTTTAGAATATGGTTGTTTAGTTGCAAGATTAGGACTTGTTGGAACGTTATACGCGAGAATATATCGTCTAGTTCAAGTTGATGTGAAAGTAGTAGTTTATTTGTTGTTCGAATAAATTTCATTACATCTTCATCATTTTCTTTATTAAAGTTGGAATTAATTAGCAGAGTGTAGTTACAACCTTTCACGGTTTATCTCCTTTTTTATATAGCGAATATATGTTACGTATTCATTTGGTCGATTAGTTATATTATAAATCAAGAGTATGTTAATTGTACAATTGTGCAATTGTACAATTAAGGTTTGATGATTTTTATCGCGTTCTTCTAATCTTTCTTGTCCGTTTTTTTTTTTAATTTCATCGGAGATGAATTATATCAATTATACCGTTATTAGAATGAGGAATAATTAATTATTTTTTATATCAATTAATCTGTTTCTTTAGCGGGGCTTATTCTTCGTATTTATATTCAATTGTTGAGCGTGGAGAGGTTTTTGTAATGAATAAAAGGCGTTTATCTGAACGTATAATTTTAACGTTACATTATCGATATTAATGCACGGAATAAAATACAGGATATATTTTATTTTACGCACGATTGTCGTCATTATGTAACTTATCATCATAATGTACCGCTCTTGTTTAATCGTTAGTAAACGCAAATTCTTATTACCGAGCATTTACGATCGTTCTTCAATATTTTTCCGTAAACGAGAATTGCACTGTGGATGCGTTATTTACGTGAAATCAATCTCAAATATCACGCGCCCGGAAGTCCATCGACTTTTCCTGCGCAAGAACGGATAAAAGTAAAATCCCCAAGGGTCAAGCACGCAACCGCTGATATTTCCGTCCGCACAAGTTCTCCCGCTTGAGTTATTAACGCCAGAGTTATTCTTAACTTCGAGAGCGAGCTATTGTCTTTGAGAACTTTGCGTGTCGGCTCAAACGTGGTATTAAAATTCAACACCTATCGGAAAACACGAAAGCAAGTTTCGATCTGTCGATCAGCCTCTTATCAGCCCGAGATAACGAAACGATAACGAAACGAATGAGTTAATAGGTTAAATAATGGGAAAAACAAAATTCTTTTTAAATTCGAATCGATATTTCAAGCTTCATTAATAATATCTCGTTAATACTTCATTAATACTGTAGTGATTTCCGAGCTTGGACAACAGAAAGGAAAATCCTCGTCGTTTTATCACAACATGATAGTACTCTGACGATAATGACGACAACAATGAAAGCGACGACAAATGTAAAAGAAGAGTCCTTTAATTTTATTACATCAGTAAATTATATCAAACATAAAGTCACGCGAGAAAGCCGTCCGCACACATGCTCATGCGTGACTCGCATTGTTCCACCGTATCTTCTATACGTATCGCAATTATCTATCACTCGCCTTCTCTATTGATCATTGATCTTTCTATGATCTACAAAAAAAATCAGAAGAATCGAAAGCGGATCAGTTCTCGATAATACATAAAATGAAAATAACACATAGCGATATATAGCGTTGTTCGTAAGAATATTGAGTGGTCTCTTTTCGAGGGGAGGAAAGTAAGGCGAACACGGAGAAAGTTCGATTAGAGAAATATGGTTTGATATATAATGAATACGTTTGCGTGGCCAGAACGGAGCGATGGAATCTTCCTTCGAATCCTCGCGTTCGAATCTTGGGGATATCTGAATTGATATAACTTTAAATTGTTTATAAATAATAATACATTAATTAATGGAATAAATTGTTTAAAAGATTTAAATTTATTATTAATAGAACAAATTATCTCAGCATTGTACCCTTTAGAGAGTTCACATTGACAAAGATGTTTGTGACTCGATATTGAATTGAGATCAATATCAAATGGATCAGAATGGATCCTGAATGGATCAGATTCAGAATTTTGGTCTGTTCGATTGTCGAGATCTTACGTGATTTTGCTTGCAGAGGTTTAGAATTTTAGTTTGTTCGACTATCGGAATCTTACGTGATTTGAGACGGTTTCGAATGTAAGCTGAATCGAATGTAAGCCACTTAGTGTCTATAATCAATTAAGACATGTCTGTACGAAAGGAGTTAAAAATTGTAACATCTAAGATCTATCTTAGATGTAGTAACTTAATTTAATAAGAAGAAGGTTAAATGTTGCTTTGGCAGATTAGCAAATTTAAATTTTAAAAATATATTTTTCAGGAAATATAAGTAATAATTTTATCACGTTATTAATATATCTAATGATAAATATTTCGAGGTTTTTAATAATTATTGTTTCTAACTCTCTTGCTCGATTGACAACCAAACAATCATCAACGCACACTCGTCACGCAACGAAAGGCCAATCGTGCGACGAGTTCTATTAGCAACAAACGAATAAGAATAGAGAAATACAAACGTTGACCCGTTCCGAATGACGTTTATCCTTCTCTGACGCGCTAATCGCACGCCGCGCCAATCGCACGCACGTCGTTGCTAATTCTTAACCTACAAAAATACCCTCATAATCCTTTTATTCGAAAAACAGAAAACAAATATCAATTGATATTTATCGTGTGACTTCTATCGTCTATCGGCATCGTAAAATCGATCGACGACGAATTTCTCGCGACGGATATTCGTTATCGAGCGCGAGGCGATGTAATCTCGGAGGTTAAAGAGGGAGAAACGCGAAAAGGGGGAGGGAAGTGAGGCTGGATCGACACGGAGGATAGAAAGATAGGTCTGCGAGCCTGCGCGGGACTTTGCCAAGGCAAGTAACGCAGGTAGGAGGGTAAGGGAGAGGGGGGGGGTCAAGGTGATCAGTGCAAGGTGGTGTTCGCAATGTGGACCCGCGTAGGCCAGTTGAGATAACTGATGGGTATTGGCGATACGTTGCACAACATCGTCAGCTGCGGCTGCTGATCGCGCATGGGTCTCGTCCGGAAACGCGATTACTCGCAACTCGTGCAGCAATAGTTCAATCATTCATCTCCGCGTAGAAGAAATATCTTGTCGAGGTTATCAAAGGGAACATAGATATAACGAAATATTGCGAGACAATGCGATAGAGATGCGCGTGTGTCGGTTTGTTGTGAAGTCCATGTTGAAAATTTCCGCGTTTGAGATCGAGTTTACTTAAATTCGCTGAGGTTATATATACTGGGCGCGTTGTTTCTATGAGAGTTTCTCTAACGCGGAGGATAGGGATCTTAATTTCAGACAACATCCATCGTGGAAAATCCGATCAAGTATCTCCCGCCAGGAAATTCATCCTCGAATCGAAGATAGGTTAGGTGTGCGAATTAACCTCTTCTAGCGATTCGAAACACTTGACGATTTCATCGACTCAAAGCCGCCAAGTTTTTGCCGCGGTCGGGCGTCCGATGGCTCAAGATCATCGAAAATGACGGAGGCTGTTCGATAGAAATCTTTTCTGTACTTTTACTTTAATAAATTCCGAGTTTTTGCAGACCAGTAAGAAATTAATTTGTACGCCACCCAACACTGTTTCGGAACGTGATAGACGCGCGTTGCAGTATTTGCGCCGCCCTTCCGTTCTCTTAATCTCTCATCTCCTAAGCGGGAGACGCGGTAGCGAGGCATCGACGTGTTGAGAGATTTGCCGGAGGCAGCCGCTCGAGAAAGGCGGCGATGGTTAGCAAGCGACGCTATTAGCGCCTAACGGAGCGCGGCTGAGACGCCCGCCTCCGTGTAATCGCGTAGTTACTCCAATTTCCACGATAATCCGTCCGCGGATTATCGCGCGAAATCGCAAGCGGGCGAGGATTCCCCCACTACTTTCCCGGCGCCGGCGACGCTCGCCGGCTGCGGGGAATCGAATTGCCCGCCCGCCTGCGTGCGGCAACACTGCGTGTTTCCGTTATCCTTGCGACACTTGCGTTTGCGTTTTTTTGCGATTCTCGCGCTAGCTTGAAAACGGATTTGATGGGAAAAGAGAGAGAGAGAGAGAGAGAGAGAGAGAAAAAGGATGAAAAGTCGATCGAACTGCGCGCGAGAAAAAAAGTCTGTCAAAATATTGTGCGAGGTGTGTAGGCAAACGTTTCCGAACGCGGCAGGTTTTCATTCAAAATTCAAAAATCAAAAACTGCTAAGAGAGAGAGAGAGAGAGAGAGAGAGGGAGGGAGAAGGAGGATGAATAGCTGGTCGTGCATCATTTTGAGGCGCGCAGTTGAATTTGCATAGCGACATTAAATGACGTTACACGATAACGGTTGGCAAATTGATATAATTACGAGACAATGAAAGCAAAATAGTTGAGTGGAGATAGTTGGAATAATATTTGACTGCAAAATTTGAATATTCCGTTGGAAAACGAGTGCGTTGGCGGTTGACGCCGCGCTCGCGTAAAATCAACGGCAGTAACTAATTCGCGTACTAATAAAGTATAATAATTGCTCTCCCCTCCCCCTCCCCCCCTCTCTCTCTCTCTCTTAGTCTTCGTATTCGCGTGCGAGGGCGTTATTTCTGAAAATTCGGTATCGCGCGGATGACGCGCATACTTTTTCATTAAAAATCGGAGAACAAGAGAAGACTGAATTTCCGAATGAACCTTCGAGAACCGTCCACGCGTGGCGCGCGTAATCTCTTTCACATAACCTCGCACGATCTTTTATGCAGATTTCTATCCTGGATGTGTGAATGACGTTACGAATTATTTTCGATAACGATTGGAGAATCCCTTGTCTGTCCACGCATTAGTTTCCTCTGGCAGGTAAAATTCTTGCCAGCAGCGACCGATCGACCTTCCGTCGTTTCCGTCGAGAAGAACGAAACGCGCGATGACGCTAATCGTCCTCGAGAGAAAAGAATTTCCAGGAATTCAGGTCAATTTATGCGCGACCTCGCGAGACTCGCCGCTCAGCCGCGAACCTTCCCGCGAATGAGATCGCGTCTCCCTCTTGACCTTGACGGAGGTCGCGCGTCTGACTAATGAGAGAGGTTAGTCGCACGCCGGGAAACCGGAAATCGTTTCCGCCCTAAACGTGACGCGATGAAGAAATGAGATCGGTCTGTGTTCTCCGGAATCATCGTTCTCCTCTCAAGATCGAAACTTATGTTTAGGTTATCGTTGAGCCCGCCATTTATCGTTAATCTCGCGCGTGGTTTCGCGCTTGACAAGCTTGCATTCGCGGGCGTTTCCGCCCTTGACGTGGGTCTTCGAAGCATTCGCGAGACTGTCCCGCATAAGTTCCTTGCATGAATGGGATCAATTCGCAGTCATTGTTCGAGATAGTCTATTGTAAACCCGAAAGTGCGACGCGACAATGATTAATGTTTCCCGTTAATCGAATGGCGCTCTGACTTAAAACTCAGAAGAGATAGGAAACATTTGCTCGACGCCCTTAAAGTACTTGCTTCGAATGAAAGAGAGAGAGGGGGGGGAGAAGGTTTATTCCTTCGTTGGAGTTCTTATTCACTCGAGCGTCGTGAAAAATTCAACTCAATTCAGGATCATCCGCGTATTTGGTCGCTCCGCGCTGTTAACTCAAATTAAAATTCCAGCTTTAATAAATAAGCGGGGATCTTCTCCCCCCCCCCTCCACCGAGGCGGGGATCCCGCTTGGTGCTTGGGAACTTTTTCCAGATAAGCCGTCCGCGGCGTCTGATATTACGATAAGCTGGACGCGCGTGGACGGTAAGCGCGGAACATCCGCGAGTAACAGTAGCAACGCGTATTCCCTGCTTCGGATTCACCGGCGGGGAATTTCGCGATCTGTATAACAATAATAATATTTGGCGCTATGTCTCGCTACGTACCGCAAAGGTATTCTCGCATTCGCGAAAGTCGCGAACGAGGACGCTGGAGCGTGTCGGCGAACAATCGAGGCACGCGGATTCTTTTCTCGGCGAATCGCACCGAGAGATGAAAGACGCGATTCGCCAGCCGTGGCCCGTAGTCCGGCATTCCTCCCTTGCTCATGTAAATTGTTAAGAACACAATTTCCCGGGCTCCCCGTCCCAATTACTTGAAAAGGTGGGCATTCAGGTGCGCCGCGAAACGCGGCGAGAATTCCCGCCGCGAGAAAATTCGCAGAGGCGGGAGCGGGCCGTTATCATTTTCTGCCGCCTCAAACCTTGCCCTGATTTAAGCAAGTTTATGTATCGAGAACGACGGAGCGTGAGAAAGAGAGAGAACACCTCATTTTCGTTCAGTTGCTTCTCTCTTTCCTTTCTGCGCGCTTCTCTATTCTCGCGTTTCTAAGCGTGCTTATTCCCGTGTCTGCGTATGCATCCTATAGGCTAATGAGAGAGAAAGACAGAGAGAGAGAGAGAGAGAGAGAGAGAGAGAGAGAGAGAGAGACAGGGAATTGCTTGCGTACTCCTGGAGCCTGAAATTGCTGAGATCGAAGGACATTTCCAACACACTCAAACAGATCAAATGCTAAACTCACGAATTTTCGATATATCGATAGAAATCCTAATGCATCGTATATTTAATAAAAGTATACAATATATATATATATATATATATATATATATATATAATAAATCTAATAAAAAGTGATGTATTCCATTATGACATCGAACGATCCTTGCAATCGATGACGTTCGTTAAAATTCCTTGCTGGAGATTTGCTGGAGAGAGAAGAGGGAGGTTCCTTTAGCTTGCTAAAGGAACATCGAGCAGGAAATGCAAATTCGAACAGAAAATACGTCTTCATTACGTGACGCGATAAGCAGCAACCTACGCGCCCTCTCGCCCTCTGCCCCGGCTGGATAACGAGCATCCGAGAGCATCGGGGATCCATTTCTGACCCGCGGGTCTGGTTTACCGACGGCCTCTCACCTGGATCCCTCGGCCACGGAACTTTCCGCGCGGGTCCTCCCCTCCGGCCCCGGCCCCTGCGGCGTCATCGTGGCTGGAATTCCGTTCCGACACCCCGGCGTATTACGAAGCGCCCCGAGACGCGCACGCGGTTCGTCGCCTGCGCATCGCAGGATACCGCTCGCCGCCTACCCCTCGGGACAGTCGTAGGAGAAAGGAACGGAGGAGTTGGGAGGGACAATGGAGGGGCGGGAGCGCGAATGAGGCACAGGCCCGACCTGAGCCTTCGCCAGGAAACTTTCTCTCCACGCGCGCGGAATCGATCAGGTAGTGACGTCCGTGTGACGCGCCTCGTCAGGAGGATCCGCTCCGGAGGAGCGTCGCCGTCCCCCACCACCATCCCCACCCCCACCCCGCGGTCCTGCCGCGGTTTTCACGTAGATAATAGAGGTGTCGAGAAGTTTACGCGGAACGCGCGCGGGCTTTTGTCATTAACGCGTATATCCGACCTGTCGCTGATCCTGAATCTAACGACGGACTCGAACTTTGTTCGAAGCGCGCTCCGCGTCTGCTTAGAGATCAAAGCGCACTGACGATCTCCAAAGTGGCCGGAGATGAGGGATACCCCTCGCGGATCAGGATCGACGAATGGCGTTTGGTTTTGGGTCCGTCGCTTTAGCGTAATTTTCATTCCGCTGCATCGGATTTTTGATATCTCGGGGATTTGGATTCAGCAGAAAGAGCGAATCGCACGAAAGCCTCCGCGTTTTGATTTGCTCATGTCGCTCTTTTTTGTGGCGACGATGTGGTCGCAGGGCACAGGTGGATTTATCTCGAGATGGAATTAGCGTTTGAAGAGACATTCACCGCGTTTTAAGAGCATTACGCTGTCAGACCAAACGACACGCGCGCGAGCGGCATTGCGATTTGTCGCGAATGTAAGATTCAGCGATGCAGCTCCATTTCCAGCGTTCCTATTAAAGCGTATCCGCTAAAACGGAGCTACGTTTGTTTATTCGCGTATGCGATTCGCATCCGGCTCGCGCGATTCAATGAATCGACGCGACGTTATCGAGATCTCGCGATACACGCTTCGATCCGCTTGTACTTTACAGTGGCTCTGTTCGTATTCGTCGAGCGCGATTCGGTTTACGATCCCCCGCAGATTTATTTCCCTACTTATCCATTTAATAAACAGCTGGCCGCTTGAATCGCGCGACGATAATGTATATTCCCTTCAACGAGTTTCAGCTTTATTCATGCGGGAGCGCGTTAATGAAAAGCGGAAATTCCATACAAAGGGAGAGGGCAAAGAGAGAAAAACGATATCGATGATTACGCGATAAAATTGCGCGTGCTCCTGTCATTATCACGATTGTTGCAAAAACGACAGCGCTAACCGCCTGAAACGCCTCTATGTGTGTACATTGCATGCCCATGTAAATTTATTGCGTCCGCGCGTAGAACGCGCCGAGGAGGCGGACGGCTAACATCGCGAGCGCGATAAATGCGATTCCACGGCGTCGAATCCGCTTCCCCTCTCCCCTACCCCTACCCCTACCCCCTACCCCCTACCCCTACCTCTCGCTCGTTCCGCGGTGGTGGACATTGCGTTTGTCCGGTCGCGTCACAGTGATCACTCGTCTTTCCGGCGGATTTCGAACGTGCGGCGCGAGCACGCAGTAGTAGTGGTCGATGCACGCACCGACAACGCGCGGCCCAGTGCAGTTTCTTAGCCCTGTCCCTCGTCTTCCGCATCGGACGACCGTGGGGCGAAGGTTCCTGGCCCCCACGGACCTTCCGGGGGGAGCAAGAGATCGCGGGCTTGCGCTCTGAGCTGCTCGTCTAGGGACTCTAGAGCGAGGGGTGCTAAAGGAGCGCCCCTGAGCGGCGCTAGGTGGGGTTCAGAGGTGAGCTTTTTCGGGGGAGGACGCGCTCGTCTGCTGTAGAACGCGGCTGCCGCGCGGCAGGAGGAGGAGGAGGAGGAGGAGGAGGTGTCGCGGCACACCGACAGGAGCAGGACGGAGGGGGGAGGATGAGGCGGCGGTGGCGGTCCTTCGGTGGGAGAAACGGTAGACCCGGGCAGTGCAAGCCGGGCTGCCTGCCCGACGATACGGTCGATCGTTTTGTTGGGTCGTCGCGGTGATCCATCCCTTTTTTTTTCTCCTTCAACGAGAACAAGCCCGCGTTGAGATCGCGCAGCCGAAATGCCGGATGTCCCCGCCCTCTCCTGCCCCCGTTGAAAACTCCGCCGCGTGCACCTGTCGGCTCGTGTTGTGTCAGAGACGAAAGTGAGCACGCTGCCCTGTGCAGGAATAATTCGAGAAAAAGAGAGAAAGAGAGAGAAAGAGAGGAGGGAAAGAAAGACGAGGTTCGTTTACTCGCGCAAAATAACCGGAGCTGGAGAGTGCGCCCGAGGGGTCATACGTAACTTCCATCTCCCTCTTGGAAGCTCGCACTGCCAACAAGTAACAGGTTGGTGTCGTAGCAATATCTTTAACAGTGATCGATCGTCGTCGATCCGAGGGATATGCATGCTCCTACGTACGGGAGATCATCATGTCGCTCCTCGACAATCGGTATTCGGATTTTAATCTATAGATTAGTGTTAGGGGAATATTCAAGAGCCTGGTCGAGTATCAGCCGRAGTGGCTTAGGGTGCGATGAAGACA
>JAHMML010000058.1:573556-729449 GCA_020341155.1 Eciton burchellii | reverse complement strand
CAAACTCGGCCCAAACTGCTGTCCAGCTTGACTTTTGGAGATGTCAATCATAAACCACGCGTAACGATCCGACATATTGGGCGCGATCTATGTGGAAATGGCTAATACGCATTATTGGTATTTGAGTGTAGCTTTTTGCGGTTTACAAAGGAATATTGGAGGACATCAATATTAAGTAATAATGTTATATAGATTGTTCGAAAAATACAGCTGACAATACCAACGGGTCGGGAAAATATGTCTCTCGGGAGAAGCATAAAGTGCGAGTAGCTAGGGAAATCTAATTGGGAGATGTTTTTATGCGGCTTGGAATTCTAGAAAGTACTTCGCTTCTTTCCATTCTCGTGTCATCCTGTTTTATGAATCTGTGGATGCTATAATTTCAAGAAAATGTATACACATTTGGAAACGAGGTATATAGTTCTCGTTGCTGCTAACGAGGCCGTAGAATCAAGAGGGTTCTCCTATTAAAACCTATAGAGAGTCCTCGCAATCCATGATTTTCACTCTTTGAAAATGTGAATAGAAGATGCGGATAAGGTGCTTCGGATCACAATCGCAACCGACAAACGATCTTGATAGATCAATGAGTCGATCATGGCAGTTGTCTTGCACAAGAACGATCGATTCGTTACGAGATACATGTTGCTTGGCGAAATATGGTCGATTATCGAGGAGATAGATGAACGGCAGATGATGCTCGGCAGTTTCCGCGCCTGATCTCGAGCCGCCAAGTCGATATAAGTCGGCGAGTTCCGGGCCAAGTAACAGGTTGCCTCGTTTGTAGATTAGAACGGAGATTTGTTACGCGTCACTCTTCCTTGAGAGAGCGCGCGGGTACGCGATTGTAATTGGATTACTTTACGAGGCGAGGTCGAGCCCGGAACTCGGTTCATCAGTTGAAATTGTGTCGCTCCACCTGCTCCGTATTTGCGTCTTTCTTAACAATGACGGAGTCGGTCTCATCTTCCTGTCAATCGGGAAACAGATTTCGCCGCCAACGCGGCGTCGACACAGAAAGCTGCTGATTGCACATCGCTCGCACGAATATGCGGATTGATTTATCATCATGAAGCGTAAAAGAGACGCAAAAGCAATTCCGCGTGAGCGATTATGCTTTTAATCGCAAGCACATCTCGTCATCGGTACCTCGAAAGCAGAACAATTGCTGAGACTGATTAGATGTTTCGTCGCAGAGGATGAAAGAGCGACGCTTTGATCCTGCGCGAATGTAAACGCGATCGCACTCGCGTGTTCTTTCTCGACGGAGGTTGGAGATAATTAAGTTACATGCCGAGATAAACCGCTTCCAAAGCGCCCTTAAGATACTTTGCGTCGGACAACTTGAGAAAGCTGTCCTTATTTCCCGCGATGCCGCATTATGCCGCTTTTATCCTTACTACGGGCAAGCGGAAAACTTGTTGGCGCGATACTGCCAGCCTGCCGCGAATATGACAGGTGCGTTTCAGATGACGTTTCAGGGGCGCTCTCGAATTCACTCGAATTTCCCCGGCCTGCGTTCTCCGTTTGTTCTAGAATTCAGCGAGCGGATTTGTCAAGGACACACGGTACGATGCTGAAGAAAGCCGATAATTCGATGTCACTTTCGTATATATGACGAAATATCGACCCACGACGACCCACATTTCACGGCGATCGGATCAGCTCGTTTGAGAAAGGATCCAAGAAGCTTCGAATCGAACGAGATAAATGATCGACGCTGCCATGTCGAGCGCGCGGGATGCGGAAATAGGTTTTATTTACGCGCGATACTCTGTCAATTGGAAAAGCAAGGTTCCCGCAAAATTTAATTAAAGCATCGCGCAAATCGCTCGACCGAGCGAAAATGATGGTGAATCAAAAAAGGGAAAACGGACCGATGATCCGTAATGCCGAAACAACGACCGGGCTCGAATGCGTACGAATTCGCGGTGAGAATTCCACTCGCGCGATTAACGCTCCGCGATTCCGGATCCCACTTTTTCGCTCGTTCATGAAATACTCATGAAATAATGATTAATCCGCGCGTAATAAAGCGAACACCGTTATTAATCTCGCGGAGAAAGTAATCGAGCATTATGCTAAAATATCGGGACGTGCCCCCCCCCCCCGCGCCCTTCCAATTTCGAGGACCGATTGAGAGCGCAGCTGTTCAAGCGGATCGAAATAAAGGTTATTATTAGCTCCTATTAAAATGCACAGACGCGTTATTAACCTCCACTAAAATAAAAGTCATATTATTAGCCGTTTAAAATCATGCCGAGGCGGCAGTTTTATTACCGGCGAGCCAATAACGATGTTAATAATGCACGTTGGCCAGTCATCGCAAAACCGATCGAGAACCGATAGATTCGATTCGGGCAGCAGTGCAATCGTCGGCGAGAAACGCGCGTTTTTCCGCGGCGCGTTTTCTTATCTCGCGAATTGGCCGGCGCGGTGCGCGATATCCGATCAACCTCCGCTGACCTCGAATCTCCCGCGAGCGCAAGCATGCAGCTTTGCACGGGCCCCGCGGAACGCCGGTTGACCTGAAAACGAGACCCAAGCGCGGCCCAAGCGAAGGGGAGAAAGGTCATCGAGGTACGTCGAGATCGCTTTCGAGATCCATGCTGATTCGCGTCCACGAAGCGTTGAGACTCAGCGCTGACATTCGTGATTCTTCGGATTCGTCGCGAGAATGTCGAAGCCGAACTCGTGCTCTTCGCCATCGGTGCATCCTGAAGATCGGATTCTCCTTTCTCGATTTTTCATTCTAGATTCCTGTTCTTTCTTCGGTTGCTTTCTACCTTTTGCTTATCTTGCACTGTCTCTTCCTTGGTCGGTCTATGCTTCTTCTGGCGATAGGTGACTCGTCTCTTGTAATTTTCATCAGGTTATTGTCATATATTGTATTTTCACGTTCGTTTTATTCTATTCTTCGCTGATGTGCCCATTTATTCGCATCTTCTAGTTTATATGACCTTCCGATGGCCTCGCTTCTTACTTCAACGATTTTCCTGAGAAACATCTCAGTATTCTCACTCTCTCTGTCCTCTCTAATACGCGCTTTGTTTTTGATGTGTCGGATCTCATCCGCTGCGCATGTCACGATGCGTCTAATACCTTGCTTTGCAGGCACCTGACTTTGTTTCGTATTGTATATGTCAGTTTCCTCAGATCGAGTCCTCGAGGAGGATCCTGTGATATTATTTTTCGAAAGATGGAAGTCTTCTTTTCCTTTTCCTTTTTCCAGTTCTATAGCCTGCTTTCTTTTTTCGCTTGCCATCCCGTCTCCGTTGCACTCTAATGCACGCTTTATTTTTAATGTGTCCGATTTCGTCTCTGCTGTGTATCTAATAATTGCTTCGCACGTTTACTGTCGTTTGCTGTCGAATATGTCACTTTCTCCAGATTGTGTCATCGAGGCGTTCTATTTCATTAGAAAAATTAGCTTTCGAAAGATGGAACTCGCGCGCATTAAAGACCGATGGTCGAAATTTATTTCGGGACCGAAATTGCCCGCAGCATCCAGCTCGCTCGAGTCCGCGCAAATCGGATCACGATAAGGAGATGTATTCCGCGTGCGTGCGTTTGGCTGCGGACTTGCCGCGTCGGGATTCCGCGAGTTCGAAATCAGGCAAAGTTCCCGCGCGCAGCCGGGCAAAATTAAGCCACGTTCGATCGATGGAGCGCGGGAGGGACGTCGAAAGACGGGCGGGGGCTTCGTCGGAGCGTCGAGAGCGTAAATTAATTTGACTCGCCTCGACGTCAAAAGCCACCGACGAGCCCTTCTTCCCTCCTTCCCCTACCTTCCCCTCCGGCCACTCAGGTTCTCGTTCGCCGATCAATTCCGTTGTTCGTCCATCCTTTGTCGACGGGCAGCCCCGTAAAGGGCGATAACACTCGGCGGTGCCCTAGCATCCCTTCGTGTTTTCCCCGCGATCGCCTCAAGAAAGCATCGCGCCATGCAATTCGTCTGAAAGCCAGTCGAGTGCGTGCGGCGTTCGCCCTGGCCTTAATAAACCGCGCACGATCGCTCCAGACCACGCATCATCCCTTTGTCCTCTCATCCTGCAGGGGATGCCCGTACGGGTGCATGAAACATTCAAACGTCCGCGATTTTTCGCCCATACGTCAGCGGACAATCATCGTCGCTAGCTCGGCTGAAATATTCCCGATTGCGCCTGGGAGTTAATTATTGCGACTACGGGGTAACGGATAATTTCGCGTAATAAAGCGCGAAAGAATGCGATCCCTCATGGGCAAACGCACGATGATGACGGTCGTGTTCCCCGCGATGCCAGACGCGTTCTCTTTGCCTGCT
Organism: Eciton burchellii; assembly: GCA_020341155.1. Classification (NCBI taxonomy): domain Eukaryota; kingdom Metazoa; phylum Arthropoda; class Insecta; order Hymenoptera; family Formicidae; genus Eciton; species Eciton burchellii. The sequence goes on along the minus strand of JAHMML010000058.1, from coordinate 725,146 downwards.
CTTTGAAGAGGAGAAAATTTATGTTTAGTGGAATAATGTGAGACACAAAGACAACAATAATTCGCGCATTTCGAATTGGAGGATGCTCTCTGTTAAGAGGTCAATCGCGAATTATGAAGCAACGCGTCGGCTCGCACTCACTTCCTGCTGCAAATCGCGGAACAGAACATCAAAAGAATATCTCGTGTGCTTTATAAATCCCACTACTTCAAGGGGAAGGGGGTAGTCCGAGCAACCGGCGCGAAGCAATAATTCCGCGAGCAAAAGTTATGGAATCTCGGGGTGAGTCTCTAATTCGCGGCAATAATCCGAGCCGGAATTATTCATTTATGTATATTTAGCGTAAATAAGGGCGGGAGATCGATTCCGGCGTGCCCATTCTCGGGCGATTATCCCACAAAGGAAGTGTGTCAACTGCATGTCGCGAAATTCTCTTTTATCGCCTGTCATCGCGGCTCACGCTCGGATTGTGCGCTTTTATTCGGCCATAAAACCCGGGGCACCGCGACGTAGGGTCATTGCGAGCGCGGTCAAAGGGCTGAACCGGGGAACCGCGCGGGAAAACTGCCCCGTAACGCGTCTCGACGCGCCGCGCGGAAATTGAGTCGCGGTCGTTTTCGTTCGCCCGATTCCCGCCGAAATCGAGGGGGGAGGCCCTTTTCGGGGTTGTTTCGGCGCGGGGATGTCAATCGTGGCGACGAAATCGTTCCGCGGAGCGGAAAAAGTGAAAAGTGCACGAATGAAAATTTTCCGCGAGCGGAAAGTTTTGTTATTCGTTTGTCGAGTTTTCGTGCTGCTAATTGATAGCACAGATCCGATTGTAAGTGATAATCGATTCGTAGTTTTGATAGCGAAAGTGGCGGGCTGCTTAAAAACGCGCGATGGCGGCCGCCATCTAACCTCAAAAATGCATGCCGAGCGATGCTCGCATCCTCGCATCGATTCTTGCACCCTCATTGTTTATTGCATGTCGCGTTTAATGCGCGCAATTGCTCTACATCGCGCGCGCTTCGCGTCCGCTGCTAATGAGGATCAATAAATAATAAATGCTCGGTAAGAGCTGCTCATAGCGGCGTCCGACCAAATATTACGCGTTGCGATTAAACACACAGATCGCAGCTGTAAAAGTAGAGCACGCATTTCCGGCTTCAAAGAGATTTTAAAATGGATTCCAAAGCGCGCGCGCAGGATGGATTGAAATCGATAAGTGAACGTTTCGAGTGCTCCGCGGAACTTAAATATCTCGAATCAGACGTCATCATATTTCGAGATCGCGGCAATTTGAATCCCCGCGAATCCGCGCGAATGGCGAGAAATGAAGAGACGTCGTTCTTGAAGAGGAGCGCACAGTGATTTTCCTCTTCTTCTTGCCGAAGGAAACGCAATTTGCATCCTGACGAAAAACCTGTGCGGCCAAAGTGCATAATTAATGACTCGGTGCTCGCGATTTCTCTCTCTCTCTCTCTCTTTCTCCCGAGATCGTCCCGGGATCGTTGTCGCGTGCCGGATTAATCTAACTTTTTCCAGACAAGTCGCCCAGAGGAGTCTGATGGATGCGAGACGAGTCGTAATCGCGAGCGCTTATAGTTTAACGAGATTATCGCTCTCGCGTCTCAAGTTGACGTGAAACGAGAAACGGCCGCGATGAGTAAATCGATCTCTCGAGCAACGCAAAATAGCAAGAATTTCCGTTAGCCTTGTCACGTTTCGCGTGACATGCGGACGCGCGCAGATTCCATCAAACTCGCTCTTGCTCTTCGCGCATTAATTATTCACCTTTCCCGCTCGCCGCTCGCATTTCGTCTCTGATCGGGAGAAGCGATCGCGCCTTCTGGAGGCGCGAAGTTAAACGGCGCTAAACGGATGCCGCTTTGCGCGAGGCTCAGCGAATTCAGCATTTTTGTGATTCCGGATCCATTTCCGGTGCTCGGCTTCTCGTTACGATAAACCCGACAAATCGGGTTTATACGCAAAACGCAAAACGGGCGAAAGAAATCCGCGGTTTATCGGCGCCAACGCGACGACACGCTCGTTTGCGAATCAGAATTCTCCTTCTTCTTCTTCGATTTTTCATTCTAGGCTCATGGCCTAGAATCTTCTTTTTTTCGGCTACTTTCCTATCTTTTTTGTTATCTTGCACCATCCTTGGTTTCACCGATCTGCTGTTCTCTATTCCGTATTCATTTCATTCTATTTTTCGCTGATGCATTCATTCCTTTGTGTCTTCTGCTTTACATAATGTCCTCGCTTCTTATTTCATCAAGCAGTGTTCCCGAGATACGCCTCAGTATTCTCATCTTTGTCGTCTTTAATACGCGCTTTGCTTTCGATGTTTCGTCTCTGCTGTACATGTCATGATGCGCCTAATAGTTGCACTTTCCTCGAATTGTATCATCGAGGTATCCTATTTTATTTGCTTTCGAAAGATCGAACTCTTCTTCTTCTTCAAACTTCCATTCTAGGCTTTTGGCCTTCTTCTTTTGGTTGTCTTCCTATTTTTGCTTATCTTGTCGCACCGTCTCTTCCTTGGTCGGTCTATGCTTCTCCTGTCGATAGAGGTGACTTATCTCTTGCAATTTCCACCAGTCTCTTGTCCTCTATTCCATTTATACATTCGTCCCAGTCTGTTCTTCGCTGATGTACCCATTTATTCGCATCCTTTACTTTATGACCTCTTGATGTCCTCGCTTCTTATTTCATCCAACGTTTTTCCTGAGACATTCTCATCTCTGTTATCGTAATATGCGCTTTGCTTTCGATGTTTCGTCTCTGCTGTACATGTCATGATGCGCCTAATAGTTGCTTTGCACGTTAAATCTCGTTTTTTGTTGAATATGTCACTTTTCATGTCACTTTTCCGGATTGCATCATCTTGTTTTATTAGCTTTAGTCACTTGTCGTCTCGCCTTGTCCTCGATGTTTCCGAAGCTGATTACATTTATTCCAAGACATTTAGATATTCCAATCGCCGTTTAATTACCTGCCCATCCATCTCTATCTTGCATCTTCGTTTTGCTCCTCTGCTGTTGTCATACATCTATTTTTTCCGGCTGAGATGCTCATGCTACATTCCCGCCCGGCGGTATTGAAGACGCACGTTGGTCATAGATCATAAATTCACAGAATACGATAATCGGAAAATCTCGCGAGCGTTAATTCGTTAATGTCCGCTTCTCGCGAATCGGTGCCACCGATAATCCTCGCGTTAAGAGCGCGTCGCTCCGGTTGCTCGAGGGTCACAGGTTGACCCACTTTCTCGATCTGGGATAGCACGCGATCGCGCATTTCTTCTCTTCCTTGCCTTCGCTCTGCTCTGCCTGCCCAGGTCAATTCCTGGACGTCAATTAGGCATCGGGGAACGGGATTAAATCGGATAAAAATACAATTACCACCGACACCGAGCGTTTATTGCTATTAACGGACGGCAAACAAGACGAGACGAACTCGACGGAAGAGAGATCGATTCTGTGCACATCGAATGTGAGCGTTAGAGAATCGAGACGAAATTTTAAGATTCGTGTACATGAACGAGCATTTGGTTGCTTCCGTTGCACTGGAACAAGACTCGTGCGCGCGCGCGTGTGTATACATGAAATGTGTGTGTGTGTGCACATCAAATTGTGATATGAAATTGCATTATTTCTTGTAAATTCGGCAATATACCCGGTTGTGGATATTAATGCTATCGCGTATAACAGGAACTAACAAGCACAAGCAATCACAAGCAATGGAAAACAGAAGTACAAGCATCAAAGCAGCCACGTTGTCTGTCTACCTACACAATTTAGGGAAACAAGTATATGAGCTTAAAGAATATGATAAGGATACATAAAACTTGTGTGAGATCTGTAATAACTGTAATGCCATTTGAACGAGAGCGAAAACAAACGCCTACTAAGAACAGAAATGAGGGCTTTAAAGTGCATCGCTGGCAATATTTTGCCGAACAGAATTCGCAACGAAGACATCCGCAGCATCCGAGATTTAGGATGTCGTAAAATGCGCCAGAATCAGGAAACGAGCATGGAAAGATCGTGTAAACAAGATAAGCCGATAACCGGCTTGCAAAAATCGCAAAAAATGGGAAACCAGATATTCCCAAGCCTTCTGCAAAATGTTGGGACAAAAATTGAATATCGACGTCACAGATACGCATACTGAATGAAATACGGGACATGTTCCTCTAAGAAGATGAAGAAGAAGAAGAACACCCTCGTAAAAGTCGAGGACTTTAAGGTGCATCACTGACAATAGGCATGCAGGATAGAATTTGCAACGAAGGCATCGCAACATCCGCGAGATTCAGATGTCGTCAGGATGGGCCAGAATCAAAAGACGAGCATGCAAAATGAATGATAATTGGCTTGCTAAACTCGCAAAAAATGGGAAACCGAACTATCTGGATGAATGCAATGATCTCCAAAACGTTGGTGCGAAAATTGGACATCGACATCACAGAAGAACATGCTGGATGAAATGCGGGACATGATCCTATAAGAAAAAGAAGAAAAAGACGGAGACGTACAATACACGCGCGTACACGCGAGAACATTGCTTCTGCAATGATAACCATACGATGCCGTTTAATATAACGTGTGCGTCAGGTCCACTTTAATCTGACGATGCGTCATTGTCAACAGTAGCGTTGCGCAGAATGCAACAAGGCCGCCGAATGCCCCAGTTTCGCGTTTCAAGGCGTACGATGATTACTTATTCCTGTCGGAGCACCGCGGATCGATACACGCGGACGATCTCGTCCGAAATGGACAGATTCATCTTATCGACCATCGCCGATCAATCGCAGTCACGGTTACGCCTGCGATCGAACGTTCCTCACATAATTTCCGCAAGAGGATGACATGACTGTCATTTGGTCACTTTATCTGTGTCTCCGAATGGATTAAAAACGGCGGATTTCGAAAATACGTCCACGTCGTCCAGCTGCAGCTCGGCTGGTAGCCTGTTTTCTAGAACGTTGCAGAGCCGGTAGCTCTGCGAACTCGCTTCAGCTTTAGCCAAGCAGCACGCGCACGCGTAACGAGTGCTCGTGCTCGCATGCTCGTAATTTCGAACACCTGTAGCTAAAGCGATTACAAGCACTTCCGAAATCCATCTTTCACTTAGCTTTCTCCGCCGTTTGTCAGGTAAACTGCGATAGTGTGCTTTTAGCTTGTGCTGAAAATATACGATTTTGCCTACGATACCAAATTGCTTAGCAGCACGAATCGAGACTGCGAGAAGGTATCCGATGATTTTTCACGATGATTTTTCTGACGGATAAACAGTACGCTTGCTATCGTTTATTTAAATTCGTGGAAGATAATTTGCAGAGAGTTCGTTAATCTTTTATGAATTGCTCGCAAATGTTCATCTCGAAAATATTTTATTCCTCTCGACAGTTCAGTGATCCCTCGCGGGCTCGTCAACGAGAATCCATCATTAAAATTAAAGCTATTAAATAAAGAAGAAAATTAAATAAAATGAATAATATGAAATATGTATTGAAAAATGAATAATATGCAATATAAAATAATAACGAAATAATTTAAAGAAATTAAAATTAATTAAACGGATGCATTCTACACGGTGTACTCTTACACAACTTAACGTGCATACTGCAAGTTCTTTCATTTCATGTTAGTTGCGTGATATTGAAATAAAAGCAATGGAGATTATAGAGCGAAATTTCACGCTGTAAACGCTTATCCTTTCAATAATAAATACCGCCTAGTAAAGATACTTTCGGCTACGAAAAAAATCAAACGGATATATTCTACACGGATATATTCTTTCTGTACTCTTATACATAAACGTGCATACCGAAAGTTTCCATTTCATGCTAATTGCACAATATGAGAGTAAAAGCAATGGAGATTGTCGAGCGAAATTTCACGCTTGTCCTTTCAATAATAAGCAACGCCTACTAGCGATACTTTCGGACACCTGTAGCTATATTGATCGGCTAGGGGTCGGTCGACAGCCCCGACCTCGAAAGCATCCCTTCGAGGCTGGAATGAAATTCAATCCTCTTTCTCTCTTTGCCTGCCGATATGGCCTCACGTTCGGCTCGCTCCGGGGAGAATTTTCTTTCGATCAAGGAAATACACCTCCGTTACAGGCCATTTACGTATCTTCTCGAGGGTGGGTCTTTCGCTGCGCTGCGTTAAGGGTCGGAGATACCCTGGCTACTTGACTTTGCCGCATGCGGATTCCTTGTTACGTATCGCGAGAGAGAAAACACGCAGCCGCGGATTTGTCCGCCTTATGCGAGAGGAAGAAAAACGGTTTTGGTGTATCCGCCGTTTGAATTATTCAAGAGAAATTTGAATGCTGAATTTCAATGAAACGCGCAATATTGGTCACCGGCGTGTACGATATTATATGCTGTCACGCTTTTTACTCGTTTTACTTCGATCGATACGGTTTCCGGTAATATCGCGTTATCCGCACACGTACCAAACTCGAATGCAGATCGTGTAACCGCTATTTCGCGCCTTTCCCTCCGATATCGGGAAAGAGATATCGATCGACATGAAATTCTTGATGTAAATCAAGACACACGCATGTACATGACGTATGTTTAGCAAAATAAATAAATACAATACGTATATATAAATCTAGTTCTTAAATGTCTGTTCTGTGAACAGCTTGCTCGGCTCTCGCAAACTCAGTCAACGTCAGCTATTTTGTTTTCGCGTGCACGAGTTATTGGTAAAGTTGACCGTTATGCCTGGTTTCACTCTGATACTCGACATACTCTTACAAGTTACGCGCCGAGTATCGGTTACACGTGGGTTCCATTATGCGATGGTGGCGCAATTCTCGCAGTCGTTATTCCCGCTGTATATTTGATAGAGAAAATAAACCGCCCAGCTCTGAATAATTCACCATGTGTGGCCTTCGTTTTTCTGCCGTCCTTATCGCTCGACACGTTTCAATATCGAATATCGTCGGTTCGATTCGAGCGCGCGCAACGTACGCTTATCGCTCGTGTAAGTTCGATCAGTATCGAGCTTCCCGGCAATCCGGCTGCGTTAACGAGATCGATCCAGCCGATCGCATCGAGCGTCGTCACGCGAGATTATCCCACGAAAAACCAGCGCGGCCGTAAAATTTTCAATGAACCCGGTCGCGCGATAACGCTGTACGCCGCACGTATTCCACGTGCCACGCTTTCGCGTACGAGCGGTCTCCTTTACGACCCCGAGGTCCTTCGGTTACCACGCAGCGGTACTCCGAGGGCGGTTTTCCGGCCAGCTATATTTCATTACGGATCGTAAAGCGCACCGTGGCGTGCGGCCGTCGATGATAATTTAAGAGAATGCGCACTGACGGGGTCAGGACCGGTTCCTTTTCACGAGATCTCGCGTGCTCGCTGTTTTCCCGCCCGATGATTAATGTGATTCCTTTCGAGATTGCGTTCCGCTCGCCTTTGTCTCCATCCGGCTGGGATATGAATTATATATCTGCCCGCGTACGTGAGCGAATTCGACGATGGCGCGACAATTTCGAGCCGCGCCGCTCGCAAGGGATGACAAGGACGTTTAGCGGGAAAATGGAGACCGCATCTTGTATTTTTATATTCAATCGGCCTTTACACAATTGCGTATCCTCCGCCGCAGCTTCTGTTCTCTCGAGCGCCCTCCGAAATTTGTATTCCCGAAAGCTCACGGTACTGCGCGTGGTTCGAAGGCGGAAGTTGCAGAAAGGAAGCTGCGCAACGAGCGTGCTCATCCTCGAACTCGACAAATCGAATGTCGGTCTCCGTTTTTCGAAATAGATCCCGAAAATACTACTCAGGGAGGAAACTCAGGAAAGAGAGAAACCTTACGGCTTTCTACTAGTCTTCTCGTCGTGGCTGCGTCACGCGCGCGCGCCCGCGCGCTCTAGCGGCAGCTCCCGGAAACGGACAACGCGGAGTCAGCCGAGCGACGCAGCTCGTTCCCGTATTATTCCCTTTTTCTCCGTTTCTCTCTTCTCGCGAGCTGCTTACGTACTGCTAAAATTGCAAAGCGAGATCCGTTCGATTCATTCGAGTCGAAAGTGAATCAAAGTCGTGTAACTCGAAAGCATTCGAAGGAAACGAGAGAAAATTCGTTCGGCCGAAAGGTAAGCAGTGTCGTTGCTCGCGATTACTCGCGTCCTGATCCGCTAAAACGAAAAAGCTGTACGCGGTATGGCGCTTCAAGTGCTTCAAGTGCTCGTTCCCGAGATCTAAGTCTCGCTAAAGGGCAATGCCGAAAATCGCGTTTCACAATGGAGGAGCGCAAATTGCGCAGCCATGGCGGAGACTTCCTCTCCCCTCTCCTATATCGAAGCAAGTTTTCGTTGGGGCATCTCACTCGGATCACCCGAGTAAGAAATCTTCACGGCACGAGGGTGTCATTCCCCCTTTCTCCCCCTCCGCGCCGTGAGACTATGCTGGGAGTGCCTTGTGGGATTCCGAGGACCCTTGATCGCTTTCGAGGAAAATAAAGGATACCGCCGCGCACTCCCCGAAATGGATGTTCCTCGCGGGGCTTGGTGGATTCGCAAACCGAGTTTGCGACGGGAATTCGCGCGATGTCGATTTTCGGGAGCGACTTTCGCGAGTTATTGGCAATTCGGAGTGTCGATTAGGGAGTCGAACGTACTTTCGAAAGTTCGTACGTTCGGACCAGCGCGACGCGAACGCGGATGACTAGAGATTCGATTATTCTCTACGGAATCTCGATCCTGGAATCTCAAAGACAAGATATACATATATTTTTTTTCTTTAGCAAGAGAAATATGTTTACAGCGCACCCATCAGGCCACATGATCCTCGTGAGCGATATTTTTTTCATCCCAAAGATATTTTTACCTTACCGAAGAGGATTTTATCTCGTCGCTGTAAACATATTTGTTCAGCTTTGTTCTCTCCTGCTTCTCGAGTCTTTGCTAGAGAGACGAGGCCTCGTGCGACGATATCTCGCCGATTCGAGCATCCGAGCGGCAAATCCGCCCGTTATGCTCACCACGTCGCCTAGTACACTTCCGGATCCTGCCGACGAGGCGTCACATCGCGATGATAAAATCGCGTAGCCACGAGCGATATTGTAGCGCGCGCGTTAAAGCCCTAATCTTCTTGGCAAGGGATAAGTACGTCATACGCAACATAGGCCCGCCGCAGAGGAATCGAAGGACGAGGGAGAGACGCGAGCTTACAGGACTTGCCCGATACAAGTCAGGGGGGTTGCGGGCGCGGCGAGGGGGAAATACGCGCGCACGTACACGCTTGGCTTCGCCGCCCTGCCGATCAATAGGTGGCTACAGGTGGCAGCCATTTCCATAGCCCACGTCGACGCTGCCCCCCCCCCTTCTCTCTCTCTCTCTCTCCCGTCCTCCTTACTCCGGGGTGTTGTACGCATTAGCTTTGTAAAGATCATCCATACTGCTGACGAACAATGACAAGCAACGCAAAGCGAGCCGATCGAGCATGGAGCGAGAATCAAGAGCGCAAGAATGTCATTTCGCGGGGTAAGGGGCGAGTGTACACAGGATCGCGTTGAAAACGCGACAAAACAACAGAGTCTGTCGTCGGGACGACTGTCGTCACCGCGATTATCGTCGTGCATGAGAAATCGAGGATTCGCGTGAACGCGGGGGAAGAAAAACACTGAAGCAGGATTGGAAATGAAACTAATATCGCGGCGCCGTAAAGTGATCTCTTTTCAACGGCGAGAATCGATCCGCGTCAACCCTCGATGAAGGAAAACGATATCAAAACTGATTGTTCCGCTGATTATTCCGCTGCCGTTAAACTGAGAGACTTGACGATGCGACGAAGTGAACGGAGGACGTATCAGGTGTACAAATTAATTTCTTGCTTTAGAGAATGCAATCTTTGCGTACCTTTCCCGCTTTTCAAACGGAAATGGACGGAGTTATGTATCGTTGCTCAGCAATTGTACAGCAAGTCTCCTTTCTGTTTGAATTTAAGAGGAACCGCAGTCGCTACAGATTTTGAAGGTTAAGATCTCCTTCTTTTATTCTTCAATCAGTCTTTGCAAGCATCGACCATCGCATCTTCATTAACAATGAATAATAGATTATCTTATTCTTCTTTAGCTAGAACGATCATTGTTCTATATCGTTCTGTGCTCCTTACCGGAGGCCACCGCGTATACACCTGTTTTTTGAGGTTATATCCTAGCCGCTACAACCCGTACAGCGTTCCAAGCGCAGATATCTGCACTTAAAAGTCACAAAGAAGGATCCCCAGACACTCTAGACATACTCTAATGTAAAAGTTGTCAAGATTCTCAAGATTAGCGGTAAAAGGAACAAGAAATTAATTTGTACACCGGCGCACACGATCGGCGGTGCTCCAAATATGGATTACGGTTCCCGTGCACTCCGCCGCGCGAATTCCCGGCATGCGAGGGTTTATAATCGCCGGCATGATTGACTTTCCGGTCTTGCATCTCGCGCGCGCGGTCGCTCATATTCTGCTCTCGCTAAATATACGCGCGCATCGCCAGTTGAGAAACGACGCCGCTCGAAATTACGTGAAATCGGGATCGAGTTTGTCTTGTGCTTAATTGCGACGCGGAACGGGCTTTGATTGGGCTGCCGGCAGTCAGTCAGCTTTTAATCGAGTCGATCGATCGCGCGGCCCGCGCACAAAAATCTTCCGTTTCCTGCGAAAGGGCACGAAAAGGGAGGGGAATGGCCTACCCCTAGCAGCGAGCGGTATTAATAGAGGAATTAATGAACGACGCAACTCCGCGCGCCTGAATGATGACTCGATGACTAACTTTATCGAGTTTCGACTACACGTGCCGGCTCGATCGTCAGAAGATCGAGGATGACCTTTCTCTCAAACGCGGATCACGATCGATTGAGAGATCCGCGTTGGAATCGATGAAGTAAAGAAGACACAAAGGAGATATCATCAATGATAACTTGATAGAGAAAAAGAGAGAGAGAGAGAGAGAGAATGCTCGCTATCTTCCCGATCAGAGAGATTCTCTCCAGCAAGGTTCGCTGGAACGCGCGGGGCGAATTAATTTTCGCGGCCGCAGCCGCGTGGGATGGTAGGATAGTCCGCTCCTTCAGGAAATAAAGGGACAGCTCGAGATACGCGAAGCCGCGGTATCGATTAAACTACGTATATTACATTTCCGTCGGCTTAATTAGAACGTTGAAACAAGTCCGTTCCACTGCCGCGCGTGTGTTACGTATATCGACTGATTTCCAGGAATATCCCGCGGAATGCGCCGAGATGATTTTATACCGCAAGCTCCGACGCGAATATCGGCTCGTGCTCCGAGCCGATAATAATTAAGGGCTCGCCGCTAGTCGATCCGATATCGTGAATTAAGCGTTATCGCTCGTCATTATCTCTCCACGGATAATCTGCATACGTCGCGCGGTACGCGTTCCCCGCGAATCCGCGTGTGACTTAATTGCGAGAAATCTCGCGGCGGCTCCTCCTTTAAACGAAGCGTACGTAATTATTGATTACGCGTAATCAAGGACAATACACGCAACACGCGCATGGTTTCGAGTTTAAAACACGCGGCATGGTTCTCGCTTTTCTCGTTTTTATTCTCTTCTCTTTTTTTTTTTTTTCCTTCACCGCTGATCGCTCTTTCAAGCTAAAGAAGGCCAAAATTAAGATTCTTCCTTGGCATATCTCGATCGTGCGTGCGTGATCCGATAGGATCGAATGCTCGTTCCTCAGAACGAGCTGAAAGATCGATACGTTGAAAGCAGTTTACAGCTCGTCGGACATTAATCGTATCTCGCTGATCGGAAAGGGATTCTAGCGCATTGCGATGCAGTCTGATTCGTTATATTCGTCTTAAACGTGAACGAAGATCGATCAGAGCATTCATCGATCACTAGCACCGCGATATTAGCACGGAACGAAAGGTGTAACGAATTTATGCAATTTATGCAGTGGGAATTTTTGCAACAGAGATGCATATACCGCATCGATTAATTAAATGATTCTTTTGCCAGTTAATTAAACGACCTCTGAATTCCATATGATTCTTTAATTAATTAAAACTGCACGTTACTCGCGCGCAGACGGAGCGTGTTAACGTGAGGCCTCGCTTCCACGATGTCCGTCTTGCTCCCTTGGCTCTCTGGCGGAACTTATCATCCCTTTTGAATAATTTCATATTTTCGCACGCCGCATAATCATACGTCACACGTAACTCGGGCTTTATGCATGCAGCTTTTGCTTGCCCGCGGGAGGAAAGTTTCGGACTAATCCGCTCCCAGAAAAAGGCGAGGGAGAAAGAGAGAGAGAGAGGTAATTCTTGTAAAGTAGCGAGATCCCGCGGGAGTGCGAGTCGCGTTCTTCTTCTTCTAGCGAGGCCGCTTGAAAATTCACGCCAATTCGCAAAGTGAAAATTACCGAGCGGCGACGCTTCAGGAATCTCTCGGTCTTCCCAGACCTCTCTTCTGTTTTTTTTGTCAACGAAGTACAGAGTTGCCTAAATGGTATCCGTGAGCGGTCGTCTGCGCTTAAATATCCGCTTCGCGGATTACTTCAAGCCCCATCGCGGGGGAGGAATCTCATTTAAAGAGACGTATCGACTCGCTCGCGGCGGATTCAACTGTCGCTACGCTTTCGCGGTACGCCGCGGTCGTTCGGCTTGTACCCGCTGAATGAAAAGTGCAAAGAAAGAAACGCGGAGGGAATTGGATTAATTCCAAATTCACAAACGGACGTGCGCGATGCTCTCGCTAATGATCGCGCGAGATCGTCGCTGCGGATCAATGCAACTCGGATTCTCTGCATTGAGATGAATGCATCTGCTCATGGAAGATGCATCTATCAGTTTCTCAAAGATGAAAGGATCGAGGGGCCGTTACGAGGGAGCGTGATTCTCCCGCTTTTTTTTTTTTTTTTTTTTAAGCTTAAATCATACTAAACTATGACTTCCTCTCGCCTTTGAGAGATGAGATCCACCGCTGCGGAACGACACGTTCATCAGCGTGGCACAACAATCGGATGTTGATGTCGTAGCAGCTCGCGCAACCGGCTGTTTAACGGACATGCTTACACAGATGATGTCCGACACGCCGGATAATAGATTCGAATCCGCAGCATGTGCCGCGCACACACACAAATCGATGCATGCGAGATGCTAGTCACTCGCGGAATTATAATATCGCCGCGGCATAAACGATGTAAACGCGCAGCGTGACGCGTCCACGTCCTCCCGTGAAATTTCCGTTCGGGTTCGTGATTTGCACGGAGATGTGTTCCATCTGTTGCAGAATAATGTAACGCTACGTACGCGCGCGCGGTCATTCGAGAATTCGCATTCTCTTTCCGTTAATTGCACTCAAACGTTTCGACCCTCAAACGGGCTTCCATGAATCCGATTTTAATCAATCAGAAAATGCTGTGATCCATCCGTATTACTCACATATGATCTAATAAAAACTAGATCATCAATGATTGATACCAGTCGATTTCCTGTCGAGAGGTCGAGGATACGTGCGAGATAAAATTCTCTCACTTGGCACCACGCGTTCAAGTTCGCTAGATAGTCAAAGCAGAGAAACACGGACGAGGCAGAAAGCCTGCTATCTGATCGGCTGCAACAAGTAGATGCAGTCGGCGTGTAATCAGCCGGCGTAATTCTCTCGCCCAGCAAGGGATTCGCTTTCGATCCACGGATGCTAGAATTTAGATTATCGGATCTAGAAGAAAAACAAAGCACGGTAATGAAAGCCGTTCTCTTTATTAGAATCTTCCGAATTCTTCAGTATACGTTGACCGTTAAGCAAGCTAAGCGATTGCTCCCCTTTCTCATCTTTGCCCTTAAATTCGCGCCATTTTGCATCAAACTGGACGGTCCAGTTTATCCACCGGCGCATTCAGAAATTACATGCGATGTAAGCGATGAAAGTTGAGAAAGTTTGCCACGGCGAACTTTAAGCGTCTCGCAAATCTCATCGACGCGGCTGACGGAATGCGCGCGCGGAATGATGACGCGAAACGACACAATTCCCGATCATCCGGCGCGGTATTAAGAGTATACGGAGCTCAACAAGTAGCCACTGGGACAAATATCGTTTTACGGGGAGATTGAAGCCGAGGCAGGGTCAAAGTAGTCCTCGTAACTGCGACCGTTATAATCCCCGCGTACAAACGAGCTCCAATATACGTATCATCGATCTTCCCGGCGTTGCTGATTCGTCAGCGTCATAAGAAATGAGGGAATTGTCTCGTCTGTTCTCTGTAGAGAGGATTGAACATCGTGAGGCGGGATCTTGCATCTTTGTTGAAGTAATTTGAAAAACAATGGAAATTGTTACACATACGTGAGAGGATCCCTTATCGCGAGCTGGGAAGCCTTCGGTGCGGGCTAGGGAAATTTTCATTCCCCCGCAACGAACGTTTCTTAATTAGTCTTGATCAGTCCAATCGCTTTCCAATCAGTTTTAATCCCTCTGTTGCGTCGAACGCGTTGCATAAATTTTCGATACGATTAATTTAATAAATAACAATTACACGTGCATTAGTTACTTCGCGTTCGATCGACTTCTGTATTAAGTGCACGTAACCGTACATTTATTTGCGCAATCGATTGCAGAGGAGTCCAATTGAACGCGGTTGTTTCTCAATTTCCCCTCGAATTAACGTTTTCGATTGGACTGCGGGCGCTTATTCGGCACTCGGAAACGCGAACGATAGCGCAATTCGGACATCGCGGATTCCATCGGTATTTGCAGGTAAACATTCTCCCGCGTGCAACAAACCGGATGAAACTACGCGTGTACATTTACAGAAGAGATCTCTTGCTTGCATCGACCGCAAAGTTTTGACAGCTCCGGAGAGTCCGCATAATCTGCGGACATCGATAACTTTTCGCGATTAATTGCGATTAAAGGGACATTTAATTTCAATTGGCAGGCAAGCAACGTTTCACACGTAAGCGAGGTACGCGAGCGAATGCGATTTCCAGATAATTACTACCATCGATATCACAAATCGTCGATTCTGCAACGCGCAGGTACACGTTGCTCGTGCAAAAATCTCAAAGGAGATTTCAAGATTTAAATTGTCACGTCGCTTCGAGCGACGGAATTAATTAAAGTCCACATATTGGCGCTCATAATCGTTCAAAGGGTTAAAGAGCACAGCAAAATTATTGTCCACGCCGCGCGTTTTCGAGCAGCGGCTACGATAATCCGCATTTGCCCCGCGCGTATGGAAAGAAACGTAAACCGTTCGCGTGTCGAGCGAATCCGCAGACAGGCCATCCGCGCGGAGCTGCAATTTAGTGCGTCTAGCTTTACGATTTGCTCTCAGTTTACCTATTTCGATCCTGTCACGAGCGACACGACTCTAAATCGCGGATATTTCAGCCGAAGAGACGAACGTCAGGCAAACTGTCCTGTTATCGGAAGAAGTTGTCTCTACTGATGCGCGGATGAACGGCCGTTCAACTTGCTGAGCGAAATCACGTGAGGGCGATTAGGAAGCATTAATATTCCTAGAAAATCATTCCGGAAAAAAGAATAGACGAAGGAGTACCGCAACGAGCGACTGCAGGGCCACTCGAGCTCTGCTCAGCGCGAGGTGGTACTCTCTCGGTACTCATGCCGGATACCAGAGCGCACGCGAGACAATGTGGGACAACGTGTGATATCCCGATAATGCACGTTTGATACCGGTGAACCGAGGAATCACGTCAAACGGAGATCGATGCTCGAGAACGTAACCGCAGCAGCCGCGGCAGGTTGCGGCGCGCCACCGAGTCGGCGAATCCGCCGCCGTGGATATTCGCGACGATTTCACGAATCTTCCCGATCTTCGCGCCGCCGACCGTTGCCGCTCCATTCGGCTGCCTTCGGCTCTATAAGCGTGCCGCGCGGCCGCAACACGCAGCAGGTAGCCGCGTCCCGTCCTCGCGGACAGGTGCGGCCGATTTTCTGGGAAGGGGGGGTATAATTTTGGCTGCACTTCGTGCGTCATCGGAAACACCCTCGGAGCAGATTATTCATCGCTGGCTTGTTTGCGTTTCGCTAAGGTGAAATCGCAGATATTGCGTGGATATTGCGCTCAATGTCCGCGCTCAAACCGCCGCTCTTTTGCGGTTTCCCAGCCTTATCCGCTTGACCGTCTCCCGACACGCATCGTAAATACGGTCTCGTATAAGCCAGGTGGAAGCGAGGCGGTGGAGAACTCCAGGGCGATTTAACTCTTCGAGCAACCCCGCTTAAGGTTAAAGTTACACCGTTCGTTAAGGACAGGACGATCGTTGCGCACGGCTGAGCCCGTAGAACGCGCCCACAGAAATGCCGCACAATGCGCGTTTAAACGGATCGACACCGGGTGTTTAGCCGCAAAAATAAACGCACCGGCGAGACGGTTTCGTTTCATATTCGCCATCGAACACGCGATCTTGGCATGCTCGACCCATCCGGGTCCGATCCGTGCTAATTAACGCAATTTGCAGAATTTAATTCCGCCAGCAAAGCGTGACGATCTGCAAAACGGCGAGGCTGGTCTCTCATTATCGACCCCTATCGTTCCTCCATTCCCGCGAATGATTGTGGATTCCCCCATAACGCGGGAATGCGTCTTGCGCTCCCTCTTGCCTTTTTCCTCCGCTTTCCCCTCCCCCTTGCTGTCGATCGCGGCGCAGATATTAACGAATATTAACTTTGGCAATTTATATCGGACGGCCGGCGTTTCCCGTCGCGCGATGTTATATTTGAAGGGCCAGAGAAAGGGAGAGGATGGGGAATGGGGAGGCTCCCATGATGGGATCATTACGGGATAAATTAATATACGTCGGATATTAGGAGCGCGGCGCGCTTGAAATTCCACGCCGCCCATTGTTCCGCCGTTGTCTTCCTTCGCCTACCCGTTCTTTTCCCTTTTTCGCGCCGGTCCCTTCGTCCCTGCGAGCTCATTCCTTCCCCCGTTCGCCTGACGATTGGTATAATCATCCCTCCGCCTCCGCCTCCCCCGTCACCCTCCCCCCAGCGCCGGCGATGTGATACGAATTCTTCCCCGCGCGTTCTCCGTTCTCGGTTTCGTTGAAAGGGCTCCGAGCGGCGAGCGACTTGACGATTTTCAACGATCGAAAACGCTGCGCAAAACGAACGCAACAAATTTCCGCCGCGATGATAGCGGCGGAGGAATGGGGGGGGGGGKGGGAAGGGAGGGAGAAGGATAATGCCGCGGAGCGGGGGTTAACGAAGCCATTTACATCGCGATTGCTATGATTCCATGAAAGCCACTCGCGGTCGCCGAAATTCGTGCCGCCGCGCGCGTGCAGGCTAATTGCCCGATCTGCGGAATACGAGCGCGAAAGAGAGAGAGAGAGAGAGAGAGAGAGAGAGAGAGAGAGAGGGCCGCACGCGGGAGAGACTGTTTCCTGTCACGCGGTTTCCGCTTGCTGCGCCGCAACCGCGGATCACGAAGAGCCTCGAATCCGGATAAAAGCACCGCAAGGGCGGATTCACTCGCGGACCGTAACCTGTTAGTGTTTAAAAGCCTTGAAAACCCTCAGGCGGGTTTCGATCTGGGTGAAACTCGCGCGATTCGCCCTCCATATTTATTAATTGCAGCAACGTTGCGGTGCGAAACGAAACGGCAATGCAATGCGTGATCAGCCGCGCGAACGAAGGCGAGAATATTCAGACTCGCGCCCTTCGTGGCTTTTGAAGGTCATTAATCACGATCGAGCTGAAGGCCGCGTCTGCGCTTCGAATTCGTCGTTAGTTCCGATGGCTCCGTTTCGAATTTGCGATTACGTCGCGGCCAAATGTGCTCGCGGGAATTAAGGGCGCCCCCCAGTCGGCGCGTGGGTGAACTCTGATTGAAATTACGGCTAATGAGGACGGCTGCGCGTTGCGGCGCGTTGATTAAATCTCATCCGGGCATTCGTCTTCGTGCGAAGCCACCCCCCCGCCCTCGCGCCCGCCATCCGCCCGCTGTCGGATTATACGGTTCGACGAGCCCGAAAAATCGCAGTCGCGAACACCCGCGATCTCCGTAAGGTCTCATCCCTCTCTCCCTCTCGCGGATTGCAATGGCGGTATAAAACCGACGTCAGGATTAATTCTCCTTTCTCCCTCTCTCTCTCTCTCTCTCTCCCTCTCTCTCAAGCGCCTCATTGGAACGCGCCGTGCGGCGGTATGTTTTATTCATGCGGCCGTGTTAATTAATTTCGCGCGCTGCGAACGTTTTCGGATTTAATAAATTTGTAATTATGATTCCATCGCGGACACGGTAGCCGAGAGAATCAAAGATCCCCGGTACGTCCCGACAATCGAAAGCGCGTCGAAACACGCGAATGCTGAATCCTCGAATTGTTGCGCGCGACGATACAAATGTTTATACTTTGGTAGCGCAAGAGCTGTTCTCGCCAAATAGAAATTAACCTTAAGCCAGCAGTTTAGTGCCGAAGAAGCAAGATTACGTCAGCATTTCGATGGCACGAGAAAACGTAATCTCGTTGAACATTATTGTCTGAGAACGATCACTTTTGGGTGCTTAGGCGCATCCGAAATGTTGGCTCGATCTTGAGAGAAGCGAGATTGATCATCCGGCAATGATCCGTGCGCGCGCGCACGCGGGTTCTCAAGAAGCGACATCTCATGCGCTGCGAAGCAAAGCCAGATATTAATTTGTGCGAGCAAATGTTTGTCCGCATTGAAACTTTCCAATGAAATTACGGTCGGCCGAATATTCCTTTGGCAGAGCAGCAAGCTAGCTCGCCGTTGGCCAACTGCAAAGCGGCACGCGGCGCGGGAAGCTCTGAAAAGCATTCTCAAGGCGCGCTCGCAATAAGCCGGAAATACCCTGAGAACTCGCGGCCGATCGTCCTGTCCGTTTTTGAGATCGTCAAGGATCCACGAGGTTGGATCAGGTACGCTTTGAGCTTACGCAGTCGCGCGTAAAGCGAACGTCAGGAATTTTACGGACCTGACCCGCCTTCCTCCTTCCAGTGCCCTTGACTGTGCATGACTGAACGTCCACTTTGCTTTTCAGAATCACATCGCTCCGAGGACTTCGCTAGAAAATGCCTTCACGCGAGAACGAGCCGCATGGCTCTCGCCAGTCAAGATTCCGCGGCTTCAAGCACATCGCGGGAGTATTGTGAGCCGGAATCAGCGATCGCGAATCCGCGGCACGGGCTGACGCGGGCCTTTATGCCGACAGTTCACGCCGGCTAGCAGGAAGCGACGAGAGGCGTGATTGGAACTTGCAGTTCCCTGCGTTTCCTTCATTGAAAGCAGTCGGGACCGAAACGGGGCCGTCAGGATGTTGCGCAACAACGTGATGTCCTTCATGAAAAAGGTAGGCCCCATCGTTGCGCACAAAGTCTCGAGAATCGCCTTAAATCGCGATATTCGACATGGCTGACACCGTAGTTCGCTCAATCGCCGCCGCTGGACACCGGCGCGCGTAAAGATAACCTCAAACTCGATTTTGAAGAAGCACTTCGCGACGAATCGCGGCAGCTATTGCGAGGGGATGTTGCTGGAGATAATCCTGATGGGGGATATTTTTAGAAGTAACGAAATGTAAAACTATTCAGCATTATATGCTGAAAT
Source organism: Eciton burchellii (assembly GCA_020341155.1). Classification (NCBI taxonomy): domain Eukaryota; kingdom Metazoa; phylum Arthropoda; class Insecta; order Hymenoptera; family Formicidae; genus Eciton; species Eciton burchellii. The sequence continues at coordinate 705,580 of JAHMML010000058.1, read as the reverse complement.
TACACCACGCGAACTGAGCCGCGGCCGTTTCCGAATTGAATCGGGATAGAAATCTATCCCGCTAATCGATAGATCGTGCCCGAGATACGCGGTCGGTTATTTAACGAGCGGTTTTTATCCGCGTGGATGTCCGCATCGAATATTCAACAGTTGGCATCGATCCCGTCGAAATACGGAGGCGATCCGCTGGATTTGACCTTCTAACAGCCGCGGAATTACGCACGATCGGATGCAACGCAACGGCCTTGAGATCGATGTCAACGCGAAGCTTTTACGATCGATTACGATTCGCTTTGGTCATCATCTTCCGTGGCGGCTTTGAATTCACCTTGAAGTCATCTCGAAGTCCTTCCATTTCGATGTACGATGTTTCCCATTTTCTCGATCAGCGCGCAGATCGCATTTAATGTGTGAATGTGAACATTCAAATGTGATCGCAGTTTTTTTTACGTATACTGTTATGCTGTGCGCGTTACATGTCATTGTAATGCAATTGCACGATGAAAACTGAGCATCGAAATGCAATGATATTAAAAATTAATATCGTTGCACCACCTTGTATAGAGAGAGAGATAAAAGCTATCCGCGTATTTCTTTTGTATCATTTATGAATACGTATCTCTTCTTTTTTTAATAACAACTGCACATGGTGGCGTTCTGCAGTCTTGCTCGCTCCTATCGTCATCGAGAATTAGTTAATTAGATCATCCCTCGTTGCTGAGAAGGTCGGCTTGCCGCGAAACGAATCAATCAATCTCACAAAGAATCAATCTCATAAAGAATAATAACGATAACACTGCGATCGTGATGTTCGTTAAAAAGAAAAACAAGGACTGCAGTCGGCGTTTCTGGCTTGCGCGCTTCTGCTTTCTCCGTACAGGAAAATCTCTTTGCAACGCGAGAGATCTCTTCCAAAGGCGAGAGAGATGAAAGCTTCCGCGGGCGGTGCCCCTCTTCCCCCCATTTCGGCGCCTCCGCGTGTCTCCGCGGCTTTGCGCCGGTGGCTTCGAATTTCCCGCGCCCCCCTGTCTTTGTATCTCCGTCCACGTTTATTTACATCGGCGAAAGCGAGTAGTCGTAAGAATGGATTCTTTTCATCCCTAATAACTCGCCCGATTGATTTCAGTGAACAGCAATGCCGGATAGAAATAATCCTGCCGCGTTATCTGATTCTGATGTCTTGTGAAAATTTTCATCAGGCATAAATCCGCGCGCGCTCCTCTTATTTGTCGATTTCGCTCCGTCCTCTTTTTCTTTTTTTTTTGTCCCTTTGAATTATTGAAATTCGGGAATAACTGGATTTTACGCGAGCGATCCTCCTCTCGTTTCGTATTTGATTTATATTCATGTACGATTTATATCGCCATTCCATAATCCATCCGCGAAAGTTTTGATTTATTCATATCCCGTCCAAGTGAGAGGCATTATGGCGCGTGCCATCTATTTTTTATGATCATGATGATTAGAACGAAAGATGTTGAGGTATTTACAATTTCGTAAGGGGCCTAATAAAGTTGGGTTTATAGGGCTATTGCAGCCTTTTAGAGATGGATTAAAATTATTAAGGAAGGAAGGGGGCAGGCTAATTTTTAAGGCTAATTTTGTAATTTATTATGTTTGTCCTTTAATATTAATTGTGTTTATATTAATATTTTGGTTACTTTTACCATGAGTTACTAATATTTATTCTTTGAATTATTCTATAGTTATTGTGTTTATTTTTATAAGGTTAAGAGGGTTTATGATTATAATAATTGGTTGAAGATCAAATTCTATTTTTTCTTTAATGGGGGCTATTCGATTTATTGCCCAATCTATTTCATATGAGGTAACGTTTATATTGATTATTATTAGGGTTATGATCTTAAGGGAGAGGTATTCATTAGTTGATTTAAGAATTTGACAATTGTACATATGAAATATTGTGGTTTTAATGCCTATATTTTTTTGTTTTTTTATTAGTATTTTAGCAGAAATAAATCGTAGACCTATAGATTTAGTTGAGGGGGAGTCTGAGTTAGTGTCAGGATTTAATGTTGAATATTACGGGGTTGAATTTGCTTTAATTTTTATTGCAGAGTATGGTAGGATTATTTTGTTTTGTTTAGTTACTTTATTTTTATTTACTAATTTATCTTATTCAAGTTTATTCATAGGTTTATTATGTTTTATAATAGTGATAGTAATTTATATACGGGGGGTTTTACCTCGTATTCGTAAGTAAGTAAGTAAGGTAAGTTTCCTTATTCGGCAAGCGAATGACCTCCCGCGTGGGAAAAGTGACAACTGGCTGCATCCATCAGACCGTCATTTCGGAATTTATCGCGTCCATGGCGAGATCTTATTTATTTGTTCTCAATATTCAACGATCTCAAAGATCGATCGCGATACCGACTGAAGGTCTTTCTCGGTGATCCCTCTTGAGAGTTACTGTTGCTGTCATCGCCGGCACGAGGTCTGACATCATCAAAATTGTGTCGGAAATCAGACGGCCTTACATCTCGCTCGGGATCTCGAGTCATAGTTCACAGTGCACGCGAAAATGCCGACTGCATAAGCGATCTCATGAGCAGATAATATACTAATGCGAGATAATAGGAAGGCGGATACAAATATCCTTCTCGTATCTCATTAAATATTTATGAGTGAAACACGATATATAGATGTAATTACAATACATTCTCTCTCTCTCTCTTTCTCACACATACAGACACGCATATGCACACACATATATGCGTTAGGTTAGGTTGGATTAGATCAAGTTGGGTTGAGGTAGGTTAGATTGGCTTATGTTAAATAGGTTGGATGGGGGGTTGGGTTAGGTTGGGTCACGTTAGATAGGCTGAGTTGGGTTGGGTTAGGTTGAGTTGGGTTATTAAATTATATCCATCTTGATATTTCTTGATATTGGCTGTCATTAGGCGATAACGTAATGCATAAAATGCAAAAAGTGACGCACGACACGGTAAGTGTTGTTATTTAAATAGGATGAGTCTGGCTGATTCTCCATCAAACCTAATGAACGACGAAGCGCCTTGTGCTCTCGAAGGAAATAATCCTATTTGTAGGACCTCGCCTTACTTGGACCTTGCTATATTATATCATCGTGCCGTTGCGCCCCTATTCAATCGCTGGCAACTTTTCACGCGGCCCCGTGCGGAAAATTTCGCAACGGAACGATGTCACGTTTCGACGTATATCACGACAAGCCGAAGTGGCACGTAATTCCGTTAAAGGCGCGTGCCTCCCCCGGTCATCTTCATTCTCGTCTATTCGCAGGGGCGAAATTTTCAACTTTCTTCCACGCCACCCTTCTTATCCCTCGTAACGCGCGAGAGGCCCAAGATCCACGTCGCACCACTGAATTTTCAGCTCCTTCCGTGTCCCTTCATCTCGCGATAGCATAAGCAAGCTATTATTAAGAAACTTCTGCTCGTAAAGCTGTATCAGTGCTAACGAACGGAATCCACGAATTGTTAACCTCTCTTTCTCTCTCTCTCTCTCTCTCTCTCTCTTTCTCGAAAAATTATTCCAAGCACAAGTCGATTCAGCAATTTCGACCAAATTTTCCGCTGACGTTTCCTTGTGCGAGCTTGATCGCAATAGGAGGTAGAGCGAGAAGCGCCAGCAAACCGAGAGCGGAGGATCGGATGTTGCGCGATTTTCCATCTCCCGGTCGTTGTGGAAATTGTATGGAAATAGTGTACGCCGCTACACACGTAGGCGAATCCACAGTTATGATCGCGTTTAGCCCCTGCAGATAGAAGCGCCGCACGTACTATTGCGATGCATAGCGATACTTGTTGCTGGATGGCGCTTTCTTATTTAATTCCATTTCCTGAGTTTGAGTCCTAAATTCTTCGCACTCTTCATTCGCCAACTGATTTCGTCGTAATCAGCACGCAGACATTACACCACCTCGCGAAATATTATTATTATTATTATTATTATATCTATCAAAATCTTGTGCTGCAAGATTGGCAGGTTCCTGCCTCTTGCGCTTCGTTTGAGACTCATACTTGAATCGATCCTTTCAAGATTGTGTTAATATTGATTTCTTGAACTAATATTAATCGCTCTCCTCTCGCGGAAGGAAAATCTTTTCATGAAAAAAGAAAAAGAAAATACTTCGTGATGATTAGCTGCGAGACATTTAGGGCAATGCTTATTCACGAGCAGGCGAAAAACTAATCAACTCGAGTCGCAGAAAATACTTCGCGAATTATTATTACTATTATTATTCTATCGAATTCTTGTGCTGCAAGACTGGCAAGTTTCTGCTTCTTGCAAGATTGTATCTCGCAAGGAAAATCTTTTCAAAAAAAAATAGAAGAAAATACTTTGCAACGCTTAGCTGCAGGAAATTTAGCGGAATGGTCGATGTGGCAATGCTTATTCACGAGCAAGTGAAAAATTAATCAAGTCGAGTTGCCTGTTTGTGTTTCAACCATCTCCATCTCCAATCTCCGAGATCGTTTTAGCGAGATTCTCAGTTTCCGAGAGACAACTTCTCGCTACGTTCCCGCGCTGCGGAGCGGAACGGACTTCTCGAGTGCAGACTCAGCCGGGAAAGATCGCGCACGTACCATTTACAAAGCTCCACGGATGGCATCGCGCTGCCCGAGCACGTCCGACATTCGTCCGGCGATCGTTATCGCGCGGCAGGGAATCGAGAATGCATCCGACATATTTTTCTCTCCGCACCGCCTCGTCGAGTTCGACGAGCAATCTCATTACGGTCATTTTCCATTAAGAGCAAGCGGAAACGAGGGGAGGCAGGAACGGCTGACCTTCTTCTTAACTCACTGGAGATGCAATTACTCGCGCAACGTGCTCCCCCGCAAATGCGAGTTATAATGAACGTCTGGCTCGTCGAGCGAGCCGCACCGTTGCGCGTTCCTCGACACGCGACTCGACGTCGTAATCACCAGGAACGCGAAATTTCATCGCAGCATTGCCGGCCGATCATTTTCCAATGAATAAATTACCGCCTCACACCGCGGAAGACTGGAAAAGAGATGCGTGGCTGATGTTCGCGAATCAATTCGTGAGAGCGTCCAACAAGAGGTCATTCTCTCCGCGCTTTTGCAGTTCGCGCGGAAACAATTCCGGAAAGGTCGCGAGAAGGACGAAACGTCCTGCATATGCGTTTGATGTTCGCTGCTTCTCCACGGAACGCACAAAAAAGAACCAACAGCTTTGCTTTAAGGCGTCGCGCCGCGAATTCTGACAATAAATTCTTAAATGAATAATTGCATAATTAATTTTATAGTGAAATATAAAATAGTTTAATATAATTTATTTATATGAGGATATATGATTTCATGAAGTTATAAACTAGAATTAGATATTTTATTATAATGATTAATAGTTTATTTTTAATTAATTATGTTTAATAATTTAAAATTGCGAAATTTGGCGGTGTTTTATAGATTAGAAGAGAGGTTTGTTTATTAAATGATAATCCATGATTATCTAATTTTTTTGCACGTATTGCTATCTTAAACTTATTTCTGATGTTAGTGAATGAAATTTTTTATTTTTAGATCATTCAAATCCAAATGTAGAATATTTAGATCTAAATGAGTTTTAATTTATCTATTTGTTGATTATTTAATTTAAAGATAATATTTTTAGGATTTAAATGTAAATTGATTGATATTAATTAATTATGGGGAAGGTCATCGGCAAATCGGGAAATCGCGACAGCGATTCTTTCCCCATTAATCCGGAAAACTAATAAAAGGTCCACGATGCCGTCGCGCCATAAAGGGTCACAGGTGTCAAAACCTGCTGGAAAGCCTAGGAGTCGCTGACGTGCGACTGTTCGCGTCATTAGCTCGTGCCTCATCTTGTAATTTGTTTGACTTCTGCTGTTAATTAATTAGCCGTTTGACCCTTGTGTGTCGATTGTTATGTGTTGGTATCGGATGTGGGAATACACGGTAAAGAGAGAGAGAGAGAGAGAGAGAGAGAGAGAGAGAGAGAGAGAGAGAAGGGGGGATTGCCTGTTAATACAGCTCGCATGTTTCTGACATAAATGATCAGCCGCGATCCCTGGCGATACAATTTTCAATATTAACTTGTATAGTATGCATCAATGCTCGTTGCGCTTTATCGGTATTCGTTGTCATTAATAAATTAGAACGTCCGCATTTGCAAATCACATTCGCGAGCTGCACGAAAAGCGCAGGATGAACATAGACCAGGCGCGAGAGAGCGAGAGATGTAAGGAAGATAAACGCGACGCCATGTTTAGCCGCGAACAATATGCCGAATTGCTTGCAGCCGCGTTTACCTTTCCTCGTCATTCTCTCGTCAACGTCGTCTTCAGACTTCGTCTTCAGGCTTCGTTCCCCGAGCGAAGAGGACTAAGAGCGTGATCTCGATCGATCCGCTTTCGTGGCTACATCCATAGGTATCTCCGAGATTTGAACATCGTTGAATCGTGGAATCGTTGATTCGTAGAAGACACGTTTCACTTTGACCTCTTGCTATTGCTCCGGATCAACGCCTAGTTTGCGTCGAAGTCGAGCTTACTCGCGCGCGTTTAAGGAACTTCGAGCTAAGAAACACCGCGCCGTTAGCGTTTAATGGCAGTTCGCGCGTAAAAATGGCGATAAAAGAATAGTGCCGCTGGAGGAGCGTCAACTTTCGCTATTACAAAGTCCCGATAACTTTGCCCGTTAACTCAACCGAACCTTCAACGTAACACAATTAAAACGGATAATATCACCTCCAAACTTATGACTGCTAATCTCAACTTTGCGGTCGACCTATTTCCAGTCCGAAAAATGCGGAGAATTACCCGGACAAGTCGCAGCTTCAACATCCGGAAAACCGCCCTTTTCGGCACATCCGTGAAATAAAGCTCGACGTGCAAGAGCTCGTCTTGACAAAACAGCGAAAACCGTTTGATACGGCTATGTTCTTCGAATATCATTTGAAGCTTGCCGGATTCGCGTTTTGTGAATGGATGCTTGAATGTAGATCGGATAATAAAGAATATCCTGCGCTTGAGTACTGCACCCTTTAATATTCGCAATATTTATAATATGCTACAAACTTTCCTTCACGGGACATGCGTTCGCCATGGAGATGATTCGCGCTAGAACTTGGCAAGAAATCCAAAGAAGTCAAAGTTGGAGAGTCTGATTAAAAGTGCTGTTGCTCTGAAAAAAGTTACGGTCCCGTCAGCAACGACCGTGGAGGACCGAGAACATAACGAGAACGCAAGATACAGCCAAGGTCTGAACAAATACGCTGGAAAGATTCCCGATAAATCGCGAAAAGCATTTATCGGCGCGATGGATCCACATTGGAGTGCATTTCTTAACCGAGCCGGCCACTATCATTCGTCATTCGTCATTCGCCGTGACTAGAAAATGCCAGCATATTATCTGTCACAACCTGTTTGCCTTTTAACGCTCCGATTTCGTCGATACGACAGCGGAAAGCCGCTTTCAGGCATCGCATTCTCGTGCTGATGCGGAGATGAATCTTATTCGGCGTGACTATAGTCGGATCAGTTTTGCTCAACAAAGATATTTTAAATATCTTTTGCTGCAGTAAATTGACTGTGCTAACATAATTTGTTTCTTGATTACAGATTGGGATGAATTGATAGGATTTAGACTGTTTTAAAAGTAAAATAATTTTGCTTTTAAGTTAAAAAGCTTCAATGATATTATGCGATGAAAAGAGCTTGTAGAATTTTATGAAGATTTTATTTGAGATCAGATTTTATTTAATTTTGTTAGTATTTGTTTCATTGGCTAATATATAAGTTAGTTTAACTTTAAATTAATATGAAACAATAATTAATGATATTTATAATTTAAAGATTTGTGCTTATTATTAAAGAAATAATTTTATATTATTCTAAAATGAATAAAATAATATAAAATCGAATTCTTTTCACTCTATGAACCAAATATATTTATTGAATATTATTGAATATTTATTAATAACTTTATTCTTTTAATATTTATCGGTAGACAAGCTATTGAACCACTCTTCATAATAATTAGATAAATCTGATCAATTAATTATTTTATTTCATCCTTACTCATTACTTGTATATAACTTGAAATAATATTGTTATAATGAATAGTTAAATTATAGTTAACGATTTTGAATAAGTTTATGTTTTGAAAATATAATATAGAAATATTAATTTTCTATTAACTTAAAATTATTTCTAAATAATATTAATGAAAAATTTTATCCCAAAAAGAAAAAATAAACGTTTTAAAACTAAAAATCACATAATTTTTCTATATATATATATATATATATATATATATATATATATAAACTCATCATATACTAATAAATTACTTTAAGGATAGTGTGGTATAAATAGAATTATTGATTTTATCAAAAAGTTTTGTAATCGATAAATAAACGAAAGACATAAAAAAGACAGGCGAATGACGAACAAACGACAGAACGAACGACAGAAGAATCTGGACCAGCGAGACTGAAAGATCAATCGGCCTATTAATAAGAGTTGTATTAGTGTTAAATGTAATAAAGAATCCTTGTTTTATCAACCAAATGTCGTGAACTCGTTGACATAAGGAATATATATATATCATTATACATATATATATCATTAAATATATATATATATATATCCTACAATAGCATTGTGCTCTTTAGAGAGTTCATATTGATACATTGACATGTTTGCGACTTTGATATTGAATTGAGAAAAATATTAAATGGCGAGATTAAAATTTTGCTCTGTTCGACTATCGAAATCTCACATGATTCGAGTTCAGACAGGCCTGAATCAAATCGATTCGCATCCACAATCGATTAAAATGTCTTTGTATAAAGGGACTTTCTTATTTGCCATTCCGTAATTCTCAGACGCTCGCTTTTAACTGCGACTTGCCGTATTTGGTTTTACTTTCAGAATTTCCAGGTGAAGGTAACGTTTTTCGACGCATAATCGATGATTCACCTGCATAAACCTGCGTTTGCGTAAATCTCTTAATTCCCGAAACTCTTCATTCCAATTGTGTCATGCCAAATTAAGCGATTTCGACACCGAAAAGCTGGATTATACTGGCCGTTGCTGATTCGATTTTCTGACTGATGCGCGATTTCCCGATCGATAACGAAACGAAAAGAGAGAGAGAGAGAGAGAGAGAGAGAGAGAGAGAGAGAGAGAGAGAAAGAGAGAAATGCCTTTTTCTGTGCCGGTAAAGCTGCGCTCTTATTCTCAACAAAAATATCGCCATTGGCGAGAGTGAATGCGTGCCCAAATTCGGGCACACAATTCCACTGTTCGTGGAATTTAATTCAGTTTCCGAAACGAGTTGCACCTTTCTTCCATTCTCGTTCTTTTTCTCACTGCGTCTTGCGCGCTCTCGACTTTAATGCGGTTATTTATCACAATTGCGGTGGCTGATAAGTCAGACACAGCAGCCTCCGCGAGGCTACGCAAACATGGGTACAGCACCCTATTTTCATGTATCACGCGATCACGCTTTTTCCAGAGGCATAAATTATACATTACGCGCATGTCTGTATTCTTAAAGTAACTTTCGTAATATTTCACGACGTATGGAGAGCCGCACGATCGATATCTCCTTGCAGATCCGTATTCATCTGCCGGCGAGTACCTGGCCGTTCTCCTTGTGCAAGGCTTTGTATGATTTACATGATCCTTCGCCCAACTTGCATATGAAATCAGAACACTTGTTTTTTGAACACTTGTCTTGTCAAACTTTCCTCCGATTCGAACCTTTTCAATTCGTTCTTGGAAGACATCTTCGCGTCGATGTCAAATTGGAAATCTTGAATGAAAGCATGCGCAGGTATTTACTGAAGCAACATAAAACGATTATCATATGGTGCGAGAATAACAAATAAGGCCAATTAAAAGACCAATTATATCTTATTTCGATAAATTAAAGTAATCACGATCGAAATATCACAATCTTCGATATTTATATATATATCGTGATTATCCGTGGATTCCGGACGCGTTTAACGCGCGAGATGCTCGGAAATTGGAGCTTGCTTGAAGTAACTATTAGTATCTGCTCCCGAGTTGCTGCAGATATTCGATCCAGCGTGTTCGAAAGTGTTGAAGTAGATCCGAAGGTCAGAGTGAAGCGAGAAGGCATTATAGGTAGCAGATATAAGAGGATTCTCGACGTTAACAAAAGTTAAAGCGCGAAGTAAAGAGCGGATATTTCGGAAATAATCTATCCGTGGGATGAAGAGGAGGCAGCCGCGAAACCGCGTGCGAAGGAAAGGTCAGAAATGTATCGCATGCGGGGGTGTATCGAACGAGTCGGCTATTCGCGATTATTCGTCACGGAAGCGATGACTCTCGTCAGGAGAGATCGCTATAATTTACGAGAATCCTCGCAAATCCTGCGAGTTCCCGCGAGAATCATAAATAAGCGGTGAGAGGGCGAAACAGAAGCTGCTGATCAAATCGGGTGATTTGCGGGCGAGACGAGTTCGTGCGCGAATGCAGCTTGCTTCTTCTTCTTCTTAGAGGACCATGTTGTGTGTTTCATCCAGTGTGAGACCTCTAATGATTCATGCCATTGAAACAAAAGCGAAAATTTAATAGCCATTACCAAATGGCTATTAAAAACAATGGAAACGAGGACTTTAAGGTGCATCACTGGCGACACTCTGCGAAATAGAATTCGCAACGTCCGCGAGATTCAGACTGTCGTAAAATGTTGCAAAAAGACGATGAAGAAAAGAAGAAGAAAAAACTTGGCAATTTTTGTCAGCCGGTTATCATCCATCCTGTTTACACCTCTCATTTACATCTCTCCATGCTCGTCTCCTGGCGCATTTTACATCTTGAATCTCGCGGATGTCTTCGTCGCGAATTCTATCCCGCAGAGTGTTGCCAGTGATACTTAAAGTCCTTATTTCCATTGTTCTTAGTAAGCATTTGCTGATGGTTATTTCCGCTTCTGTTTCAATGGCATGAATCGTTATAGATCTCACGCAAGTTTCATGTGTCCTTATGTCGCTCTTTGAGCTCATATACTTATTCTCCGTGCGTTATCGACAATGCTTCGTGCAGTTCCCAACTTGGAGTGAAAATGCGAAACGCGACATCGAAAAGCAGGCGTGTTATCCTTCACGTACGCTTCGTAATGCTAAGCATTACAGAATTCGTCGATTCTCGTCTACTTGCTTTGCTCTGTGAATTCATCTTACGTGAAACCGCCGCAGTTCTTCAGGGGAGACTCCCTGAAGAACGCGATATCGAGGCGATCAAGGTAACTGCGAGCTATCTTCTGCATACGTGACAAGATTCACGATTCACACGCGCTCGGAATAACCGATTCCGGATTCTAGAATCGATCGAGATTGACCGACGATGCTTCGAGATGAATTTTACCAGTGATCGAGGGATCGGCGATACCTCGAGGACACTACACGCGGAGTCCCTGCATTGAACATATCTCAACACGTAGCTTGCATAGAATCAATTCATCTGTTTATATCGAAAAGGCAAAAGCCGAGAAATAAAACCCATCGATCTTTCAAAAGATCGAAGGACGTGCGAATCGGAAGGATACCATCGCGCGCTCGATATTCCCGATATGCATAATGCATATTCGCATATTCCATCGGTGATCTAATCACGGGTACATCCGCCAGCTGTTTCCAGCTGCTGCCAGGACCGCGTTGTGCTCGAATAACACAGCCCAAAAGAGAGAGAGAGGGAGAGAGAGAGAGAGAGAGAGAGAGAGAGAGAGAGAAGCGTGCACGTACGAACGAGAGTGCGAGTGCAGGTTCTCGGCGAGAAGAGCTTCCAGCGTACCGCGAAAGCGAAACTCGATAGAGACAAACCCAAAAGGAGAGCGAGAGAGAGAGAGAGAGAGAGACAGAGAGAGAGGTGCAAACAATGAGGGCAAGAGAGAGGGAGAGCTGGCGATCGGCCAGATGTGGTGCAATTTACATCTCGATTACGAGATTGGCTCGCAATTGAGAAGACTCGTTTGCGTCCGCAAGGGTATTTATCGTCGCCCTACTTCAAAGGTCACTGCAGGATCGGAACCTGAGCAGTCAGGTGCAAGAAGGAAATTCTCCAGCAAAAGTACACCTATCTATAACGATTCATATAGTCTTTCCTTTTATCTTCAAGGGAAAGAGACGAGAAAATTGGATCTCGCGACGATATACCGCGCTCGAAAGTACGGAACGCAGAACGGGAAGCGCGCCCTCGAATTTCCCGCCAAAGCTAATCCATCGATCGCGTGTCCGAAGATTACACAGAGCCTCTTTATAGCTGCAAGTGGAAGATGGCTTGGAAGAAAATGAAGAACGAGCGTTACCTTTCCAATTACTCTCGATTATAATCAAAGGACTATAAAAAGCCTACAAAGAAGTCTCTTTCGCGAAGTCTGGAAACTGAAACAACAGACAACAATTATTCCTGATTCTATCTTCCCTCGATCGAATGCGTTCGATTTTGACATTAATTTATCATTAGATCTCGTCTCGATGATTCCATGATGGATGGAAATCATTGCAAAGAAACTGCGGTAGTCATCACCATTCAGGTAGTTTCACTTCTTACCCTCTTCATGATTCTTCTGCTGTGTCGATACGAAAAGAATGATTAAAAGAAGAGTGAACTTTCCTGCGGAAAATGAAAGTTTCCAGAAAGGAGCGAAACGGCCGGATGGGACTCTAAGCGATCATTATTCCATTCATTTTGCACAAACACGGAGTTTCCAGACTTCTCGTCGATCCGTCAAAAGAGAGAAAGAGAGAGGCTGCGCGGTGATTCCTGATTAAAGACAGCGATGATTGTTGCGGCGAGGACACGGCCCTAATGAAATATAAATCAAGGATCGTGGTTCAAGGGTCGCCAAGTCCGCGGCGAAAAGTGTTCAAATCCCGATGTCGCTTCTCTTCGCGGAGAAGTCGAAGGTGTCAGCATCAAGGCGCGCAGGATTCAGAGATCAGACGTTAATTAATGCTTGTATCCAGTCAAGCGGATCAAGGACATTCGGCAAGGTCGGGTCTCTGCGATTCGTGCTGAAATATTTGTCGCTATCGATCGACAAGTTTGCATCGTTCGCGTTTGCTAATTGCATCATTTCTATTAATTCGATAACCATGCAAGAGCCGTATCGAAATCCCGTCATTTTTCACGAATCGAGGAATAATTCATCGCGAATCTCATCGATAGAGATACCACATGCAAATACGCGAAAGCGCGTTAAACAATGGGCGACCAAATGTTTGACATGCATGAACGATACGTTAGCCTCATTAATAGTCGAAAACAATTATAATCTTTATATAATAAATAAAACGGAATACACATTCCCAGCGTATGTATATGTATGTGTGTTATGTTGTGTGTGTTTATAAATATTCTGTATACTTAGATAGACGATAACTCGAATTAGGAATATATAATCTGAATCGGGGATCGCGCGTGCATCAGAATCGCTTTTTGTACAATCTATTATACAATAGTGTATATTATACAATACATATTATTTATACAATCATTTCCGAGGTATGACAAACAGATTCATTCGAGCCATGAACATAATCGGATTAATTCTTTGATTGATTACCGTTACGAAGCGAAGCTTCCAGATTCGCATGCGATGAGAGCCGCCTTTAAATTCCACATGTCGCGAATTAACGTCTCCATGTTCGCGCGGACGAACAGCTTCCGAGCGAAAAGATCAAAGCATCCTTCATGTTGCAGATGGTAACGACGCAACCGGAAGCCAGCACATCGGAGTCGGTCACGCCGGAAGAGAGCGGGAAGACCCTGAGCAAGCTGTGGCAACTGGGCAACATTATAGCGACAGGGAACGGTGAGTTTGCGTCCCGCTTGCATCTCCAGCCGCCATTCTATCGGCTGGACCGCGCCACCGGAAGCATCCTTCTCGCGGGACAATTAGCACGTACTTTTTATTCGCGGCGATTCCGCGAAGCCGCGATACTCGCGTTTCTGCGTAAATCGCGTTTCATGCCGGATGCCGCTTGCATAAACGCCAGGCGTGTTTGTCCAATTATACGCCGCCGTGTCGGCCGATGGCGGAACAAGAGAAAGAGAGAGAGAGAGAGKGAGAGAGAGAGAGAGAGAGAGAGAGAGAGAGAGAGAGAGAGGGAGAGAGACGCATAGCGGAAAGGCCAATGGAGGTCGAGAATAGCCGAGTGAGGGCGTATCCGCGCTTTTCATCGGCAGCGTGCATTCTCCTTTTCTCCTCATTTTGCAGGATGAAAAGTCTTTGCGCGTTCTGCCGCCACCGCAACGGCGGCAGATATTAAAGGCGACCAAAGCGGAGGCTGCGTCGCGGCTGCAACAACGGCGGGGATTCACGCATTGATTTATATGCCGTCGATGAATTAAGGAATGTCACGCCGTCATTTATCAGCATCGCGATTCATCGCTTTTGTCGGCGCGAGCGAATCGCTCTCGATCGGCTTGTTTCCTAGACCGCCAGATGATCGATGATTGATTAGAATGTGTACGATAGAGAACGATCGAGGAATCGAATTCGCGTTCGGCTCGATCGGAATTCTATTTCGCGCATTGCGAGATCTGGAGCAGCGCCGCGCTTCCGCAGAGACGCCGTGATTGTGAAAGATTATCGCGAGATTAACGCGCATATTCCTTGAGAACGCATTGAATAAAGCACGCGTTCATTAACGCGGGCTGCATGTCGGAACGACACGCGACACACGATAAATATCTTACGAGATCGCGTATCTCTCAAAGTGTGGCTGATGCATTTTACACGCGTGTTTAACTCAAATATCGCGATGACCTCTTTCTCTCTTCTCTCTCTCTCTTAGGCGCGTGTCTCGTACGATTAATATCGTGCGATGTCTCGAAACGCGGAGGAGAAAATCCTGTTGGATTCGAAGATGGAAAGATCTTGATCCGCGTTTGTAGAATATCATGTACGAATTTCTGAAGAGGAGCAGAGATAACTTCGCTGTTAGACAAATGCAGACGAGATCTACATCTACTTTATGATTATCGATTATGAAACTTGGCCCCCTCCAAAGATTCTGGACAGCGAGTTCATTTTACTATGCAGAGGCGTACGAACATTGTTTCTATCGATAATAGTTACGGTATTAGATAATAGTTATGAGAACTGGAAACAAAGTGATAAAGAGAACTCACAAATTTGATGCCAATTAAATGCGACAATCCAATACGGGTCTGAATACAAATTTTATCTTGTCGATAGATTCGATCGACAACTACTTCTCTCTGGGTAAAGATATTTCGTATTATAATGATAAACAATCGTTATATCGAGATCATTCATAACGCGTATCCTTTTTCTCGATACTATTCTAAATTCTAACCAGAATTAAAAATTTTCGATATTCAGTAAAAATTCCATGAATTCTGCGCTATGCGGAACAAACTCTTTTGAAACCGTTCAAGAACTACGAACACGTATTATGGAATATATATCCAACATCTCTCTCTCTCTGTCTCTCTCTCTCTCTCTCTCTCTCTCTCTTCGCCTAAAAAAAAGTCATTATCTTCACTTGGAGAATTCGTCGCAACTGTAGGAAACGGTAACGTACTTACCGTGATATCGTAATTATAATTACGCGAGAAAATATCCTCGTAGAGAAAAGTAATTATTAATTTACTTAAATTAACGACAAAATATTTATCGTTTGCCACGTTTCTACGTTGCGGCCCGCCTAAAGCATCCGCATATTCCCTTTTAATCTAAAACGCAAAATTCAAAGAAACGCGCTTAGCGCGTTCGAGTACGCGCGATACATTGCGATATATCGCTCGTACTCGATTCGAAAAGCAACGGCTGCTCGAATGGCATCCTAAACGATCGATGATCGAACGCTGCAACGATGCGATCGCGAGTTAATCCCCGAAACTGATTCGCGCGTCATTCCGTTGTAGATCGTAAAATTTTACAGGCCCGTCGTCCAGTGATTTCGCGAATTACGGCACTTCCAAAGGGAAATAAAAAGATGCCGATAGCGTAAATCCATGAAAACGCGACGCGCGCGGTTTATCTCGACGTCGCTCTGAAACGATCAGAGAGCAGTCTGCTAATCGAGAGCGAGATCTCTCCAGAACGCCGTGAGAAACATCGAGGGAAAGACATTGAGAGCTTATTTTATTCGATTCGAAAGAGAGAGAAGAAAAGGACGCTAGCAAAGGAAAGCGGTGAGAGTACGCGCTGGGATACTCGCGAATCCCGGCGGAAATCCCCCCCTCTGGGGGGATTTAAGCTAAGGGGGTTCGTTCGGGGCGAGAAGGCAGTCGCGTTTTTCTTTTACCCGAAGAGAGGAATGTATCTTTTTGCTAGACCAAAATCGATGCTGCGAAAATGTCTTTCCCTCTTCACATTATTAATTAAACATTTTATAATAAAAATACGAGAACAATGAAAATAAAAATTTGAATTTTTACAATCATGTATATTTTAAATTCCGAATGATATCGATTAATCAATATAATTTTCAAATTTTTTGAAATTTTACTAATTTTACTCTCTCCATTCATTCCAAATCAAATTAAATTGGAATTATTTATTGTTTTTAATAAATAATTATTTATTCAAACATAAAAAAATTCAAATTTCATATCATTAATATTAAAATCAACGAATAATATTAAAATCAAAGAAATCAACATTATAAATATTAAAAATATTCCTACTTCACAAGTATATAAAAACTTCAAATTAAATCTTTAGAATAAAATCCAGATAGAAATGCATTCGCATCTTTCGCTCATATTTCGCAATGTAACGCGATCAATGTAACAAGATATATCTAAATTCAGTTGTACGTTCCAGCAGTCCCGAATGTATCGAATTAACTGGTATTAATACGCAAACATGAAAAATAGTGAGCCTTTGTTCCCTCGACGCGTCCGTCTCACAAGAAATTAAGTTTGTTGCATCACCGAATGAATTATATAATTAAGATTAATATGAGATCATATTTGATCATATTTGATAGAAATCTTGATATCTCACGGAGTACGTTTTTATTCTAGAAATAACGACGATCTTCCCGAGGAAAATACAATGAGCTTCTCGACAAACCGCGCGACTTTGCAGAAAATCATGCCTTTCATTTCCTCCGACAAGTGTTTTCAAATGTTTCGTTCACGTTATTGTCATCGAGTCGAGTCCTAAATTACAATCACAAACGATCGAACGCAAAGGGAAGCGAGTTGACATAATTCGCCCGAACGGGTGGCTCTAATTAACTCCTGACGTCCCTCGCGTCTCCTGCCTTCGCGCAGTTCGACTCCGTCTCGTCCATTGATGAATTCGCTCGAGAATTTCCCGGGAATTACCCCTTTCGCGTAACCTTCATGGTTGCTGAACAACTCGGTAATTATGGTGCCGGTTCTAAGCCCTGATAAAAAAAGAAAGATTCGAGTCAGGCTAACAACTTATCCTGTAAAAACAAAACGCTCAAAAATACCGGAGTAAATATCTCAGAATTGGATCTAGATCCGTGAAATATAGATCAACCAAGGGATCAACCAAGTATAGATCACCCCAGAGGGTGAGTACAAAATTGCAAAAGATAGCAAGGCAAACCGAAGAAAGAACAAGCCATGGATCTAGAATGAAAGTTTGAAAAAGAAGAAGAGTTAGATATTTCAAAAGCCAATAAAATGGAATGCCTCGATGACACATTCGAGGAAAGTATATTCGATAACAAACAAGATCAGCAAATACCTGCAAAGCAGCTATTAGACACATTATAATATGCACAGCAGAGAAATCCGACACATCAAAAACATAACGTATATTAGAAACGACAGAGATGAAAATATTGAAAATATCTCGAGAAGAACATGAAGTAAGGATGAAGTAAGAAGCGAGGACATTATGTAAGACACAAAGGAATGAGTACATCAGCGAAAAATAGAATGGAACGAATACGTAAATACAATACGAGATAATAGTCTGTGAAAATTGTAAGATCAAGTCACCTATTGGTAGGAGAAGCATAGACCGACCAAGGAAGAGATAGTGCGTACAAAATTGCAAAAGATAGCAAGGCAACCAAAAAAAGAACAAGCTATAGGCCTAGATTGAAATAATTAAAGAAGAAGAGTAACCTTTCGCAAGCTTTGCTGCTATCTTCTATGCTAAATTCTTCGATCAGATGCTGAAAGGAAGAAACGGATAGTCTCGACCGCAAAATTCCCGCAAAATGCATCAATTAATCCGATACATGTTTTTGTTTTTCAGATAATTATAATCAATAGATATGAATGGATACTCTAACTCGTTTTTCCACATAACCGACGCTGTAATCTGCGGACTGTAATCACAATACACCGCGGAATATATTGCAAACACCACGTAGATCGTCAAAACCGGCTCGCTGAATGAACGAAGCACTGTGAAACTGTGGAATACCGAAACGCTTACGACGAGAAAGAGAAAGAGAGAGAGGGGGGGTTGCTGATCGAATGTGTGCCATGTTAAATTTGAGACGAATGGAATGGAAAATTGACTATTAAGATGTATTGAATATTAAGGAATTATTTCCTCGTGTAGATAAAAGATTTACTTTTAACTCGACTTCCTCGCGTCAAATCAATCAAGACTCCATATTAAAGATATTTACGTGCAATCATGATTGTTAATTGTATGTAGTGGGAAATTTTGATACCAAGGCCGACGAACGAGTCAAAGTTCATGAAGATAACGTAAGCGCTAGTGAGTTCGATTGGTACCATGCCATGATTATTAATAGAGACTTCTTCGTGTAATTATCCAGATTGAACCACTCCATCTCGAATACATTATCCACCAGCTGCCGACTCTGTATTTGACCATTCGGGGTTTCTTTACTCGACATGATCAATTAATCAAATATGAACATGCGTCTGAAAACACACTCTCAATTTAACTTCGTTTCTATACGAACAATAGAAAAAGATCTACGAGAACGTGCAGCCCATGTGTACATTATCAGTTGCATGTACTGCGACTTTAGCGCGGTCGATTTGGTGAATTAATACAGAATGAAGCACATCACCAACGTGCTCGCGACGAACTGTAGAACGATAATCAGCCAAAATTTCTGGTTCACTAAACGGGCAAACTTAGGAAATTAAAGGCAAAGAATTAAAGACAAAGAAAGGCAGAGTTATCTGTATTACTTCTAACTATAAAGTCTCTCTTTAATCGATATTTCTAGTTTTTCAGCATTTAAATACAATATCCTCTGGTTCTTTTAAAAATTATGATCAGAGTTACATTCGTGATAAGCATCTGATAGAATCAGCATTACTAAATAAATAATATGAGTATGTGATTTCATATGTATCGTCTTTGATTTGGAATGTGCTCGATGTAAACAGTTTATATCAAATATGAGTCACAAAGCCAGATGACCGTTACTATCGTTGCCCAAACAGAAGAAGGTCGTTCGGTAATACCAAGCGTCGAAAGATTGTCTTCAGTATCTTGCGATAAGCTAGAAGCTGTACAATAGTCGCACGTTCGTTACTGAGTTAGCGCGAGTATCCAGATATCTTAACTGTTAAATAATTTGACGACTGAAGAAGAAGATAGTTTGTTTTCTAACGACTCTCATCTTTACTGAACATTGTCTCGGATCGACAATAAATAAATATACAAACGGTGTTGCGCGAATCATCGAAGGCGTGTTAACATGGTTTTTGGTCCTTCGAGCCGGATATCTGATATTCGAGTGTATCAATACGTTTGTGTTAAAACGGATAGTTAAAAAATAAAAGGATCATCTCTGTGGCCCCCAAGTGCAAGTTGCAAGGATCATCACGAGCCGGATCAGCAGCCGTACTCGTGTCGCTATTATTTTTTCGAATTCGGAGGATCATGTGCTACGGTACACGCTCTCGGGAAAGCTTTCGATGCCCGGAGCTTGGTGAAGTGTAATTTCGAGCTCACGAAAAAGATAGCGTCGATCCGTGTCGCGATGCCTTCTCGTTGTGTTGCACACACATAATAGAAAGTATAACGCCGGTGCCCCGCGCATCGCGTTGAAATCTGAACTCGCGTGCAATTCCGAGCTGATGTGCTCGATACAATCCAGTATTTCTTGCGCCTCACGCGTGTCGCTTCCTCGTGATGCTACATACACACACGAGTCTGCCGGTTTAGCTGTGATTCAACGGATCACTGTCCAGATCTAGGAACATTTTTCAAGTTTATGTGCGACGATCATGTCTGAAGATCTAAGTTTCGTAAGTTTCTCACCTATCAGACCCACTACAATCAGTCATCATTGAAGAAAGAGATAGAAAGAAAAGATATAGAAGAAA
The DNA here is from genome assembly GCA_020341155.1 of Eciton burchellii. Classification (NCBI taxonomy): domain Eukaryota; kingdom Metazoa; phylum Arthropoda; class Insecta; order Hymenoptera; family Formicidae; genus Eciton; species Eciton burchellii. The sequence goes on along the minus strand of JAHMML010000058.1, from coordinate 685,269 downwards.
AACATTATCGGTGGCGGTGCGTATCAAAGGCTTGTAATATAGACAAAACAGATTATCGGTGGCGGTACGTATCAAACGCTTGTAATCGGCGAAGCCGATGCATGCGCGCGTGTGTGGACACGTCGCGTCCGGAACAAAGAACAACCGCGGAAAAAACCGTGACGCTCGAAAGCTCGCGGGACGATGTGATTCACCCAGATTGAATAATATGAATGATTGGCTGACAATTCTGAAATGTAGCATCACTTTTGGGTATATAAAAGACGACGGCAGTGGAGACGTGGCAATGAGTGGCAGTAGTAATAGTAGTAGTAATTGAGAGTGGCAGTGAGAATGACAATGGCAGTTGTGTTGTGCTGGTAGTCGAGTAATTATAGAGTTGTGAACGGCGAAGCCTGTGGAATCAGCTAACCTATCGAGAGACGTTGTATCTTCGCGAAGAAAATAGTTTCTTTACTTATTGTTCCTTCAATCTGAGACGTCGAAGAAGCCATCATACTTAACAATTCCATTCTGATAGAAATATTCTACATCATTAATTACAAGAAGCTTCCAAAGCCAAGGGTCTTCAAAAAATCTCTTCAAAAAATCAGAGGATGTCTGTCCGATTTAAAGATGCTTTGAGAGAAGACTCAAGACTTCCATATAGGATCACCCTCATGGCAACGGCGGAGGACCGAAAGAAGCTATCCTATTTCCTCCAAGACGAATTCTTCGCTGTTGAGGATGTTTACAATGACGCTGCAAATCATTTTCATACGATAAGTAACTTTGTAAAACCGAATAATTCTACATGCAATAATACTGACTCTTTATTTCGCGACGAAATCGCCCTCGTTACACATACCGCATATTGTGCTTCCGGTAAATTTTTCGACTGGGAAAATTTCCGCTATACATTCGAGTCTCTTGTCGATTCCAGTGATGCGATGTCTAACACACTAAAGTTTCACTATTTAAAATCGAGCATTACCGGTGACACCGCAATGTTAAACAATTTGCAAATTTCTGATGATAATTAGTTCTGCGTGGAAGATATTGATGGAGGAATAGGGGCGTTAAAAGGGCGTAATACATTCATTCGTTCGCTAGTCTGCCAATAAGAAAATCCGAAAGTGTTATCGAGTTGAAGAAATTGCGAGACAAGGTATCGGTCGCGTTCGCCGTATTGTTAATCTCGGATGTCAGTGGCACAATCTCCTTGTGTATATTATCTCGGAGAGATTAGCCCGACGACGCGAAATGAATGGAATCTAAAACGTGGCCATTCTAAAGAATTATGCCTTGTACAAAGAGATGCATTTCTGACTTTCCGGATTTTCCGACTCTATAGATGCGTCTAATATCATTATCGCGAAATAAATCTCGTCCCTCCGTTAATAGCATGTCGGTTGTAAAATGTGTCAATCACCGGCTCGCATAACAACTTAGCAAAATGCGAGAATTTTTGTCAAAATCAGTCGTGCAACGCAGTACTCTTGCAAAAGCAAGTTTGTTTCAATTGTCTATGATCGAATTATTTTGAAATGCCCAAGTAAATCGCAATGTATGCATTGTCGTCGCATGCATCATTTGTTACTACATCTCGCAGAAGGCGAGATCGCTAAAGTACCCGTCGACCACGCGCCAGCTGCGGACGATTCGAAAACGCCAACGATTTCAAACGCTTCTTCCACTGTCGGAGACGCTGCTGTCGCAAATATTCAAAACGTGCAAACGGAAGTTCCGCGTATATTTAACGTATTTCTCGCTACTGCCTGGCTCGATCTTCACAGAAGATCGGAAAGCCGATGCGTTAAAGTCCGCGCACTTACTTGATCAAGGATCGACTCTTAGTTTTATTTCCGAGTCTTTCTCAGATTTTGTGAACGAAACGACAACGCGCCGGATCTCCAAATATGCTGCTTTGGAGAAAACTATACTGACCATGCGAGGTCAAAGGTTTCACTCAGACTGGCCCCTTTTACTAAATCCGGATCAATGTTTTCGTTAATGGCGTACGTCTTTCCGCGCATTACGTCATATGCAGCCTCGAAAATTCGGCCCCTCGAATCGTGACCGACATTTACACGATCTTATGTTAGTGGATCCAATCCAGCGAGTCAGCAACCGATTTACTTACTAATCGGAGCCGATCTATACGGATCATTTAGGCGATTTCAACCAGAGTTCGTTGGGCACATCCACGGCTCAAAAAATTGGTTGGATAATATCTGATTCAACAGCTATCGTTCCACGCAATGCGAACAAAGCTCAAGTGTCGCATTTCCGAATGCGACACAAATTCGTCGCTCCGTAAATTTTGAGTGGATGAGAAGATTTCCGCAGAAGCTCGAAAACCTATTGCATATCATGTTGATTGTGCGAGCGAATGGTAATTGCTCCATCGATATTCTAGCTGGGATTCTTCGGAATTCTAGCCGGATTCTTCGGTTAGTTCAAATGACAACAGTTTGTAGATTTATTGAAAATTTGAAACGAAAGAAAAATTTCCAACCCGGGAAGGAATTACCGATAGATGTTTCCGAAGCCACTCAATTTTAGTTCCGATTCCTTCAGAAAGCTTAGAGCAAAAGAAAAGCAAAATAATGGAGAGTGTTGATCAATAACACACCGATTCCGAGATCTAGTTCTTTAAAAGTATCCCATGCTGGCAGGAGATTCACTCCATCTTGGCGGGCGGTTGCAAAACGCCGCCATCGGATGTTGCGAAAAACACTCTATCATATTGTATCGCATTATTTTAAATAAGGGATATATTAATTGTATGCCTATGGTTACGATTTGGTCATTTTTATTATGTTTATTTAATTTTTCTTTTCCTCTTTCGTTAAATTTTATTGAAAAGATTTTTATAATTATAGTTTTATTAAGATGGAAACTAGTTTTACTTGTTATGATTATAATAATTTATTTTTTTAGGGGGGTTTATTCTTTGTATTTATATTCAATTGTTAATCATGGGGAGGTTAATAATGTCCATAACAAGTAAAACTAGTTTCCATCATTCCATAAACTTAAATAGTTTAAATTTAAAATATTAATTTGTGAAATTAATGATATTTAGTTATAAATTTTAAGTTATTTTAAATATATATATATGTTTATTTGATAGTTATGAGATTTATAAGATTTATAATTTTATAAGGTTTATTTTATATTTTATAGAATTAAGAGTTATAATTGAATGGGTAGTTTTTAGGATTAATTCATTAATAATAGAAGTGTTTATTATGATTAGTGTTTATTGATTGGGTTTCTTCTTTATTTATAGGGTTAGTATTCATAATTATATCAATAGTAATTTTATATAGAACGGAGTATATATAAGAGAGGATAAATTTATTAGGCGGTTTTTATTTTTAGTAACTATATTTGTAGTGTCAATGTTATTAATAATTTTAAGACCAAGATTTATTAGAATTTTATTAGGAAGCATCGCATTTCGGAGTTTCTCATAGACTACGCGCATCGAGCTACTCTTCGCGTTACGCTGCGCATTTTGAGACAAGAATACTGGATTTTAGGTGGTTGCGGTCACGTTAAAGTGCATATACGTCAATGCGTGATTTGCGCATGTCAATCTGCAAAAATTCTGACTCAACTAATGGAAGACTTGTCCGAACCATGAATTAACTCCTTGTCGACATTTTTTCATACCGGCGTTGATTACGCAAGGTCATTCGGCATCATACCGTTTGTAGGACGTGATCCAAGAAGCATTATGTAGCGTTATTCGTATGCTTAGCTACAAAGACGATCCATTTAAAGAGTATTGAAGATTACGCTACTACCAGTTTCCTAGTTCAATCGACGTTCCGTCGATTTGTAAGTCGATGCGGTTTGCATATGCGTCTCATATGTACAGTGATAACGGTACGAACTTCCCCAGTGCTAATTAGGAACTTCAGACGAGTTTCCAGGCGATGAATTCGGATCCGATCTTGCAGGTCATCTTAGCAAATGATGGCGTATAGTAACATTTTATTTCTTCAGCCGCGCCTCATTTCGGAAAACTTCTTTTCCCTCTATTTGCTCTTCAGTCTTGCTACCGATAGTTTCACGAGACGTTTTTGAATCTTATTATGTTTTACTATCCAGGTTTATTAAACCTGTTGTTATTGTTCTGGATGGTTTATGGAGTTGGCATTTTGCCTTGCAGGAAAGCCGCTACCGTTGGCCCAGGAAGGTTGCAATATTGCGCTCTTGTCTTTACAATCCTTCAACATCTGAAGATGTCCGCATTCTTGTCCATGTCTATAGGCATCCTGTGCGTTCACCTATCAACAAATCCTGTTGCCCGACAGTTTAACTCGAGCACCTTTGGGTAGTGTTAGAATTTAACCAACTAAAAACCTGCTATTCATCTTGCGGATCTATTGCGAATTTCTGGTTTTGGACTGGTATTCTTCGTTATTTAGTCGCTTTTTCATCTCCTTTAAAAGAAGCTGGAATTCTTTGCGTTTGTCTTTGTATTGTAACACCTCTGTATTGTACAGATGTTTAAGTTCACTCTTTCTGCATGATTCCCGAAGATGCTTCGTTATTTGTGCGCTGCCGCATGTACATATATCGCTCTCTTTAAGGTTCATCTGTGCTAGCTTTGCTGCGAATGGTCCATGTCCCGTTAGGAAGTAGACCATTTCAGGCGTTGGATCGCGGTCCGCTTCTTTTCTGCTGCGAAGATCTGGATATATTTTATGTGTCCATTGGCCCCTTTCTGTTTCGAGCCATTTGTTGTTCCACGTGTCATTTCTCTTCTAATTTTCTTTCCTGTAATATCTCGTCATATCTGTTAGGGTCTATATCTTGCTCTATTTCCATTGCCTTTATTGCAATTTGCAAATATAGTGGTGGCATATCGATGACTATCTGCAGGCTTCCCACAGGTGTTGTTGAGTACGCCCTGTACATCCTCCGAGGGACTCTGGATAATTAGAGCTTTTCTATATTCCGGACTTTCTTATATTCATCCGCGAATATTTGAATTCCAAATGTTGCTATGCTTAGAAAAATGGTATTGTAATATACTTTGAATTTTCTTGAATGGATGTTGTATTTGTCTATTTGCTAGTTTTAAGATCTTATTGATTTGTGTCCTCGCTTTCTCCAAGGATGTGTTGATATATTTGGAAAAATTGAATTTCTGATCCAGGATGATCCTAGATATCTTGTATCTTTTTTTACTGGAAGGATGGTTGTCCCCATCATTATTATCAGCTTTTTTAGTGTTCTTCGAAATACTACTGCCAGTATTTTAGTAAGCGACATCGTCATCTTGTATCTTTCGCACCAATTGTGGATTGCTCCTACCGCTGTGTTTGTCTTTATTTCTAGTTCTCTCCGGCTGTTTCCGCTTATGAGAATGCACAAGTCATTGGCCTATGCCGCGAAATCTGTTATACTTTCTTCCTTGTCGAGGAGGCCCAATAGGTTATCTAAGTATGTGTTCCATAATATAGGTCTCAATATGGAACCTTTCGAACATCCACGGTTAATCTTYCTTCTTCCAATACATTCTAGTATACTTATTTGGATCTCTCKGTCTTCGAAGTAAGATCGGAGCAGATTGTAGACATGAGGTGGTATTTGSAGGTTCCTTMAGAGAGMGAAGAGCCTCGGCCAAGACATGCGGTCGAAAGCACAGTCAACGAACAAACCTAGTACATAAGTTGTCTCTCTAGTTTTTATTTTATCTACTATGTGGCTTATTGCATCCACCGTGGATTTTCCCTTCTTATAGCCCTATTGTTTGGRRTGAGGTTTTTGYKGTTGCTCTAAATAGTAATGTAGACRTGAATGTATCGCCTTTTKTCTTATYTTCCMTTGGATGTTCAGTAATCATATAGGTCGATACGACTTTGCATCTTRTGGATCTTTATCGCCGCCTTTATATATGAGSGASAACTCTGCTYTCTTGTGCTRTATAGGGAAATATCCTTTTCTGAWGCAGTCATTTATTATTTGGATCAGAAACGGCGCTGTTATATCAGAGGTCTTCTGATATATTTCGGCTATGACCTCGTCTAGACCCGTGCTTTATTTGCTTTTAGTGTATGTATGTATTCTTATTTCGTCCACCTTCACGGCGTCCTATTCCTCTATGGGCAGTCTATCGCCTATAACTGCTTCGTCGTCTTTTAAGWATAGGYTTCATTATCTYGTCCGCAGTTTCTTGCCAGTCTGTAGTCATCGATACATCCGCCTTTTTGATGGTGGACATGATGACACATGATTTTTAGTTTGTTCGCTACTATTCTGTACGTCATGCACCATGGATCTCTGTCCATGTTGTCCTCGTACTTTTCCCAGGTGTTTTCTTTGGCAGTCCGTATTCCTGCCTTGTATTTTGGAAGGCAGTTTCGGAAGGCATTTTGTGCCCTCTCCCTGCCTTCTAAGTAAAGTCTTTTCTTTAATCTTCTTCTATACAGATATATTTGTTTTTTCATTTCCGTGAGATCCGAAGTCCACCATATTGTCACCATACTTATATGTATGTTTTTGGAATTGCTCTCTCACAGGTCTCGGTTATCCAGTTTGTGAATTCTGTCGTAGCTACTTTCGGATTGCTTGAGAAACTTGATGGTTCCGTCTTTGTCAGTTCCTCACGTAGCATTTCCCAATCTGCTTTCTCTAGATGGTACGACAGTCTTTTTAGTTTTGCTTGTCGCCAGTCAGTGCTTATGTCGAAGTCCAATTCTGTGATGTTATGATCGCTACTGATCTCATTCGACATATTATCCAGCTTATCTTTTTGTTCTTGAGCGTTCCCTTTAGTGCTGTGATATCGATATTGAATTCGTTATCTGTGTATCCCTGATATGTCGATGGTTATCCGGGCTCATTTGCCATTTGGAGTCCGAGATTCCATAATGTTTCTTCGACGATTTCTCCCTTCTGGTCCGTGACTGAAGAAAACCACAGGCTCGATTTCGCGTTTACGTGTCCACAGTACACTATGCTGTGTTGCTGCGTTAACAGATGCATGTTAATTTGAACATGTGAACATAATAAAAATAATAGAACATAACAGTTCTATTGGATCGTTGAATTGGCAATACTGATTGATGACGTAGATACTTTTCCGGTTTAGCTAGACTTCGATCGCGACCAGATGCGAGTCTTTTCCTTGGCTCATTTTCGTGACTACGAAGTTTCTRTTAAATATTATAATTGCAGCCATTGAATCTTTGCTATGGACGATGCTAGTGTTTGCTGCCGGCACATTTACTCGTTTGCCATATCTTATTGCAGGTCCTTGTATGCATCTTATATTCACTTTGTGTCTGTTGCAGTATTTTCTTAGTTCTGTCATTGCTGTTAGACTTCTTTCTACGTTGATGTGGATTATTCGGAGATAGTATGCTGCTTCCTTATTCGCCATAATCGATGTTTTCCTGTCTTTGATAGAGTGTCTTACAGGAAGGACAGTCTTCTCGCTTGATTGTACGTTTTAGTTTCCTTCTGTTATGTAATATGCAGACTTGTTTTTCTGACTCGCAATCGGGCTTTTTGTGGTCGGTTGCACCGCATCTTCCGCAGCGCTCCTCACTGGAGCAATGCTTAGTCACATGTCCCAAATCGTGGCATTCGAGACACCTCGCGACTTGCAGGATGTCTCTCACTTTAAGTGAAGGGAATCCCATGTATAGTCGGCCTCCTTGTTTTAGTATATATTTCCTTGCTTTAGGAGCTATTTATATGACCGAGTGAACCGTTAGTTTGTCTCTCTTAAATGTTGGGTCCGGTCTTAAATCTTGGAATTATATCCTCTTCCTCTATAGAGAATTTGTCTGGATTGTCTTGTATGATATTCTCTTTCAGTTCGTTAGCTGTTAGCGAGCTGTCTATGTCGTATAGTATCAGAAGAAATTCCTCTTCTTTGGTTGTTGTATCTGAAGTGAATCGAGTGATCTTTAAATTTTTGTGGATCACTGCGAGTGTTGGATCCATCACTGCTGAATTTGTTCTCGATTGTCTGATACCTTTCATTTTTATTTTGTCCTTTTTGGGGTTCACTGTATTAATTAGTTCATCTTTTATGTCCTCTGATGTCTTATTGTTGCTTTATACAAAGAGAGCATGTCTCTTTGCTGCGTTGTATGTCTGTACTTGAGAGCTTCTCATAACACTTGCGTACATTGGAGTGCGCCGAATGTTTTCCTTTAGCGTGTTTAAGGTGCTTTGTACCGCGTTCTTGCCCTGTTTCTTGGTCAGCTCATCTTTCAGTTTTGTAAGGTGTGGTAATATTTCGTCCATATCCTAATTTATGTTTGTTTTTGTAGGTTTCGCGGCCCTCGTGTTATCAGCTGCGATTTGCTTTACGCTTTTGGCCGATTTAAAGATTATTCTCAGTGTGTCTTGTAAAGAAAACGCCTCATTTGTACTGCTAGGCGCAATACATTTTTCTTCTTCTTCTCTCACTCTTCTTCTTCTCTTCTGTACTCTCCTCCATGTTTACTGGAGGAGAGTATCGGGTTTCCTCGGCAGTGTCTGGCGTTCGAGGCCCTCGCTGTAAGCGAGCGATTTATCAGCCAAGCAGCTTACCGATTTATTGATTAAATGTTCTTACCGACTATCTGATTCTACCGTCTTAGCTGCTTGGCAGCACTAAGGTGATTCCCTTGCCACCGCAGCAATTATTCACGTGGCGATCGTTGCATCACAGATATAGATATGTCCAATTAAATGTCGGTCTTCTGGCATGCAGACATGCCTACGTGCGTCGAACGTACGTGGAGATGTACACTTTTCGGCGTCGTTTCGATTCGCAATCAAACGTGCTAGCACTAGAAGACCTATTCTTTGGCTTGGAACGTCCAGATTAAGCGACCATAAAGTGTTGATAGACCCATCTTCTCTTATCTCTGCAACTTGATTCCTTATCTGAATTAATGGGTCTGATATCACGACAGTTTCGAGACCGCCCTCTCGATTTCAATAGTTCGGATATTTAGCAAACATTTCCTAGAGATCAAGGAAAGCGAAGTTATTACGGACGTCGAGATTCGCGATGCGTAACACGCGCATTTCCAGCGCATATATTTTCCCAATGCGTGCGCGTCGAATCTCTAGCCGGGATACACAGCGCCAACCATTAACCAATTACCAAAAGGGGATTCGTAATCTTCCATGAATTTCTTCCTCGATATTCAATCAAGATTGATCCATATAAACCACCATCGGTGATTTCTGGCCAATATGGCAGCAAGATATGCCGATATGCTTGCCGATCGATCAGCCAATCTTCATGCCATATTTCGAAGTGCGCGTCGTTGCATCGAGCGCATTATCGCATCAAACAGTTTATAACTCGCGCAGAAACTCGAGCATTGCTTAATCGAATAGCGAGGAGAAATCATTGCCAGTCGTAATAGTCGAGTCGGCGCATTATCGTTCAACGATGGCGCGCTATTGCTAGAGCTATTGTCAGTAATTGATCTCTAACTACAATCACATTGTTAATCATCGCGGTAATTAATGGAGTAGTGGATAGGCAGCGAATTGCCCAGTCGAACGGAATACCGTGGAATTAGTAGCCCTGGAGTGTATCCCGGCTAGAGATTCGACGCGCACGCATTGGGAAAATATATGCGCTAGAAATGCACATAAACGCGGACAGAGAATTCCGCAAAGAAAACTACCAAGATGGATGGATTAGGGAGCGGATCTTGCGACAAATCAGAGATCGCGCTCGAGCCAGTCTCTGAGAAGGAACTGGGGGATGGAAAGTGGGAGAGTGAAGGGGGAGAGGGGATGGGGAGAGCGAGATGAAAATCGATAGCGTATCGAGATGGAATTTGAATTTCACACGACATATGACGCGAGAGCGAGTAAGATAACAAATAAACTGCTCGATGCTAGCTTCGTGAAGCCCCGAAGGGTTGATTCGGCTGTTCAAATTGCCAGCAATCTTTAGCAGTTTCGACAAGGACGAGAGAATCGTCGCCAAGTCGCAGATCCGCGGAAAATGCTTTTAATCGACCGATAAACAGCCGGCTGCGAGGCAACTTGCAATGCCACCCTCCGAGAACTTAAGTCCTACTTAAGTGGCGGTTAGAGTCATGGCTCTATTGCGACTCAATTAGCGACGAGAATGGAACGAACTTCCGGTCGATCTTGCAGCGGTCACAGCGCAACGCGGTACGCGTGACGAGAATTCGACCGCCAAGACACCAGAGGTACGGAAGTTAGCGCTCAGCAAACGCCAATTCACGCAGAGAGAGCGAGATGCGCTCTTTCGATCAGACGAATCCCAAAAACCTAGTAATGCAGAGGCCACGAGTGTGGAATGAGAAAGAGAAGGCGTACATGCGCCACATCGGTCGGCTCGTGGGAATTGCGCGGGCGGTAGTTGGGATTAGCGGCGGTAGTTGGAGAGGAGAGAAGGGGAGGAAATATCTCGTTGCACTCCGCTCGATGGAAAGAGGCGCGCGCCGCTGTTCTAGGTGTAAATAACAGTTACCATTCCATCGCGTCCCTTTCTCATCGTGCGCACCCCAAAGGTATTCGCCCTCTCTCTCTCTCTCTCTCTCTCTCTCTCGCATCGCTGTTTGTACGCGTCTCTGTGTTTCAACCCTTCTGAATGTAAGCTCGCGCTTTTTATGGGAGCGTCCCCGAATTCGCCGCTTTGTCGAACTCTCCGTTCTCTTTAGGAGTTCCCGAGCACCACACCCACACTCATATGCGCGCGCGCGCACACACACGTACACAGAGAGAGAAAGAGAGAGAGAGAGAGAGAGAGAGAGAGAGAGAGAGAGAGAGAGAGAGAGAATCTCTCTTTCCCTCTCGTTTATTCTTACTAACGACCGCTGCCGCCGCCGCCCTCGCAGCTAGCTCAAATTTCTAGCGGAATGGGAAATAACGCCTGCGAATACGGCAATCATTCTTTATAGGCACAACCCTTCCTCCGGTAATGCCTCTCTGACACCATTCAGTACTTCGAAATTGCTCTACGTTTTTCTTCCGTTTATCTCCCTCATATTGATTGCACGAACAGAACTTTTTTCGCTCCCTTTTATGCTAGAGACACTTCAATTATGAAAACTAATCCATCAAAGAATCTAGAAATTCAATCAATCGAAACTAAAACCTCAATTATCATATAGAATTAGCCCTGAAAATTATCCATTCAATTAATAATCTAATATCAGTATAAACAAGTCAATTCTTAAAATTATTATCCTAAATATATAAATATTATTAAATAAACATAAATATATATTTTCAAAATAATCTAGAATTCATTGCAAATTACGCATCTTTGGCATCACAAGTTAATATTTTGCATTTCAAACTATGTAGATAGTCAAATTTTTATTAACTATTAAAATATAATATTAAAATTTCTCAATATTCATATCCCATACGTGCATGTAACATCAATATTAACAACATCAATATTAACAATAATCAATAATGTAATATTAAAGTTATATGTTCAAATGAATATCTAAAATCATATCTCCTCTTAATTATTATATAAATTTCTCCATAACTAATGATTGAATATAAATATAAAGAATAAGCTCCACTAAAAAAGAAACGTCTTTTTTGTGTTGATATCGTGAAATTGTGTTAAAGTTACGATTAAAAATTACGCGTATGCCAGTTTATTAACGCGCACCTCTATGATTCGCGCAACACCGTTTATATTTTTACTTATTACCGGTCCGGTGTTCAGTAAAAATGAGAATCGTTAGATAACAGTCTTTTTTAATCGTCGAAGTTACAATATCAGAATACTCGCGCTAATTTAATAGCGAACGTGCGACCGTTGCGTAGCTTCTAGCTTCTCGCAAAGCACTAATCTCTCGACGCTTGGTATTACCGAGCGATAACGATCCTCTTTTGTTTCGGCAACGATTGCAGTTCAATCCATTGGCTTTGTGATGCATATTCGATATAAGCTTGCTTGCATTGAGAACATTCCAAAGCCAAAGATAACATATATGAAATCTTTAATATACCGCCCGCCTCGTATTCGAAACGGAGGCGACATTCTGACAAAGATTTATAATGACAATTCCGCTCGCAATACATGATAATGATAAAAATGGAATTCGAACAAAGAACAGATCTTTACAATAAGAGTAATGAATATTGTTAATTATATACCATGAAGCATACATGAACGCGTATTTTTTCTAAGGAGCTTTGCGTTCCAACATATCGTCCTCGGATGGCACCGGTAATTTGCAGATTTGAGCTATTGGTCGCTTATAATGAGAGCAAGCGATACGTAAGGTCACCACATGGACATGTCCATCCAAACCAGATGTACTTGTATAATACGGGTCAATTCCCACCGAGAAGGGGGAAACAGCCGATTTTTGACGATAATTAGATCCTTGACTTTAACATCCGGTTGTTGCTTTGACTGCTTATCTCAAACAATGAGTGCAAGTAATCTTTTCAACAAGAGCGCCAAATCTGTTCCTGCATGGCTTGCACGAGTTACCATCGCGACAGCCGGTTCGCATCGATCTCGAATACCGACTCTTCTAGTACGGAAACAAGGCCGGCGTCAAGTCAAGTTGGCGGATAAGTCGCTGGAATCATCGCTGAGCGCAGCAATCGAATACGAATTTAGATATGCCTTAATTTGACACAGCAGCATCACAAATTCAGACTTAGAGATCGTGTGAGAATCGATAACTCGCCGGAGATGAAATTTAAAACTTTTAACACCAGCTTCCCAGAATTCTCCGAAATGATCAGCGTTATGGTCGCGTGTGTACGCACATGGATCTCGTCGTCTGTAATAATTTCGCTTTTCTTAATTTCTGGGAAATGCTTGCGGAATATGCCGATCTGTTGAAGTCGGCAATACGGTCTAGTGAAATCACTGGCGTGATATCAGATACATCTAAGGAATCGAAGTGCAGAAATACCAGAAAACGTCGCAAGAGATTAAGCCTTACGGCCGCTCTAATCTGGACGTTCCAAGCTAAGGAATACAGATCTTCAAGTGCTAATACGAATTTAATTGCGAATCAAAACGATTCATTTCAACTCTAAGACATTTAGTCGTGCTCACAGAATGCGAATCACCATGTACGTTCATATATCTATATGCCAGAAGAACCGTTAATTAATTAGATATATCTATATCTATATCTGTGATGCAGCGATTGCCATGCAGGTAGGAGACTCCCCTCAGTATTGCCAAACAGCTAAGACGGCTAAATCGGTAAGAACAGTAAATCAATAAATCGGTAAGCTGCTGGGCTAGTTAGTCGCGCGGTTACAGCGATTCGAATGCCAGATATTGCCGAAGAAATCCGATATTCTCCTCCGCTAAATATGGAAGAGAAAGTACAGAAGAGAAGAGGAGTGAGACAAGAAGAAGAAGAATGTATTGCGCCTAGCAGTAGAAATCAGGCGTTTTCTTTAAAAGACATACTGGGAATATCTTTAAATCGGCCAAAAGCGTAAAGCAAATCGCAGCTGATGGCGCGAGGATCGCGAAGCCCACAAAACAAACATAAATCAGGATATGGACGAAATACTACTACACTTTACAAAACTCAAAGATGAGTTGACCAAGGAACAGGGCAAAAACTACAAAGCGCCCTAAACACGCTAAAGGAAGACATTCGGCGCACTCCACATACGCAAATATTATGAGAAGCTCTTAACAAGTACATACATATAACGTACCAAAGAGACATGTTCTCTTTGTACAAAGCAAGAACAGGGAAAAGACATCGAAGGACATAAAAGATGAACTGATAAATACAGTGAACCCCAAAATTTTTATAAAATAAAAATAAAAGATATCAGACAAACGAGAACAAATTCAGCAGTAATGGATTCGACACTCGCAGTGATCTACAAAAATTTAAAGATCACCCGAAACTAGATTCACTTCAAATAGAAGAATCAAAGAGGAATCCTCTCCTGATACTATACTATATAGACAGCTCGCTAACAGCTAACGAACTGAAAGAGAATATCATACAACACAATCTAAACGAACTCTCCATAGAGGAAGAGGATATAATTCCAAGATTTAAGACCGGACCCAACATTTAAGAGAGACAAACTAAGGGTTCACTGGGTAATACAAATAGCTCCTAAAGCAAGGAAACATATACTAAAACAAGGAGGCCGACTACACGGGATTTTCTTCACTTAAAGTGAGAGACTTCCTGTAAGTCGCGAGGTATCTAAAATGCCACGCTTTGGGACATGTGGCTAAGCATTGCGCCAATGAGGAGCGCTGCGAAAGGTGCGGTGCAACCGACCACAAAAAGCCCGATTACAAATCAAACAAACAAGTCTACATACTATGTAACAAAAAAAAAATTAAAACGTATAACCAAGCGAGAAGACTGTCCTTCCTGTAAGACACTCTATCAAAGACAACAGGAAAACATCGATTATGGCGAATAAGGAAGCAGCATACTATCTCCGAATAATCCACATCAACGTAGAAAGAAGTCTAACAGCAATGACAGAACTAAGAAAATACTGCAACAGACACAAAGTGAATATAAGATGCATACAAGGACCTGCAATAAGATATGGCAAACGAGTAAATGTGCCGGCAGCAAACACTAGCATCGTCCATAGCAAAGATTCAATGGCTGCAATTATAATATTTAAYAGAAACTTCGTAGTCACGAAAATGAGCCAAGGAAAAGACTCGCATCTGGTCGCGATCGAAGTCTAGCTAAACCGGAAAAGTATCTACGTCATCAATCAGTATTGCCAATTCAACGATCCAATAGAACTGTTATGTTCTATTATTTTTATTATGTTCACATGTTCAAATTAACATGCATCTGTTAACGCAGCAACACAGCATAGTGTACTGTGGACACGTAAACGCGAAATCGAGCCTGTGGTTTTCTTCAGTCACGGACCAGAAGGGAGAAATCGTCGAAGAAACATTATGGAATCTCGGACTCCAAATGGCAAATGAGCCCGGATAACCATCGACATATCAGGGATACACAGATAACGAATTCAATATCGATATCACAGCACTAAAGGGAACGCTCAAGAACAAAAAGATAAGCTGGATAATAGTGCCGAATGAGATCAGTAGCGATCATAACATCACAGAATTGGACTTCGACATAAGCACTGACTGGCGACAAGCAAAACTAAAAAGACTGTCGTCCATCTAGAGAAAGCAGATTGGGAAATGCTACGTGAGGAACTGACAAAGACGGAAACATCAAGTTTCTCAAGCAATCCGAAAGTAGCTACGACAGAATTCACAAACTGGATAACCGAGACCTGTGAGAGAGCAATTCCAAAAACATACATATAAGTATGGTGACAATATGGTGGACTTCGGATCTCACGGAAATGAAAAAACAAATATATCTGTAGAGAAGAAGATTAAAGAAAACACTTTACTTAGAAGCCAGAGAGAGGGCACAAAATGCCTTCCGAAACTGCCTTCAAAAATACAAGGCAGGAATACGGACTGCCAAAGAAAACACCTGGGAAAAGTACGTCGAGGACAACATGAACAGAGATCCATGGTCCATGATGTACAGAATAGTAGCGAACAAACTAAAAATCATGTGTCATCATGTCCACCATCAAAAAGGCGGATGTATCGATGACTACAGACTGGCAAGAAACTGCGGACRAGATAATGAARCCTATWCTTAAAAGACGACGAAGCAGTTATAGGCGATAGACTGCCCATAGAGGAATAGGACGCCGTGAAGGTGGRCGAAATAAGRATACATACATACACTAAAAGCAAATAAAGCACGGGTCYAGACGAGGTCATAGCCGAAATATATCAGAAGACCTCTGATATAACAGCGCCGTTTCTGATCCAAATAATAAATGACTGCWTCAGAAAAGGATATTTCCCTATAYAGCACAAGARAGCAGAGTTSTCSCTCATATATAAAGGCGGCGATAAAGATCCAYAAGATGCAAAGTCGTATCGACCTATATGATTACTGAACATCCAAKGGAARATAAGAMAAAAGGCGATACATTCAYGTCTACATTACTATTTAGAGCAACMRCAAAAACCTCAYYCCAAACAATAGGGCTATAAGAAGGGAAAATCCACGGTGGATGCAATAAGCCACATAGTAGATAAAATAAAAACTAGAGAGACAACTTATGTACTAGGTTTGTTCGTTGACTGTGCTTTCGACCGCATGTCTTGGCCGAGGCTCTTCKCTCTCTKAAGGAACCTSCAAATACCACCTCATGTCTACAATCTGCTCCGATCTTACTTCGAAGACMGAGAGATCCAAATAAGTATACTAGAATGTATTGGAAGAAGRAAGATTAACCGTGGATGTTCGAAAGGTTCCATATTGAGACCTATATTATGGAACACATACTTAGATAACCTATTAGGCCTCCTCGACAAGGAAGAAAGTATAACATATTTCGCGGCATAGGCGCAATGACTTGTGCATCCTCATAAGCGGAAACAGCCGCAGAGAACTAGAAATAAAGGCAAACACAGCGGTAGGAGCAATCCACAATTGGTGTGAAAGATACAAGATGACGATGTCGCTTACTAAAATACTGGCAGTAGTATTTCGAAAAACACTAAAAAAGCTAATAATAATGCTGGGGACAACCATCCTTCCAGTAAAAAAAGATACAAGATATCTAGGATCATCCTGGATCAGAAACTCAACTTTTTCAAACACATCAACACATCCTTGGAGAAAGCGAGGACACAAGTCAATAAGATCTTAAAACTAGCAAATAGACAAATACAACATCCATTCAAGAAAATTCAAAGTATATTACAATATCATTTTTCTAAGCATAGCAACATTTGGAATTCAAATATTCGCGGATGAATATAAGAAAGTCCGCAATCATAGAAAAGCTCTAATTATCCAGAGTCCCTCGGAGGATGTACAGGGCGTACTCAACAACACCTGTGGGAAGCCTGCAGATAGTCATCGATATGCCACCACTATATTTGCAAATTGCAATAAAGGCAATGGAAATAGAGCAAGATATAGACCCTAACAGATATGACGAGATATTACAGGAAAGAAAATTAGAAGAGAAATGACACGTGGAACAACAGATGGATCGAAACAGAAAGGGGCCAATGAACACGTGAAATATGTCCAGATCTTCGCAGCAGAAAAGGAGCAGATCACGATCCAACGCCTGAAATGGTCTACTTCCTAACGGGACATGGACCATTCGCAGTAAAGCTAGCACAGATGAATCTTAAAGAGAGCGATAAATGTACGTGCGGTAGCGCACAAACAACGAAGGATCTTTGGGAATCATGCACAAAGAGTGAACTTAAACATCTGCACAACACAGAACCGAATTTGATAAAGGTATTACAAGGCCAAGACAAACGCAAAGAATTTCAGCTTCTTGTGTAGAAGATGGAGAAGACGCTGAAGGACAAAGAATATTAGTCCAAAACCAGAAATGTGGGCGATAGACCAGCACGATGAAAAGCAGGTTTTTAGTTGGTTAAAGTCCAACACTACCCAAAGGCACTCGAGTTAAACTGTCGACATTGCTGGCTGGCAAGCGAACGCGAGCGCACAGGATACCTATATCGGACATCTTAGATGTTGAAGGACTGTAAAGACAGGGACACATTACAGCAACCTTCCTAGGAAACCAGCGGTAGGGGTTTTTTTCCTGCAAGGCAAATGCCAACTCCATAAACTATCCAGAACAACAGCAGCGAACATAACAGACCTGGAGAGAAATATAAACATGTTCAAAAACGCCTCGCGAAACCATTGGTAGCGACACTGAAAAGCAAATGGAGTAAAAAAAAAAAATTCGATTAGTTCTCTCATCAATCGCGCCTATCTACCCGCCATAAGATGGATTAAACATATCGCTAAAGCTGCGTTTTCACATTATTTTACAAGAACACACGCCCTCGAATGGCAGGTTGCATTAATAATAATTGTATCGAATTGCACGAACTGCAAATAGGTCGCCAGGCACGGCCGTTATCTCCGATATTAACGGTAGCGTTACAGTAAGCGATCGGACGCTTTAATTACGTGTCCGTTTATCGTGCACCGAATCGAGCGCAATGTCAATCGACGATATCGACCGACTCTTCCGCGGCAGCGTTCAGCGCGTCGATGCCGGAAATATGTTGCCCGTCCAATTACGTGGCACGCAGCTTATTAGAGAAAACTCATGAAAGTCTAGCCGCCGCCGCTCTGCCCGCGTGGCAAATATTTGCGAAGCTACGCGATTCGCGCCTCTCGCTCTGTGTATTTTTCTAACGCGTAATGGCGGCGTCGCGCGTTACCGCGATTGTACTCGATCTCGATAATCGATCCCGATCGATCAGAAGTAACGCGCCCAAAGTTGACCCCTTTACGTGCAACGTTACTCTTTATACACGGCTGCGCAAAACTGGATGAATATATTTCAGCGCGAAATTATAGTCAGTGAATTATTTCTCGCATAAATCGCATCAGGAGTTTCGATAGAACTCATCAAGCGCGGTGAACGCGAGAAAAATATAATTTATACATTGAGAGCACCGCGAGATGCAATCACGTGCAGAGCAAATATCCCTAGAATTATCTAAGATATCAAGGACATGTTGCGTGCGCAACATGTTCTCTCTGATCGCGAAGCTAGGAAATTCTTTGTTTCTGTCCTTCGAATCGATACATACCATTATGGAAGAGACTTCTGGCAAACCGTGAATCTCGTTAGAATGCTCCAAACTGGCCCAACAGAGTGCAAGGATCGTCAACTCCGGAATTTTCATCTGCTCCGAGAGAGCGTTTTGCATTTGACATTTATCGGGGAAATATTGAATGCGCGCCTGCAGTCGTTGAGGAAAAAATAAATACCGCGGAATGTATTGATTTTCAACCGGGATGAAACGGGAAAAAGGCGCGCGCGCGCGTGCGATTCTACCTGCAGGAGCATTAAAAACTCCTCAACGCGAGATTACACGCTAGTTTCTGCAAAGCGCACTGCTCCCATTATTGAAATCATAACGATTCATCGGTAGAGGAAAAAGCTCTGCGTCTGCCAATTAATTCCCATCAAATATATAGTCTGTCTCTCTCTCTCTCTCTCTCTCTCTCTCTCTCTCTCTCTCTCTCTCTCTCTCTCTCTCTCTCTCTCTCTCTCTCTCTCTCTCTCTCTCTCTCTGCGTATTTCTAATTTAATAGTTATCTTTCTGATTCTTCCTACATTACGTATCACAATTCAGCTTTTATTGTTATTCGGTAAATCGAACCGGAACGGTGATGCGAGCTAGTCGAGGTCGACCTTTCGTTATACCAACTCTAGTAAAATTAAATCTGGCATGTTTGTAGCGAACTTTCGAAGACTCGAAATCGAAATGAAGTTCGAGTCGCCTTTGCGGAAACTCGAGCAGAGTCGCGAGCTTTCCGTCACGAACACCAAGACCCTTTTAGAGTTATTCGAATGGCTTGAAGAAACAGTAGCGCGTCACGTGCAACACGACGAGCCCCGCGAGATATATAATCTCTGGAATATTAAAACACATCGTGGAGAACATTTTTCTGCCTAGTCCAAGAAACTCGATGCAGAATGACTCGTGCAGACGAGTTCCTGAAAGCGCACACGCTTTTCACGCACAAACCTGAAGCGTGCATTGGATGCGCTTACATAACATAAGCGGATTCCCGACATCAGACAAAATATTTTCGGCAAACCAGACGAGCCTGTTTAAAATCACGCATATCGGGTAGATTATTTTCTCGTGATAAACATTGAAAACTCCTGCGTTCGCGTGAACGCAGAACCAAACGGAACAGTTGTTTAAACAAACTTTCATTCAGGCATCCGTTTTGGATTTATTTATTTATTTTATTTCATTTTTTCTTTCTTTTTAGCTACATACATCATATATCCCTACATAAATCCCAGATCGAGCGTGCGAGATGCGAGATGCGAGTAGCAGCGACAACCGCTATTTCTCCGGATGTCAAGATGCTCCCCCGATAATTTCTCGGCCAATTAGATCGATTCGTCTCGTTGTCGAAGCGTGGGGCCTCCCAAAAATAACGAAGTAACTGCTGTAAGAAGGAGAATCCCGAGCATTCTTCACACGTTGCTCGGGGAGGATTTTTTATCGCCCATTATCCATCGCGTCGCTAATCCGTTTTGTTATCGCCGATGGGAGGGCGAACGCGGATTTCTTCTTCCTACATTAATGGTCCGTAGCGTTAATCAGAGAAAAATAGAACCAATCTCGCTCGGAGAAACTAAATCGCCACGTTGCTTTGCCCGAAAGCTTTCATCGTGTGAGCGAAAATGTCACTTTGCTGGACAATAGATTCGATTCGATCATAATAATCATTATAAAATACAAACATGCACGCGTCATTATGATATTACTGTTCTTATCAATTATGGATAACGTCGTTGATTAATACTCTGATTAATCATCGATAAAAGAAAAAAATTGAAACATTTAATCGGCAATGGGACACAGGACACTCGTAATCGTTTTCGATTCTCTCTCTCTCTCTCTCTCTCTCTCTCTCTCTCTCTCTCTCTCTCTCTCTCTCTCAAGCACGCGTGCGCGCGCGCCTCGGTGTCCCCATAAAGAAAATTCAATAAAGCCCGGTTCGCGACGCGAGCGAAAATTGAATCGCCATCTCTCTCGCGTCGCATAAATTTCCGCGATTATTTAATTACGGAAGTGTTTAACACCGCGCGGAAGCTAAATATTAAATATTCATCGACTAAATATCCAATTTATATGAAACATTAAACATCAATCGTCCCACAAGTCGAATCTCCGCGAAGATAAAAAGAGCAGATCAGGCGAGGAAGCGGAATTCACTCGCTTCTTTCGAGCGACATTGCGACGTAATTCGTTGGCCTTCTGTTAATTCGCGTGCGGCAGGAGAATCGCGGATTATCCGGCCACTCGCGGGAATACCCGAGTTTGTCGAGAAAGCGCGGGAATTCCACCGCGACTAAGAAAAGCGTTTCCTACGAGCGGAAAATCCTGGCGTTTCGCCATTTAACAGCGGCGACGCTCGTTAATCAGCGACCAACGACGGGGATAACGAGACGAGAGAGACGCTGGAGCGCGAGATTGTTATTGCGACAATTCTCCCCTGAGGGGAGAGGGGAGGAAACGGGTTTCCCTTTGGCCGCGACGTGGCTGAGATGAGGACGCTATTCGATTGCAATTTCCAGCGCGCCCTCCTCGCGCGATTCAACGGGCACGACCAGGGTAGCATCGGGAATCCGCTCTCATCGATGATAACGATTGACCCTGCGAGAAATCGTTTTTCGACGGGGAGACTCGCGATATTATCGTCGATCGATTAAAAGCCCTTGCACGCTTCACGCGCGCGAGATCAAATCAGCGCGTGTCGCTCGCAAGGGCGGACTCGAATACCCAACGAGTCCTCACGAGGGTGCTCTTGGGAACACAAATGGAACTTTAAAGACCCGGAGGAGGTGACTGAAGAGCGGAAGAATGTAACGATCGATCGGTTCGCCGATTGCGGAGGGATTTTGGAAAACGTAGCTCGTAAGGGACAAAACGATCGCGCGATGTCTTTGTAAGCGTGACCCCATAAAAGAGATTTTCTTTTTCTCCTTTCAGTGACGAAGCCGGCCAAGGTCACCCCGGTGGAGGACATTCAACCCAAGGAGGACATTTCCGCGATTGAAACTCTAAAACCGTAAGTTCCCGTTGAGCTATGACTCATCTATGTCCTTACGCCAAAGCTTTCGCCGCGCGGTTTTTGCCAATAACGTCCTTGACACTGATGCAAGATTCAGTGCTCTCTTTTCCCCGGCAGGATGATTTCGTGGAGGAGCATTAGCGTTCAACATCGTTTGTTTAGCATAGAAGCGCGTAATATTCTCGGTGCATAAAACAGCATGCGTTTAAATCTTCGCGAGCATGAGCTGTCCTCAATTCCGTCGATCAATTATCCGAATACGCGTTTTATGTTGTTGGATGTACCGTTGACCCCGCAAAAGACCGTGCCTTCAATATTGCATTTTACAATCCCAAGGTTCAGGATGCGCGTTGTCATTGCGACGCGAGCGAGAACGCCGCTCCCGGGAGATCCGCTCCGGAACTCATTAAGCGTCGTGTAATTAAATTTATCGCGGAGAACGTTACTAAACAATTTCTCGTTGCATAGCAATGAAACTATTACCTTTAACCCGTTAGCTTAGTTTCCTTTCGATTCTTCCCTTCCGGAAGGATCCGAAATCTGCCGATACCATAAATTATCAATAATCACATTCGCCAAACAACGCCAAGTAGCTGAAGACATCTCGGACAAGCGGTAGCTCAACATCGCGTCAGCTCGTGTAGGCGAAGATTCATTCGCTGCAAAAAGAGCGCGTAGACGTCATTCGGAAGGCAATCCGTGAGATTCGCTGTCGATTTAGATAAGCGCGACCCTTTCCCGCTCCACGGACATCCCTGAGAAACGATGCTTAATAGGGCGTATTCGCTCGAGGAGTCTTGAAATTTAAGCGACAGGTGCGCGACGTCATCATCGTCCGCGATTAGCTCAGGCAGATTACGATGAATGAGCTTCGATAGAGCTCCAGAAAGTCGGCTCCGATGTTCCAGAAAGTCGGAGGTCGGCAAGACGAGCAGCGGAGACGATTGCAGGGTGTGCCGGAAGTCCTTTGGCCCTGAGGAGGTCTCGCGGACTTGCTGCGAGTGTCAACATAAGGTCTGTGAGGACTGCGCGTCGTACTCGACGACGACCAACTCCGACGATCTTGTGAGTTCGCACACCTCTATTTCTAATTAACCGGCTTGTCCGGTTGTTTCCCCTCCGCAAATATTACCGCGAAACGAGAGTAGAGCAAATTAATCGTGAGCGAAAGAGAAACAACAAGAATCGAACACGGGAATCTAATTTCCAGGGTCGCGATTAATCGCGAAATTTTGTCGCTGCTTACTTGAGCAGCGGTCGATGAGAACCGGCCATCTCGCTCGGTGTAATATACACGATGAACAATCTCTTTCTTCGCATGCACGTCCTCAAGAACTCGAATGTGCCTGTATTTTTTACTACACACAATCTACTACACTTTGCGCGATTATAAAGTTCCGCGGGCTAAGTACATGCGTCTTTACGATCGTATCATCATAAAAACGTCAACCAAAAACGTTACACAAATCATCAGCGCACACTCGATTCCATGACTAAGTTCGCGCAGCGAATCGACGACTCTTCCGGTTACGTATACATATCGAGACATAAAGAAAAGACGTGAGGAGGGTAGTTGATCATCAGGCGAATGGTTTGCGAATGAGCGGAAGTTGAATCCTAACTCCAGGTCTAATGCTGAGTCGCCAACGTTACCCGCTAATTTTCCCTCTCCATATCTCCACCCTTCCCCGCAGGCGGATCGTTTAGAGGGATGCAATGGCCCTTAGGAGATTACGACGGAAAATTACCATAGCTTCCACCCCGTCGATCTCTTTTCGCTAAAACAGTAATGCTGGCGCGCCGGCGGAAGCGCCGCTCTCCGCGATCCATGATTAAATCCCTGTGGACTCCCGCCCCTCCCGCGGGAGGACAAAACGCGTAAATATGATCGGCAAGCCCGGCGAGGAGGGGTTCGAGATCATAAATTACTGGAAACGCGGAAACGTGACGGGAATTTATCCGCAGTTCGCGTCTGATCGGAATACGGAAGATTAATCGCTTCAACGACAA
The DNA here is from genome assembly GCA_020341155.1 of Eciton burchellii. Classification (NCBI taxonomy): domain Eukaryota; kingdom Metazoa; phylum Arthropoda; class Insecta; order Hymenoptera; family Formicidae; genus Eciton; species Eciton burchellii. Next base: position 661,615 of record JAHMML010000058.1, on the reverse strand, counting down.
GCAATCTGTCGCTCCCTCCCTTCCCCCGATCGCGCATTTATTCCAATTACACGATGAGTGTAATTGAGTGATTCGCGCTACGCGCGACAGTCTCCGTCGCGCTGACCTTTAATCCCGCTGAATTATGACGGACAGTCCGGCTAATCCGAATCTCGATTCAGATCTTGCTTCCTCGATGCAACTTGCGTTGATGAATATCGGCATCTGTGGATGAACAATCCTGTTTCCGGGAATGTTGCAGTCTTCCTGGCGGTGTAGCGTCTGTCGCCGGAAGATCGCCTCGAGGGACCAGCCGATCGTAACGCAGGAATCCACGGATTCTCTGCTGGACGTCCCGATCCTGGAAGCGCTGCAGAGGAGACACAGCGACGCCCGGCTGGGTCCTACCGGAAGCCAAATCGGCGCGCTCGGAAGCGGACTCGCCCCGCCGCGAAGTCCGGAGATCCGGAGGCATTCTGACGTCTCGCCGGCGAGCCTCAAGGAACTCGAGAAGGTAAGCGGACACTCGCTCCATTGCGATCTGTGTCGTTTGTCGTTCGAACGATGGGAATTGGATTGGATGTGAGATTGGATGCACTATCGGCCACTTTGCTGCGATTTCAGGTTTCTTGGGTCCTCGCCGAATCTCCGTGTATCGATTTACATGCGTTTTCCATCTCTTCTTCTTCTTAAGCTTAATATGGAATAAATCTTATTTCTTAACTGTTCCCCTGTGTCTCCTGCAAGTTAGACGTCCATTAGACGTCCAGCTTTCGCGCCATCCCCTTGATCTCCAGAGAGGTCTGCAGTTTTTGTGTTCTAATCCACTTTGCCAATCCTTCTGGTCTTTCTATGTGATTTCTTTAGCGTAGTCGCTCCATTCATCTTACTATGCCCTGAATGATACAGTTATGCCTTACTTGCTCGTCGCTCAGTTTATCCTTTCGATTGACTCTTCTCGTTGCTCTCAACATTCTCACTTCTGTTGTTCTTACGCGTTCTGTTCTTCTTCTTCTCCTTTTTCTTTGTAATGTGGAATAAATGTTGTTTCTTAGCTCCTCTCTTGCGAGCTGGATGTCCAGCTTTCACATCGCCTGTGATGATATCCCAGAGAGCTCTGTACTTTTAGTTCACTTTGCCAATCCTTCCGGTCCCATTTTTTCCACGTGATCTCTTCAGTATCGTCGCTCTATTCCGATTCATCTTACTGTATTCTGAATGATACGGTCATGCCTTATTTGCTCATCGTTCGGTCTATTCCTTCGATTGATTCCTCTTATTCTCCTCAACATTCTCGTTTCTGCTTCTTGCGCGTTCTCCTTGTTTGATGGAATTAGCTCGAACGATGCAAAATCGATCTCCTCCCCGCGATCGGTTTAAAGAAATTTACTGTGTGAATCTGCGAGGATGGGACTTGTTGAGCCAACGATTTACCATTTCACACGCGTTTCACCGTGTCAACTGACTGGCTTTCGATGTTACTCACGATCGCTCATCGCACGAGATTCTTGCCAGCGAGATGCATAACTTGACATCTTGAGAGATGTTCATGCGTTCGGCAGCCATGCTTGAAGTTGCGGTTATTGAATCGCAAAACATGTCGACATGTACCACGCTTTAAGTGTCCGCTTGAACGCTTTGAGCCATACTCTGCTATTAGACGTATATATCCCATAATGCTCGAGGTCCCTGCATGCCACCGCATCGTGCATAAAGTGCAGATCGTCGGGGATCTCAAATTGTTTCGTTTCAATTACAACAAGCGGAAACATTACTCTATCACCCGAGACTGAAGTCAGTCTCGCCTTTCTCGTTCGCACCCGCAAATCGTTGCCGCATCGATTCTTGGCTAACGTTGTTACCTTTATCCTTAAAATATTCACTAAAGGGAGCACTGTCTAAACCACGGTGGATCTTTTCAAGAATTCACGAGAGATCGTGAATTGTCCGGATAGTCAAATAGCAATGGATGAGCGCTTTAACGATATGCATTTCCTTCGAGCTTGAAGTCTGGGCTGCTCTCGCGACAACGAAACACTCGAGGCCGAATGCACAGCAACATAGTATGTGGAAGTCAGACTTCTCATTAGTCTCGATATCTTGATGGACAATTAAAAGGTGCGCGACCTCGCGATCGTTAATATAAGCTCCGAAGATTCAGACGAAAATGCGGATTGCATAATTCTTATCTTCATGGCCAGAAGCCGTGCTAAATGATGAATAAAAATTATTCTCAAATCTAATTTCCTTTAAAATTAAATAAATTGAGATAGAGGTACTTGCAATAATTCTAATGACAATAATTCTATAACGATTGATATTACCAAAAGATATGTATATCTGAACATTAATATTAATCTTGAGAAACATTATTGAATGTAAATATATAAATCAAAATATATAAATGATTAGCTTTGTAGTTTAAACCAAAATATTATTCTTATAAGTTAAAATTATCTTTCTTATTGAAACTAACTCGTAAAATAATCTAATTATACTTTCAATCACCAAAATTGATATTCTTATTAAATCATTCTTTGTCCTTGTAATTTAATAAATATGACAAAAGCATCTTTATTTATCTATCTAATATGAATAATAATATTTACAATTATTTCAATTATCTTAATAAACCTTATTTAATATCTATACTAATTATATCTTTAACTTATAATATCACATATAAATATGTCTATTTAAAAATCAAATATTATTTTCTTAATTATACTCTTTTCCATTATAACACTATAATAATAGTACAACTAATAATAACTAATAATATAACTACAATAATACAAGTGAGATAGCTTGACAAATTTGCGTTCTAAATCGACAAATTTCATGTCAATCGTCGCGTAAAAGGAACAAAAACCGCCATTAAGAGAACAAATTAACATTATCGATCTTGTGCTCCACTTGTCAGAATCCCTCATCACTTAGATCGATTCTAGATTTTCCTCGCGATTCGTTAAATTCCACAAATCATTTTCGACTCATGCGACAAGCTGTAACGTTTACGTGATAGTATTCTTAAATTTATCGAAGCTACAAAGTTATCGATTGACGCGCGTCTTTGAGACTGCGACTTACGTCGTGTGCAGGTCGACAACTTTGCGGCAGCGACAGATGTCTCGCTCCGGGAAGAAACTTATCGACAGCCGTTTTTGCTGTTTGGCGGAATAATCAGGGGAGCACGTGGATGAAAACGATCGCGGAAATGAGGGAAAGTGGAATAAAATTAAAATAAGGAAGAAATCGCCGCTCGACAGAACAAAGCGAGCGAGAGAGAGAGAGAGAGAGAGAGAGAGAGAGAGAGAGAGAGAGAGAGAGAGAACAGAAATCGGCAAAATCGAGAATGAATAACGCGGTGCGATAATGCACATTTAATGCACGATATAAAAGAATAGAAAAAAAAAGGAATGAAAATCGAATCTTTCCGCGTAGCGTCTCGCGTTTTTTACACCTTGCGAGGACAGATCATTTGTTTTTTCATCGCTTTCCGAATGCGCGAGTTCGGACAAGTTTGCCTTTTCTCTCTCGCGAGAGAGATACGTTTTTCGATGTTGCCTCATAATTGATCATCGGGGCATTTTTAGGTATATAATAACGGCAAAACGAAGGCGATAGTGCTTTCGCCATCGCTCGAGCAGGATTATAGCTAACGTCACCCGCATTCGTTCTTCATCACGAGACGAGGTATCCTTATGGAATAGTTGCGAATCAAACAACCGACATTCTCAGTATCACTTTCGGCGTTCGGCGAGCTCGATGTTTGAAGCGAGGAGACGGATTCGTGTTCCAAAATCCGCCTTGCGGAACCTTGTCACGCCATGAGGGGTGACATTCATGGAACAGGTTCCATGGGAATTGCGGACGAACGCGTGTGCAATGCAAAACGCAGACTGAGAGAAGGATGTCTTGCTTTTGCTACTTCTGGACTTTACTGCTCGTGATCGGCGACGTGTCTCTCTTGGGGAATAATTTCAGTTTAGTTTCATAAAGAAGTTTAGCTTCAGTCTAGCTTCAGCCTAGCTTCATGAAAAAGCTAAGCTTCATCCTAACTTCACGAAGAAGCTTAGCTTCAGCCTAGCTTTATGAAGCTGAGTTTTAATCTATCTTCAGCCTAGCTTCATTTTCCTCGATGACGATCAGCGTTTCTTCCACCTCGCGATTCGGTCCATCGCGATGTCATTTGCAGGTCGCGCGGAAGATTTGCTCGCGGTTCGGAAGACCAAAAGAGCTGAAATGGATCAGCTGCAATGTAAATTGGTGCTTGCAGACAGTGCAAGAATAGCGATCGGATTACCAAGCTGCCTAAATAACCTCGCGATTGGAATCTGATCGCTCTAATCGGATCACGCGAATTCCACGTTCGCGTACAGCGCACTTCGTTAATTTCGAGGTACTCGATTAGCATATTCAATCGGAGGGATTCTCTCTTCGTGCGTTACATCGGCATGGAATCTAATAAAGCTCTTTTCGAGGATCCGAATCGCGATCTCGATCGGATTCGCGATTTCGTTAATTGCTCGGCAAAGAAATTCCTCGTCTCAACATTCGCTCGCGCGCGTCCGGATTAAAATTGCATTTGGCTTCTACCAGCTTTCTGAAACATCCAGGTGCACTTGGATACGCCAGTTACGTCTATCGGATAATTTATCGCTGGCTGAGCATCCCGAGTGCAACGCGCAATGTGCAGATTATTCAATGCATCTCAGCGTTGCGCGCGCGCCTTGCCTCCGAAAACCGCCGAGATACGCGGCGACACATGTTGGCACGATATGGCACGCCGTAACGTGACCCAGTTTCATCCGCAATGGACTGGGGCGGTTGGCAAGGTTTACGCGTGTGATTTTCCCTCATCGAGACGGAATTGCGGAAAGAAAAAACGCGTCATGGTCCATCTCGCCGTCAGCGTTGCGGCATCCGTTAAAATGCTTCGTTGCGCGCTCGGCAGGATCGGCGTGAATTATTTATACGCACCGACAGCATCCAGCCGCCGGCTGAACGAGAGAGAGAGAGAGAGAGGAAGGGGCGCACGGCATCGCAGCATCCGGCGCTGCGGGCTCCGGCGCTTTAATGGAGCCTCGATATCGAAATCCTTCCGAATTCGCATACGTGCGCCTTGGCTCTCTTCGTCTCGTCTCTCCTGACCTCGCCTCTTCTCGCTCTGATCGTCAGCGACGTGTAATTATGGCGCGCGCGCGTGCACGCGCGACGAGATGGCGTGACGAAACTCGGACGAAGTTAATTCTCGGACCTGGCCATTTCGTTATTATTATCGCGAGCTTTCGGCAATGGCCGTTCCCCTTGTTATCAGCAGGCGTGCGTCGGGGACACGTAATTAATTTTCATCAGCAATGACCAGTTCACCGGCTTTAGAGCCCTCCAGAGCGCGATGCCTTTGTTGCGTAACGGCGCGGGGTTTATTTTAGACACGTAGGATCGATCCACGTCACGAACGCGGTGCAATCGCTTTGTCTCATCTTTGAAATGTTCTTTTACTTTCCCGAATGATCCCCTATGTTGGGAGGGGGATAATCTGAAAATAACCGTGCGTTGGACAATCCGATGAGTAATTCGAGTAGTAATGGTTGAGCGATTTTCCTACCCGAGCATAATTTGTCAATAAATTAAGTTAGATTAGGTTAAAACTGAAGATAACACAAGATATATGTAGACAATCGCATGACAGTTGTGGATATATATCAATAATACGGTGGATATATAATGTAAACAGTCCCATAATTCGCGGTGGAATGTCTAGAGAAACAAAAAGCGGCCTCGTTAATTTAAACACAATTACCAGCAATTCAGATACGGATACAGATTCGTATCTTCATAGCTTCATTTCAGAGCATCCAAACACATAACCGATCTCCGCGCGTTAATCTAATCATCAGCTTTTTAGGTGTCAGTTTGCGCTGCCTAATCTTGTACCTGCACCCTCTTGTGCCCACCCCCTTGCCATGTTGTCGGGGATGCTGTGGCTTCTTCCCCCGCCCTTATTCACAGCCTACATGTGGTGACGTCTCCCGCATCGAGCCCTAATCTCCGTGTCGTAATGTTGTAGTTTCGAAAGGTTGCAGGAGAACGCCGCGAGGAGCTCAGATGGGAGCGTGACTTGGACCGGAAGAGCAAATCGAGGGGTGGTTCGCCCGATCGCCATCAAGCCTCCGAGAGAGGGAGAGCGACCAGTCCTCAGAGGGTCGTCATGCCGGCTCAAACAGCTGGTAAGAACCGTTTTACTCTTTCGCAGCAATTAAATTCAGACTCTCGCAGCAGGAATCATCTCCTTCGAAATCGAAGCGGAGTCCGATTCTATTCTACGATGTACAAATTAATTTTTTGTTCTTTTTTGTAAAGTTTCGGGCTATTTTAGCGATGAAAGGTCTCTTTCGCTCTGATTCGTTGCCCAATTTGATGCAGCAAGTTCTGTCTTCCGTTTGAGCTGAGTTTTCATCCGGCAGATGTTGCGAATTTTCGTCTTCAAATTTTTGGGATTGTGCGTTCTTTGAGACTAAAGTCTCCTTCGTGAAATATCAATTTTTGCAAATCGTATAATTCACACTCATCAAGAACGCGATAAATCATTTCGACGGAGTTTTTTTTTTAATTGGAACGCGAAAATAATACAGTATCGAATACTCTTCATTAGAGCCTATCATGTATACTGTCTTTTTTGAGATTACGTCTCTTCACTAGTCATCTACTAGCGTCTCGAAAGCGTAGATGTTAGCACTTAGAAATCACAAAAGGCACAGATCGGCAGATGTTGTAATCTGAAGTGATTTCCAAGATCAGCGAAAGGAAGGAAGTAAGAAACTAATTTGTACACCTAATACTTGGCCCAGATCCAAGTTTTTGATTTACTTAATCGCTCTTCCCTTTCAATGTTGCTTAATATAATTTTCTAATCAATCTTTCACATAAACTGCGTTGCATGGACTTGATCAATCGATACACCATTAAAGTACATTCCAATTCTGTCGATGAAGCGATCGAGCAGGAAGCCGGCGATCTGGACGATGAGGAGGAGCGTCGACGTCGCGCTCGTCGAGGAGGCGGCACGATCCGTCGGAAATCTCGCGTGACCAGGCAGCGGTCCTATGATGACGAAATCAAAACAGCAGCCGCGATGGCCGGCGGTGGCGCGCAGCCGACGCACCCTGACACCGGTCTGGGACTTCCGGTTCAGCTGCCGAGACGAGCGTCCGCTTACGACGTGTATGCCGCACCCGGGGCCAGCGGACTTAACGCGATGGCCATCGCCGCCGCTCAGCAGAGAGCCTCCATGTCCGCACAGGGTATATTTACGAAATTTATTACACTAGATAAGAAAACACATTCGTGTCCTTGTCGGAAGCTCGCGCCTTTGATTTAAACGAGTGCCTAAGCTTGGAAGCTCTGTTCGAGGAAATATATTCGAGAAAAATCTTTTCGTATTCCCGCCAACAAGAAAGTTTTATCCCCGTAAGGGATTTTCTCTCGAAAAGAACGATCTTCAAATATTAAAGTCCATATTACATCGAATTTGATAATCGAGTGCACTGCACGGGTGCATCCCGAAGATCGCGCGATAGAATATTTCCTGATGGGGAGGAATCTGCAGGGGAGGAATTTAATTTAAATTAATGTAAAATAAAATTTACATTACATTAAATAAATGTAATAAAGAAATATATTAAGAGTTAAAATTAATATTATCTTTCCATTTTTATTTATACAAAAGTAGTTAGAGAATTAAAATTAATAACATGTCTTTCCAGTTCTTTTTTTATTTATATAGAAATAATTAAAGAGTTAATATTAATGATTCGATAAAATCTTATTATTCTTATTTTTTAAATTTAATGTAAAATTATAGTAAATATAGAGTTTTATTTAATAATAAAATTTAAATAATTTTATTAAATACTTGGAATGTACTATTTAAATTAGTTAAAGTTATTGGTGTGATTAACAGTAAATTATAGAATTTTTAATTAATTTAGTGCTAGCAATCACGGTTAGACTATAGATCTGCATCCCTTTGCGCATCCCCCTTCGCGTATCTTTCATTTGAAGCATCAAAGCGGTTTGATATAAACGTTCGCTGCTTTCCTCGAAGCAGCGGAAAGAACATTTATCGATAGTCGTGCCGGTATATCAAGCATATGGGGTGCGCGTAACTCCTCGTAAATTCTCTCGTTATCTTCGATCTCCCTCGCAATAGCCGGGAGGAATTCCGAGAAGGTACCAAAATTTCCAAGTTCTCCCTCATTCGCCTCCGCTAGCAAACGCGCTGCGATTTGTGTGCGGCATTGCGCGTTTACGAGTTATCGCGGCAGCGTTTGCAGCAAGTTAGAAATGGTTACGCTCTGAGGGATCCTAAGGACGGTAAACGCTAGGGAGATAATTGAGTGAAGCTCGTCGAACAATGGCAACTCCTCTGCTGATCGTTCTCCGCTTCGTCGGAGCATCATCCGTTTTATCATGCGGACGCATTATCCGGCATTTTTGTTGAACGAGAAAGAAATGAGCCATCGGAAGCCAACATCCCGCGACTCTTCCGCGACTATAAGAGTATAACTTCCGCTTCGGCTGATCACACGCTCGCGTTTCTATGCAATTCTCAAGCGAGGCATTTTCTCTCGTCAGGAATTTTCAGTACATCGTTTGCGATCGATTGCTGATGGCTGATCGACGGCGCCGTTCGAGAATCCCGCGTAGAAACTAGTCTCAGAACGTGGCGGAGTTAGTTTCCGGAATGTCCATTTCCATGCACGCGACACAATCGCGAGTCCCTGAGAATCGTCTCTGCGATCGTGTAACTTTAATATTGGCGTGCGCGCGCGCGCGCGTATTGTCAGCCTACGTGATCGGAAGCATCAAACAGACACATGGAAATTCAGTCTACCTGTCTATCCATCTATCTATCTTCCGTTGCGTCAAAAGGTCGTGCATGCAGGGAGCTTGCAACAAACTTGCCGCGAAAACTATTTCCGATGCGTTAGCAGAAGCTACGAAGGGCATAACGCGATTTCAAAGCTACCAGCACTCGTGTGTATACACGTGTCGATCTTCCGCCTGCCAGTTTCTGCAGCCAGCGACTGCCAATCATAATGCATCAATCGTTGCTTTGATGCAGCTTCATTCGGTGATCTGCAGGTCTTCTATCGATCGCGCCTGATGAGAAACAAGTCGGCTCTCAAAATTGAATTTTCATACCTGCTTGGTATCCAAGATCAACTATCGCTCTGATCTTATTGTCCGAACAAGCTTACGCATTCATCGCGATCTGCGCAACGTTTCTCCACTGCTGCTCTCAAACAGTTTCCAAATATCGTTTCGAAGAGAAAGAGAGAGAGAGAAACCGTTGCGATCGTTTCATTCCTCTCGGCCACACTTGATCCGTTTCCGATTATCTGTCATCAATTAGATATTCCCGGACACTCCAATATCGGTTTAATTCCTACATGTCCTCCTAAAGATCTTCTTCTCTAACTCTTATACGAACGATAACTTCCAAATGATTTGAGACGTACGCTCGTCGGCTAGATAAAATCTTTTAGGGCCAACGCAGTCGGCAGAAGGTTTCATAGTCTCTCGCTTTTAGGTGGCCGAGAAGCCGAAGAGCGTCCGACTGGTCGCAGGTCGTCCTTCCGCGCCGTAAAGCCAGTGATGCCCTACGAGGTCGCGGCCGACGACGAAAAGATGATCAAGCTTGACTCGTCAGCTGCACCCGCGGTAGCACCATCCGTGCCCCAGCCTGTCCTCGTACCCGATGAGGAGAGACGCAATCGACGAAGAGGCTCCCAATTGTAAGTTGACGTCATTCAGGATTAACTAATTACGCGAGAGCATGTTAGAGGACTTCTGAGCGATGACTATAAGCCTCGTACTCTCGCTTGGAGGCTAGATCGCTCTCGGATTGGAATTAACGAAGGTCTGACGCGATAATCGTCTATTTGCACATACGTGTCATTCGTGTATTAGTTGGTATATTTAGTTTGGTGGAATAAGACTGAATGGAAGTAAGATAAAAACTTTTATATGGCGTGAAGAAAGCAATTTGGATTGACAAAGATGCAATTCCTTTTCTAATTCTGCCTTTCCACTTTTTTAATTATAATCTTATTTAAAAATATATATATATATGCAGAGAAAGAGAGGGGCAGGAGAGAGAGAGAGAGAGAGAGAGAGAGAGAGAGAGAGAGAAGAGGAGCAGAAAGATAAGATTTAAATTCTGAACGTCCGCTTCTTTTTTCGGTGCGAGTATCGATTCATGCCGATGAAAAATTTCGTGCATGGAACTGAGCGAGTGGAACCATCAGCACGGGGAAAACAAGGATCGATCTCCCTCTCTGTCTATTCTCGTGATTTCTTCTCTTTCGCTATTGTGCTATCGATCTGTGCGTGCTTATTCCCTTTTTCTCCAACACCATGCAATAAGTGCACGTACACACGTTGTGAATATGCAAAAAATCGCATAACCTGCAATAGACTGCAAACAGAAGAGTTTGCATCTGTCGTCAAAAAGATGATCGATACCATCTCTCAACTCTCTCCCCCTTCTCGCTATCTGTTCTCGGTTCAAGTGTGCGCATTTGCTCATGTATGAGCATCTGCGGTTCGTTTTACCAAAATCGAGTTACAAAGAACTGTCGCTTGCAATCCCGGCGAACTTGATTCTCCGCGTTGTAAAGGCTGCTCGAAAATATAACGCTCTAAGCTCGCGATATTAACCATTCAAGGAGCCCGCCCTCGCTACGCGCTCTATGCGGAATCGAAATTGAACGAAGAAGAACGAAGGAATTTAGTTAAATTGATTTATACTCGAAACACTCGAACGAGAACATCCAACGCTCGTCTGTACGCACGTATCCAGATATGAACGAATGCTTTCCTCAAAGCGTGAACACATTCCACAAATGCGAATACAATTAAATAAATGTTTTCGAGAATTTTCTCGCAAATTTAAATACTTGAGGACATATACAACTTTGAAACAAGAGCGGAAACAACCATCATCAAATGCCTATTAAGAACAATGGAAATGAGGACTTTAAAGTGCATCACTGGCGACACTTTACAGAATAGAATTCGCGACGACTGCATCCGCAACATCTGCGAGATTCAGGATGTTATAAGATAGACCGGAATCAGGAGATGAACATGGAGAGATCCTGTAAACAGGATAGATGATAACCGACTGATAAAAATCACGAAAAATAGAAAACCGAATACGCCCAAGTCTCCTGAATGGTCTCCAAAACGTTGATGCAAAAATTGAATATCAACATCATAGAAGAACAAGCACACTGGATGAAATACAGGACATGATTCTATAATGAAAAGACAAAGAAGAAGATTTAAATATTGTCTTCGTTTTTTATAATTTATATATTTTGTTTTATAGAAGAGAGGCGATTTTATCTTAAAACAGATTTCAAACAATATCGATCACTCATTTTCATAAAGCCAGATGTATCGTATCCTATCAGGAAGCGTTATCTTTCATATCGACGATTCAAGAAACTTTTAGTTTGACGACGTTGTAAAGTCGTGCATTTCTCGGTCTCTTCCTCTCCGCGAAAGGGTCAGAGGTTCAACGTCGAGAGTAAAAAGGCCAAGTGTTGACTCTCGGATGAGTTGTTGCCTGGAAAGGAAAAGAGTGTTTGGAGAAAAAGTCGGGCATTACGCGATATATCATCCCGTCAAAATTGGCTTAGCCTCCGCGCCCTCTCGCCATCATTGTCTCTTTTTCGACGTGAAAAAATCCGGGAAGGTGACCACTTCAAGTCAGCATTATAAATCATCCAGCTCGCGCGATGGTTATTATCTTGTATGATCAAGCATCTTTGGGAAGCAAAGCTGTTACGTACACTAATCCTTGTGTTCATTTTACTTCCGACATGTAACATTTAACAAGATTTATTAACATATTTACATTAACAATCATTCCTTGTAACTCTTCAGAGGAAAAAGAAGAATAACGGAAGCTTGAAACAAAACTGTTGCTAACGAGTTTTGACGATCATTTAGAAACTAATCACAATAACGATTTATTTGTAAGATCGACGTTCCCGTTTCCGGAAAAGGTTTCGAGCGTCGCGTTTGTAACAACGATTGAGCTCGATATTATTTAACACGAGCTTTACATTACCAGATTCGATAGGTGCTTTCTTCTTTTCGAGAAGTACTCGGGAATATCTTTGTGAAATATCAAGCCAGTTTTGCGCTCATCGATCATTTAAAAACGATCGACGCGTGCTGTCCTAAAGGGATGTTCGTTCGTCAGCTTCGATTTCGAAGGACCAGAGCAAACTGGAAGGAACCATTGAAGTAGCTGCTGTTGGAATTAAAACAATCCCCGGTTTCCATCATGCAGAATTCTGCTCGTCGACTCTTCCGCTGCGAGAGTGACCCTTACAGCGAAAGCGCACTTGCGCTTTAATGCGGCTTCGCTGCAGCGTTGAAATCTGGTCGCGGATTCGGATGCTGGCATCAGCCAGCCGTGCCGACCACGAGCCAGGTATCGTCATGTCGGTAGACCGCCGGAAATCAGGCTAAATCGTCCTGACAGTCCCGAATGCATCGCACAGCTCGACTGGATTCTCGCTGACTCTCGCTGGCACGAGTGTCGTTTTCGAGCCATCTCGCGAATCGATATCTCCTCGTTTCTCTCGCGATCGCCTGGAATCGGCTTTATTCTGCAACAGCGCCTTTCATTCACGATGAACAACGACCGTTGGCATCCTTGTCGCATCGATTCGGCGTGTCAAAGAAGGCATGGCTCAAACAAGAGATACAGATAGATCGAAGTAGTGCACATTCCTATCGACGCAAGAAACGCGGAACCGTTTCGGAATCGTAATCTTGACGGTGACCCGTGATGACGTAAACGAGAAGTGCTCTTCTCCTCGAACAGAGAGCGGTGATTTGTATACAATTTCGTCCACCTCCTGCCGGCGAAACTCGGGCAACTGTAATGATAAAAGTTTCCAGCTCGCGCTCCGTTACGGCGATTATTGCATTTTGTCAACCCAACCGCGACTCTGGCCTTTTTAATCCCAAAACTTTCCGATCCCCGCCTTACTTACGGGAACCGCGGCTTAATTGTCGCGTTTCGTTATCATCCCTGTGCTCGTTTCCTGCCTTCCTCTGTTTCCCTTCGCAGCGTAATCATTACATTAATTATAATGTATTTATTATCACTTATACTTTATTTCATTTCTTCCTTCTCAGCTGGAATATTAAGCTCATCAATAAGAAAAATTATCCGACTAAAATTATTAGGATCGTTAATTAATAATGATCAATTATTTAATACAATAATTACCAATAATTGCTTTTATCATAATCTTTTTCGCTGTTATACCATTTATAATTGGGGGATTTGGAAATTTTCTTGTTCCTCTAGTAGAAATACCGGATACAGCATACCAGCGAGTGATTAATATAAGATTTTGTCTTCTATTCTCTTTCCTTACATTATTAATTATCAAAAGTTTCATTGATGGAAGAGCAGGAACAAGATGAACAGTTTACTCTCCTTTAATATCTGACGCGTATCATAGAAGCCCTTAAGTTGACTCAACAATTTTCTCCCTTCATATTGCTGAAGTTTCTTCAATTTTAGGAGTCATTAATTTTATTTCAACGATTCTAAATATAATATACCATAAAGATATCAGTATAGATAAAATCCCTCTACTAAATGAATTTTCAATTGTTCAATTGCTCAATTGTTATTATCTCATCTGCTCTCCATCTCGTTGTCTTCGGAATATTCCTAACTGCACTCTCAATTCCTCTTTAAAGTACCAAGCAGTGATCGTTCTGTTTTGCGGAATTGATAACTGAATGCGATTATGGGAGAGTATTGAGAATCAAAGTGTTGGAATGGAAGTATTTTTCTTGATCGCGAATGTAAACAGATACAAAGTTGCAGAAAGTTTCTCTTGCTGCCAGATCGAAGACAGATTTTCCTTGATCGATAACGTTCCGGAAATGTTAAACCGTATTTGAAGGAAGAAACCCTTTTTCTATTTCTATGATCTATCTTTGTGGCGCCAATTCTTCTTTCAACTTGTCTATCTGTATTTGCAACAGCAATTACGATATTACTTATTCTAAATACTTCGGCCAGGCATCAGTAAGAGGAATCGCAATTCTCTATCAATTATACTTGCTTTGACTTTTTAGACACCCAGAAATCTATATTCTTATTCTTCTTATTCTTCCAGCATTTGGTATAATTATTGTTATAGCTGAGGGAGGAAAAAAAGAGGCGGCAATAGAAACGCGAGTGTACTATTTATCGCGACTCGATGAGATCTTCTTGATCGCAGCTCGACGGTGATATTCACGCAAATGCAATAAACGCGCAGTCAGCGTTTAGCTTTGGAATTTATTCAAGACTATACTTCCTCGGACAGAATTTTTTCTAACATTACCGATCGGGAGGTACAGTGTGAATCATTGAACCTCACATTCGCTTTTGTATTCTACGTTTGATATTCACGGCAAGTATTACGATGCGGTTTATGATGCTTTTCACGGTCTTCCGCGTCTGATCTCTCGAATGAAGACATCCGCGCGGCTCTAGACGAGTAAATAATGCAAATAAAACAGAGCTCTATCCTTCTACAGGCTCCCGTTCAACGTGCGCTAATCGATATCGACGCGTGGTTCGTTCTTATTCAGCGAAACCGCTAGGGAGAGCTTTTATTCTGCGGGAGTTCGTGATGGCGCTGCGCAATTAAGCGATCCTCCTTCAAAGAGTGGCCGCGAGGCACTCCGGTGAAAAGAACGGGAAGAATCTCATAAAGGGATATGATCCTGTAAATTTCTATCTGGCCTCGGTTAACCCTTGCATAAAATCGAAAGAAAGAGAGAGAAAACTTCTCTCAAAGCCGATGCGTGACATTCCATTGCGTCTGATCGCGCGATAGAATCCGAACACGGCTGCCTATTGTAAATAAAGAAAAAAACTGATTCCGATTGAAATCAAATAATTGATTAAGAGTCTTTTAATCCCGCGAGACTAGATATCAAGATCCAGACGTGATTGATCGCATCCTAATAGAATAATTCATAGTCCCTTTTAATTATCTGCCCGCGCATTCCCCTTTCATCATCTGTCAGTTCTCTCGCGCTATCCCGAGCATTGGCTCTTTTTTTCGCCGGTTATGTGTCATCATGCATCAACGCTGAAGCTGTTGAAGCTCTCTCGTCGGCATCAATAACGGCTAAACTCTTTTCATTACAACGTGATCCTTAACCGAAGCATTGTTCCGGTGCACTTGTCTCGCGAAACGCATCGCGTCGCGCGTAAGATCTAACCTGTGTCTTCTTTTTTTAAACCATTATGTATTTGTAATTTGATTCCCAATGTTCCTAGGACATGCTTTTACCGAGGAAACTCCATCTTTCAAAGCTTAATGGCGGCAGTAAAGAACAGGGAGGCACCTAAAGTGTCTTCGAAAGATATCGGGAGACGCGATGACCGTAATCTCTGCCTTTGAGTTTCAGCATTTAAATGTTCGGTAGCGAGTCTTTGCAAAATCTTCGTCGCCACGCAATGAACAGAATTTGCCAGACATCCTTTATGGGTTTAAAATACAGCTCGTTACAGGATTAACATAAATTAATTCAAAGGATCGGATCTTATGTAGGATAATATAAATGATCCCGGCTGAATGCCCAAGTTYGTAGGAAATAGAGCAGGGTTTATATATTCCTTACGTGATGTTGAATATTAAATGAGTGGGTTTTCGACGCCAGGTTGATGGAACAAGAAGTAACAAGATTCTTTATTCTATTTCACACTGATACAACTCTTATCGATAGGCCGATTGATCCTGTAGCTTCGCCGGTCRAGACTCTTYTRCYTCTGCCTTGTCTCTCGCCCTTTATATACTAAAAAGCRGCGTCCTACTTCAGGGTTATCGGCCAATCGTCACATATGATTATTCGATCCGGATGAATCAACACGGGTGTCGACGGTTTCTTTCGCAGTTGTCCTTTGTTCTCATCCGAAACGCACACGTGCGTGTCGGCTTCTCCGATTACAGAAGCTTCTGATACATGCCGCCTATCGATAATCGGTTCTTTCCCGTTTATACTACACTTATATCTCACGCCAATTATTCAACTGTAAAAACTATTAAAAAATTGATTATGTGCATTTTCATAGCTTAAATACACGTTCAGTTTGCATTGCAATTTGGGATATAACAATATATAATGATATGAAGCTAAAGTATCAATGCCAAATGGTTCTGAGATGACCTATAAAGGAGGAAAAAAGAAAAGAAAATAAACACGCGTGAAGAAGATGTATACATTCATGATCGAGAACACTGAGAAAGATTCGCGCGAGACGTAAGCTCCACATCGACGAAAGACTTTTTCATAGATTTGCGCGCAATCTTGTAGCGATGAGCATGCACTTTCCACCCCATCCAGGCACGAAAATCGGAGGAAAATCAGATACGAGACCTGCCCGATATTTTCCGATCAGCGAGATATTTGCCGAGATGTTGCGAGCGGTATATTTTTATTTCCAACGAAATAAACACCGTTTACACTCACTCGGTGCTCCAGCTTCGCGTTTCAGAGGTTGATCGCTCGCGTCCGATTGCTTCTTACTGATAGCGAGTATGTGAAGCCGCCCGCGATCGCGCGCGATTATAGGAGCAAGGATTCTCGAGATGAATGGAGGTCCATTTCATCGTTTCACAGAACGAGCATGTTTCTATAGCCGCTACTATCTGATGCATCCATTTCTCGGAGTCAGCCCCGAGGACTTGATGAAGAATCTAATTCCCAACTTGACATGAAACGTTGAGGAGCTTTTAGCCAAAGCGCAGAAATGGAAAAGGGATTTTTTTCTTTAAACGCGAATTAACGTTTACGGAATGTTATCGATCAAGGATACAAAATCCGTGTCCGATCTGGTGCAAGAGAGACTTTCTGCAACTTTGTACCTGCTTACATTCGCGATCAAGAAAGACATTTCCAGATTGATTCCTCTCCCATAATCGTATTCAGTTATCAGCATTCCGTAAAGCAGAACGATCACTGCAATATCTGATAACCTCAAGGAGAATGCAGTTAGGAATGTGCCGAATACAAATGAGACAAACAATAGATGAGACGATGATGATTGAATTTTCAATCGTTTAGTATCGTTGCACATCCTTTGCATCACATTGCACCATAAGATCCCCAGAATCAGGAGAGAAACGCGCGGAAAATGACCATTCGCATTGCAGAAACAATTGATTGCGGATTCATCTCGGGGGAAATAGAAATACTTTCGCGAAAGGAATCTCGTTAAAAGTTGCACACCTCGTTCGAGAATTGTCCCGTTCATCTCTCTCTCTCTCTCCCCCCCCCCCCCCCCCCTCTCTCTCTCTCTCTCTCTCTCTCTCTCTCTCTCTCTCTCTCTCTCTCTCTCTCTCCTTCTGCGCCATAAAAATGCGAGAAAAAGCTTGCGGCGCTGCGGGGGATTTGCGAATTTCAATCTGCAACGGAAAACGCCGCGGCTGATGCGGTTGCGTCACGATGCGTGCAATTGCTCGCAAACGGCGCTTAGCTATTCAGAAAGTCTCGCGACGACTATCCTGGTCCAAAAGATAGCCGATCTTCTCATTCGCCCGCCTTTATTTCCAACTTGTGCCTTAAAATTGTGAAAATCGAAGCGCGCATTTTACCGGCATCATTCCCGGTTTCCCGCTTCGCGAGCGTGAAAAACTTTTGCACGATTATGCCGGCAATTTCCAATACAACGCACACCGAGAGGCTTGTAAATATGCCAGAGTAGCTGCAGTCGGTGTTTCGACGCGTTTACTTGGCATATTTACACGCCAAAGGTCGTATTCATAGGTCATATTTCATACTAAATGGATCTCTTTTCCGGAAGCTACATCAAGCTATGGAAGAAGGGAAAAGAAAAAGAGAGAGAGAGAGAAAAGAAGGAGAAAACAGACAACATCTCACCTTCCAAAGCTCGAATCCAACTTGATACGCATTATATTTTTTTACCACGCGGCAGCGCGCGAGACTGCTCCAGTTGGGAGCGTTCGCGAAACACGATCGTCGTCCTCCTTTTATTCCTAAAATAACGGCAAGAGAAACCGTAAAAACATTTCTCCCGGAGCAACCGACGCGGCCACTTAATACTCGCGTTTCACATTCCGCGCGTCGCGTATCAATTTATCACACACACACACACACGCGCGCGCATGCAAAAAGCAAGATTGAACTGATGAGACCAATGCAGTGGTCATTCCATGGAGCTCTTCGAACATGAATTTTCCTTCTTTCACGAAATTGCGCGAAATTTCGGGCGCTAATTTGCGTGTCCACGGTATCGCATTACGCGCGGAAGGACATAAATTTATCGTTGGTGCGATCGAAATAACGCGAATGCGAAAGTCGAGCGTTTTTTCTTTAATGAGACAGACGCGATTGCGTGCCGAATGCTCTTCCTCGCCTCTTCTCGTTTCTCACGCGCGCAAAACAAAGTCACAAATTCAATTTGTCCCTCTATGTTACTTGTTAAACCTTTAATCTTCATACACACACGCGCAGACATATATATGTATTTAGCTTTTTAATTATTTCCAGATAATTTGAGATTTAAAAGTATGCACGCGGAACGGAATGAAAGACGGGAATGCTGCCTGCAGCGAAAGTCGCGAATAAATAACGCTAATATCGTTTAATACCGTTCAAGCTAACAGCTATTAAAAGTTTACTTTGGATTATAATTCATGGCAGCGTTTACCGCTGAAACAATATTTTCATGCTTTATTATCGCAACTTTGACCGAGAACGCTCGAAAGTTGTTATTGGTCCTGCAGCGTTGTTCGATCTCCGCCGCATCCGAGCAATGGCGAAGCGATTAAATTCGCCTTAGCTGCACGGAAATAATCTCGCGAAACGACGAAGCTCGATTCGATCGATATCAAGGCCTTCGATCCGCGATAGTTGAGATCCTAGTCCACATGCATTGGTTACAATCGGCTTACGCGAGTAATGCGAGTGAACGTCCTCGAGCAGCCTCCAGAGCTCTTCTCAGCCGCTAATCGGACAAGTAGCTTCCCAGAGTAGCGTAAGAAACAGGGAAGTCTCGCGACGATCAGTGATCATGCTTGGCGCTCTTTTTCTATTTCAGGCCCGACATCAATGCGATAAGGGCGCTGACATCGGCCCAGCCGGGAACAGCGAAGGGCACCCCCGCGACAGCCGTTGGCAGGGTCGCAGCTGAAGAGCGCGAGCTACCTAGACAGGGCAGTCTGGTCGACGGGGAGGGCATCAAAATTGTCATCCATGATGTCGATAGTGATCTCGGTAAGTCTGCAAACACTTCTGAGGAACTTCTAATCTCTCCTCACTTTTCCCTATTCCTGTTTCGCTAGCCTTTACATTCCTTCGCACCTTTTTTCCGCCCAGAAAGCAAAACGATAAACGTTACGAAAGACTATCACAGCCGTTGTTTTATTTATATTAACAGCAATTATCCCTCCCTCTCTCTTCTTGAAAGAGGGAGAGTCTCCATCTTCGTATTTGACTCTGCAAGGGAACAGGAACAGATAAAGACGAGCATCCCATAAGGGCTAACTTATTCGCGGGCGACCTTGTATTTTATCCGCAAGCCGTTTCGAGATCTCTGCAGGCATGCGAGCGTAGCATCGCGGAGGAGAGAGAGAGAGAGAGAGAGAGAGAGAGAGAGAGAGAGAGAGAGAGAGAGATATGGTCGGAAGATACTGATGGGATTCCAGGCTTGACGGGATTTGACGCTTGCTAAAAGGCCAGATTTGAAATTTCTGTCGCTCATCTGATGTCGTTAATAACATCGAATCGGGAATCTGATTTCGTTAAGAGACAACGAGAGGCTTCTCTCTTGTTCTCCAGTCGAGTCCAAGGTATTCGCGCTCGAATACCGATTAATTCGCCGCGTGGAAACGGAATAATCTGCCTCTTGGTCTAGAATTAAGCCAGCCTTCGGCTTAATTAGACTCGTGTGATATCTGATCCGAGCGCGATCAAGCGCTTCGGTCTGCGCGCAAGTTGCTTCCAAGCGCTGTTGAGACTGGTCGATCTATGCCGCTTGAAATCTCCCGCTTGAAATCTCCCGCTTGAAATCTCCCGCTTGAAACTTATCGACTATCGGGTTGGATCCTCGGATGTGGATTAGGTAAAAGTACTCTCTGGTTTAGCGTGGAACTATTTAATTGCGTACCATGTTATACAAAAGAAACTTCCCTGCATGAGGAATACATCTATTGTATTAGAGAGTAAAGAAGAGGTGCCACTCTGGATACTTTCAAGCATAAACGACTAAACCAGCCATGATGTCTAGCGCGATATAATTTGGAGAAAAAAGTACATGAACTTAAGGAGTAAAGGATATATAAAACTTATGTGAGACTTGTAATAATCTATGCCACTGAAATAAGAGCGAAAGAAACGATCACGCCTAAAAATGGAAACGAGGATCTTAAAGTGCATCATTGACAACTTTAGATAGAATTCGCAATGAATCCGCAACATTTAGATTGTCATAAAATAGATCAAAATCAATATAAAGAGATCATGCGAACAGGAACGATAACTAGCTGGGAAGAATCGCAAAAAATAGAAAATCAATCTCTAGATGGTCTCAAATGTTGGTGCGACATCGACATCACAAAAGGAGACATAGATTGGATGAAATATAGGACATGGTTCTATAAGAAAATGAAGAAGAAAACGCTCATAAAGATTGAGGACTTTAAGATGCATCACTAGCAACACTGTGCAGGATAGAATTCGCGATGAAGACATCTGCAACATCTGCGAAATTCAAGCTGTCATAAAATTGGTCAGAATTAGGAAACGAGCATGAAGAAGTCATGTAAAGAGACTACATAATAATCGCTTAGCAAGAATCGCAAAAAATGGGAAACCGAACATCTCCAAATCTCCTAGTCGGCCTCCAAAACATTGATGCGAAAGTTACATATCGGCATCACAAAAGCAGAGACACATTGGATCTACACACAGGTCCTATAAGAAAAGGAATAAGAAGAAGAAGAAGTTAGAATTGAAAACAATAGCAAATCACTTGAAGACCAATAAAAATGGACAGTATACCAATCGCGCTGATGTTGACTGGATATTATCGCTCGCGGGATAACGAGCTAACCCTGAATTTTCCCCAACTCTGATCTACCCCATTCTTCATCCAAGACCTCCATCAAACTGTGAATGTGATAATATTGTGAGTCCTGGCAGACTGCAATCGCCTGCTGCCGATTGCAATCTATACGCGACGCGATAAACAATTCTCCTTCGCACTCAGAAATGAGGTTAGAATGCATAATCGAGGAGATGGAGGGGATCGCCGATACCGAGAACCTCCCGTCGCGATTAATCAACAAGAGGATTATCTCTACCGATGTAATGCATCCGAGCCGGCGAAAAAGCGTCTCGCGTTTTCCGAGAGAACGTTCGCGGTGCTCGCAAGTAATCTCCGCGAGAAATCCTCCGTTTCTCTTCCGCAATTTATGCCTTATCGAGAGATATTTCGCGGCGTGCAATTGGTGCAAATGTTCACAGAGAGAGAAAGAGAAGAAGAGAGCGAACGCACTCGCATGATCAGCGAGACAGTATCTCCTCTGTTCTTTGGACGCGCAAAAAAAAAAAAAAAATTGCATTCGATCGAAAAAAACGCAATGTTGCCGGCGTTGCAGCCAAGTTGCGGCGCTGTGAATTCAAGAGTCCCGTTTTGCCGGAAAGGAAAATCGCGTTATGTCACGGCTGCTTCAAAGTGCTTTCCTCATGCAGATTACCGGACTGCGAACGTGTCTACAACATGAGGAACGCTTTGTGTCTCTTCCGCTTGCTGTTACTTTTCAGTTCACGTCGCTGTGGGAAAGAAGAGCATCTTTGGATGCGTTTAATCGATAGTCTACCCTTGCGGGATATATATCATAGGTTATGTACGATGTGAAGATATATAACTGCAATGGAGGATTTAAATTGCGCTGCGCTTTGATACACAAAATTGTTATTTCGTAAAGAGGCGAAATGACATGAAATATTTCGAAAGCGACGCGAGTTTATGGTATCTAGCGAGTAGCTTTTTATCTCGACGGAAATAAACCAAGTCTCTGATATCGAAAGATCGTTTTGATGATTGTAGGTTAATGTAAGTCTTTACTCGCCAACGAAATATTGGCGCGAAATCTTTTGATGCGCAACTCTCGTTGTCGAAATGACATGTAAACTCAAAGTTTAACGCGTTCTGTCGCCAACTAATCATCAACTGCTAATTTTGCATTAAGCGAGATTTTCTAATCGAAGCTTTTCGGTTCGCTTCACTTCCTTTAGCCTCCGTTCCCGACACAATTTATGTCTAATCGCTCGTTAATGGATATCCAACGTGTACGTAGAAATATAAACACAAGATACTCGTGATTTTTGTTAACCGTTAACCGAATAATTTTATTATTATCAATCAAAGTTAGCTAGTTCGATCGGGACGTAGTTTTTTCAGACGAGTCAGTTTTTCTTTCAATTTCCCGATGCTTCATGCTTAATGAAAATTTTCAAGCAGCTTCGACAAGTCGGGTTAATTTGATCTAGCGATCCTAGTCTAAGCATAAAACATCCATCTACGTATCTTTGAGACGTCCAGATCATGGCTGACACAATTGAATCACTGATCGATAACGCGCGAGATGAAAACGCCCGACGCGAGAATCATCGTCACTTGGTTAAAATATAAACGTTTAAATTGCACTTAAAAATTATTTTACTAAAATATATCTTATACATCTAAATTAATTTCTTAAAATAATATATTAGACTTAATTTCGATTTAAGATTTAAATTAAGGAATCTTATAGATTTAATGCGCTCACATTAAATTTACATTAACTAAAACCAAAATTTTGAGGTAAATTATTGTTAATAATTTCAACGAATAGATAACTATTCTAGTTATAATAAATAGAAATAAACTGGATGATCGTCTAAATCATTAACTAGAATATACATAATTCTATTATTTCATTTTATATTATAAATAACAATTTGATAACTATAAATTTATAATTTAAATAAAATCTTATATTGCGCGAATTGATAATCAACGCGAAATTCAAGCACGTATGGTGGGCTGGTACGATACTTTGCCCCTCACATGTAAATTAGAGCTGCAAAAACGTTTGATTTTCCTCAGTACTCGCGAGTCCGCCATATCGATTGCAGCGTTTATTGCAACCCGACACGTGCGAATCGCGATCTATCCGCGTGTTCATTAACGACGTCGATCGGAAGGCAGATTGCGCTCTTTATAGCAGCTTGCTTCATCGATGCAACAAGCTAAGGAGCGGCGAAAGTACGAAGGCGCGAAGATAACGCGCGCCCGCCTCGAAGTGATGGTAATTTGTGATTTTATGGCAGTGGGCGACGATGCTCTCTCGGTTTGCGTAAAGAATTATTTGCCGAGACTGTTAGCACCGAATCACCTAATGGATTTGCCTCTTCCGGTCGAGAGACGCTCTGTGAGAATTGAGACAAATTCGATGAGCGCGACGAAGATAATCATAATTTACATGGACCATTTACATGGAAACGGCTTGCCTGTCCTGAATAGGAAATGGACATACAAACATTAATTAATAATTGATCAACTCGTTGAATATTCATGAACATCGTACGCCTTCAAACATTCACGCCTTCGCCTTGGATGTTTCTGTTTCTGTCTTGGAATTTCCGTTTTAAATCCGTCCACGAGTCGTCGTCGGGGTAAATCTTTGGGATAAGGGAGACTGCCGTCAACATCAGCGGCAGGATCGCCTTCATCAAGCAGAGATCACCGGGTCATGTCGTGAGAGAGAAAAAAAGAACTGCTCGGAAGCCGCTAAGTTGATCGCTTTCGTTTCCTCTTTTAGCAGAACTTTGTTTCTTTAGCATGATTTTTATCGCGTCATGCCGAATGCAATGACAACTACAATGTATGAGACTGGTTTTTTTGCGGTGTTAGGTTCCCTTTATGCAAAACGACGCGTTAGACGCGCAAATCCGAAACGATAAGCTGATGGACTTTAGAGAGATGGAAGAAGTTTTTCTTGGTCTTTTTTTGTTTTATTTTGTTTTATTTATTTATTTATTTATTTATTTTTTTTGAAGAACGAATGCAATTCGGTCGATTTACAAAGCGAGCGATGGATCACGCTGTTTGTCGTGTTGATTCGTTTTCACGAACATGGCACGAACACGCGTCCGCGTTCGCAAAGAGATCTCTCTGCGAGATTAATCGAGATCAAGCGAGATGTGACTTCAGATACGGCATCTGCGTATCTCGATCCACTTCCAAAGCGAGAAACGGACTTCCGTTCACATGTTCACACTCGCGGGATTTAATTCTCGCGCTCGGATTTATCCATCACGATCATCGATCGACGACTCTGCGAGCTTCCTACTCCTGGCGTTCTCGTTTCCTTATAGTCTTAAAATGAGGATTGATTCCCTGATCCACGTTTCCTCTCTTTTCTGTTTTGAAAGCAACGCTGTTAAGTAACGTGAGTCTCAACGTCTGCCTTTACTCTGCCTTTACTCTTTCAGCTCCACGGATGAACGCGAAGAGAAGAGTGAAGCTCAGGCGAGATCCGGTTATGGATAAAGGACACAGAAGTGAGTAGATAATTAGAAGGCTAATTATAAGCGTAGTTGAAGCACCTTTGGCCTCCGAAAGCCGAAACTCTCGAGAAGACTTCGCGTTCGTCCCAAATTCCATTCCAGCCGATCGATGAAATTTTTCCACCGTCGTGCGAACAATGCCGTTTCGTATCGTTCGGAACTTTGAGTCAATAATGAGTCATTAGCGTCATCCGGAACTCGACCATGTGCAGATATTTCTTCACGAAATAATGAAATATGCATCACACGAGGAGGGAGGAGGCGGAGGACGACCTTCTTGATCGTCAAAGGCGTGCAACAGGTTTAAGAGATCGAAGAAATACTTCGATAAGATCCAAAGTAATCAGCGGACGCTGATTAATGGATGCGCGACGCGTTAATTTTTCAGTCATGGAAATCTGTCTGTTCACTTTCACACATCTCTTACAGTTTCACGTTCACCGCCACCTCTCCTGGCCACTTTCATGCCTGAGACGATAAGCTGATAACTTCGAGGAATCTTTTCCTTTCTCGAAGAGCGAATTGGCGATTCGGTCGATTCGGAATGCGAGGCGCGAGCGATGGACTCCAATATACTCCTGAAAATGGAAACTGGTTCCCGAGTTAATTTCATCTACGCTTTCCCCCTTCCTCCGTTCGTCCTACTTCATAAAAACGACCCCTCGGTTCTTTCAGTCGCTCCATTATGACGTTATTGCCTGCGTTTACGTCCTCCCCGTGAAAATTGTGAATTGCGCATTCCTCGACGTGCTTTATTTCTGCAATGAACAAACCCAGCGTTGACGATGGACCATCGATCGCGCATATCAATGCAGTACCAGTACCAACGCGCAGCGTGTTGCTTTCTGGTGTCAAGTGAAAGTCACAAAGCAGCGTGTTGCTTCATATCGCCAGCTAAAGCCCGCGCGTGGCGTGTCGCCCAGTTAAAGTCCCAACATGGCATGTTGCCTTCCTAGGATTCGAGGTCCCCATAATACCAAGCAGGTGATAAGGCGATCGGCCAATGCACGGCCGCTCATAGCAGCAGAGTTAGATCGAGCCTTGCGATTGATCGAGCGAGCTATCGTAAAAACGCGCAACATCCCGCGAGGTTGGACGACGCCGCGGATGCTGATGCGTTTATTCCATTCTTCTTCCCGATCTTGCAATATCACATCGCTGCAAAGCGGTCATCGACGCAGCGGTGCCTTTGCCATCGCGCGGATACTGTCGATAGTCGACGCAGCGTTGCTCTAAATGGCTCACAGCTATGCGAGCCATTACGTAATAGCTGCGCCGTATATGCATCACGTAAATAATCAAGAGAGAGGCGGGGGAGAGGGAGAGAAGCAGCGATAATTCTAAGCCTGCGACCGACACAAGGCATGCGATTGACGTTTAATTATTCGCCGCACATTCGCGGGCGCTCCGCGACTCGCGTCGCGTCCGCGAGTTTCTCGTTGTCCTCGCTTGTCGCGCGTCCTTGTGACTTGGCGAAAGGAGATTCATATCCATTGCACATGGAGAGTGCATAGTCGAGAAGAATGGGGACGGATCGAAAAGCAGCATCCGGAAATCTTTTGCTTCCTTCGACGAGGGGGAATTTTATGGAACGCTTTCATGGGATAATCCCATTTTATTGGAGATAATTGGATACACAACGCGCTTGACTTGTGCTAAGCAAACGCTTAATAATGTCCCAATTACGTTCCGTTTCCGAGCGGCGATTTTGTCACGAGCGTTTCCGCAAACAATGGACCGAGTCCACTCGTTTCTCATTGCTGCTGCTGCTGCTGCTGTTGTTGTTATTATTACGCGGGTATTCGCCGGCGAACCTCGCGAATATCGCGACAAACGTGCGACGAGATGAAATACAGAAAACGCGCCTCGTTTGAGACAACTGACGAATTTATTCGGCGACAATCGATTGCGACAATTGCGCGATCGATTTTACGGCCGGCTCGATAATCATTTCGCTTTTCACGGCCGTTAACGGCGGTTCATTCGATATCAAGTCCGTATAGTCACGCGGATCCATTTGCTCGCAATAACGGCCCAAACGGACGCACTTTTCGTTCTTTTCCCTGTAATTTCATTTTACGGCAAATTTAATCCCGACCGGTCCGCTCTGTCTTGTCGTTTACAAATGTGGTGCATTTGTCGTTAACTTGTAGCATATAAAGTAGGAATTTCTGATCTTTATGCGCCTCCAAAGGAATATTTTTTATACCTTCTCTCGTTCTCTCGTCTAAGCGTCTAATCGTTGCATTTCACGATCGTAGTTGATTGGAACGCGTTTGCCGTTGGATAAATATCCGATAATCGCCTGCAGGATCGTGCATTCGTATTATTTCTTGTTTACGGATAACAGCGTCTACTAATTATAGCATTATCGGCCGTAACTAATCTGCCGTAATAACACAGAAAGCGCAATAGCGACAGTTCCGCGGCGCGATTCGCGCAATTCGAAGGGAAAGCCATTAAGCCCGATGATACGTAATGCGTGGATGTAAACTGGATGGCAACGGCCGTAATTCCGCGCTGCAATTTCACAATGACAGCTTTTCCGCGAGAGCTGCTGCGACAAGGCGACCTACAGTGTAACACGCGCGTTTGTGCAGTCAATACGCGTGAGACCGGAAAAATAATCAAAGAAGATTTCCTTATCATCGAATCATCGACGAACGCGTTGTTCTTGATTTGCGGAGCCAAGAGAGCGACGCGAGAGGGATAATTATTATTCCTGAGAAACTCATGAATACTCGCGCAAATATCCTCGTAATCAACAAAGCGAAAGCCGACCCGACACTGAAAAAAGAAGACAGAAAAATCGCGAGGTAGGAAACGCATCCGGAGACCGCGCAAGTATCGAAAGTCTCCGTCTTGAATCGCGCCGAGTCCCGAACTGATACTCAACGAAAGCCTTGAACGGAAGACTGTGTGGAGGATTAAACGTTCCATAAATAGCAACGCGAAACTACTGTCGCCGGCAGCCGCGAATCTGACACATCGCGAATATCTGTCCGCGTATAATAGATTTTCGCGGGAACCGCGTCACGAAACGCAGCCCGCGCTCGCGGGCTCGCCGGTGCATCCGCGCGATCGATCGCTCTCGACGCGGCCGGTAGCTCGATAGAGACGTGTCGCGCGTATTTCAAACCACTCGATTGACCGTTGATCCTTCGCTTCTCTGCATTCGGAAAAGCCGTTCTGGAAGAAAAAACGAGCTGTAAAAGCGAAATTTTTTCCCCAAAAAGTTTCTTTCTCAAGTAGAAAGCTCGCGTTGATCCTACGGGGTCGTCGATCGATGATCGTGATCGATAAATCCGAGCGCAGGAATTAAATCATTAAGTGTGAACGTGCGAACGGAAGCTCGTTTGTAGATTTGAAAGCGGATCGAGATCAGAACCGATAGATGCCGTGTCCGAGGCCACGTCATACTTGCTCTCGATTAATCTCGCAAAAGAGATCTCTTCGCGCTCTCGAACGGCCGTGTCTATGAAAACGTATCGATACAAAACAGCGCGTAAGTGTGATCCATCCATTCTATGGCCGGCAAATATTTTTACGGAACGCGAATGACGAATAAAGCGCCGCGAGGAGTAGCGACAGTCAGAATTAACGATCAACAGGTTGACTAGGGATACGATGGGGATCTGTTTTGATTTAATCGTGAGAAATGGGGATGTTTGCCGTGGCGGCTACGGCGGATATCGCGCCCATTCGATTGGGATAACGCAATGGTGCGAGCGAAATAGATGGACTAACACTGCGGACGATACATCATTACTTTTAGCACGCTGAACGCTCGCTACACGATCTGTGGATATTTTCACTGCTTTCTAAACGCTTTCAGCGCTTGATCATGCGAGTGTGATATACATTCGCTTGTCGCTTACATCGACGCGACGCAACAAGAGTTAGATAATGCAGCTTATTCGTCACGCCGACGCGTCGCGATGCATTTAAATCGTCATCAGAATTAATACGTACGTTGCTGGCACTTTGTCTCGTGCTTTTGTAAATCGCATTACTTTATTTGGATCCAAAAGGAAAGCTGGCTCTTATCGTGCTGAGCGAAATCGAGCGTCCGTTCTTTTTCCGCTGTTTGGGCTAAGAATGACGCAAATAATGTACAAGAGCAGATCAAAATTTTCTCGTGTATTAATTGTATTCTTTCGGATCAAGTTTCACTTGATTATTTCCTCGATACACATCAATTCTCCAAGTCTCCTCTCGCCATCAGTTCTTATTCAGTTCGCCGCGACAATAAAATTTTCGTGGGTGTTGCTGGTCTCGCGGTATTTTTCTTATTTATTCATCACTTCCAAACGCGTAAATCATCGAATGGCGTGTACTTGAGGAACTTTAGAATAGAATAAAGACTTCTTATTCTGTACAGACATTAACAGCCTATCATTTACCAGCTACGATAGTTTTTACTCCGCAAGTTGCTTCAGATGCCATACTCTTATGATTTCTCATTATATAAGTTTCATCAAGAACTACTCTTTCCCACTTAATCTTGTATGATGTAGAATTGCTGTTATGTTCTCAACTTAATAAGACCAGTCAACTTTATTCAGATTAAAAGGATTGCGGTGCAATACAAAGCAAACGAGTGGAGGATTTCCAGCTATCTCGAAACATAGAAATTCATTTCGTTGCATATTAATTATCGCTCAACGCTTAATGACAACGTGCTGAATAACGCGCTGTCGAAACTCGCGTTCGTGGAATCAGTCTTTGCGAATGAACGCTAACAAAAGACAAGGAACAATAAGGCAACAAATTGCACAAGCGCAAACTAGAGCAATACGATTGCGCAATCGCAGAAAGTACGGCTGCGACGATGAATCGAGACGCGATTCGCTCGTATTACGCAAATATAATTCAATATAATTCGCAAAGTAATTCATGGCACCCCGCGGTCTGCGAGTGCATGATTCGGAACCAGCGCCGCGAAACTGCCATGATTCATTTCAATTTTCTCGAGATTTCGAGACGATTTTTTCAGAGAAAAAAGAAAGAAACGACGGTTCGCGCCTTTTCGCATCACGAAACCAACGAATATTCTCTTTGGCGTGATTCGTCCTCTTCTCTCCCTCCTAATGTCGCATAAGATCTTGCGATGACTCGTGCAAATTATCAAGAGCTCACATTCGAAAGCACCGTCCCGTAATGAAGGAGCTAGCGCTTTCGTGGGAGAACCTCTCTCTCTCTCTCTCTCTCTCTCTCTCTCTCTCTCTCTCTCTCTCTCTCTTTCTCTCGTTTTTTTCTGTTTCTCGAGCAATTTAAAGTTATCTGAGGCATCGGGGACCGGCAATCGTGCAAACGAGGGCAAGCTTAATGGAGATGACGAGCGAAGAGAACCGCGGCTATCGCACAAATGTGCGACGCGAGAGTTATTATTATTACTTATAAGAACGCCGAAGAAGCTTTCTCTCGTATTCATTGCGAGAGAATTACAGTTTTCTATTACGAAAATTAATATTAGTATGCAAATCAGATCTACGTTATCATGATCATGTCATTTTTACAAAGCACCATTCAAGTTCCCGACAAGTCATGTCGATTAAAAGATCTTTTGGGATTGCATAAATATCATTCCCGATATTCGTCGCAAATGCTAATAGAGATCGCAAAATCGAAATCGAGAGATCAATGTGTCGCTCTCTAGCATTCCGGAAAGTAAAATCGAGAGACAGGAAATGGCGAATAATAAATCTTGCGAAAAACGCCGAGCAGCCCGAATAGGGAGGGATGGAAGAAGGATCAAAAGAATGAAGAAATCATTCGATAGAGCCGAGATCTATGGAGGGGTTGTGCCTTGAGCTTGCGGATTGTCTGCAACAGGTACGCCATTGTGGCTGCGAGCAGACGAATTTCCTGTTATCGTGAATGCGGCCGGAAACCCTTTCGTATTCATCCCCCGTCTTCCTCGATCTTGCTAATCGACCCTGGATCGCGCTCGCGACTCCCTCACAGCTCGAACTCGAAAAAGAAGAATGATCGGCATTTCCGATGGAAAAATATTTGACATATTTTTTTCACTTTCAGTAGAATTATGCCTTTGTGTGCATAATAATCCGTTGCGTGATTATTGCGATCAAACATCGCGTTTTTATATAAGTTTTTGATCATCGATAAATGGATCAAAATTAGTAAAGTTTGAGATGCCGTTTGCTTGAAAAGAAAACGCAATGAAATTGCATCATAATGAGCTATAAAGGAATTATGCATCTTGCGTAATGCATTTATGCGAATAGCGATAACAATAAAGAGCATTATAGGAATATTTTAATGTCGATATATTAAAATAAACGAAGAAGCCGATCCAGTTTTGACGTATCGATTTCCAATGAAAGATTCGACGAATGCAACTCGGAATTAGCTTCATCGCCGTTAAGTGCAAAGTAACGTGCAAACAAGCGGCGCGTAGCCCATAATTATGCAACTTGCGTGTTATTCGTAATTAGACTGCGTTTCTTGCAAGCTACCGAGCGTCGGCGCCAACTTCAATTAGCTTTGTCGTTCTCGAGCGCTCGTTTTATCCCTCTTGATTCCCCGTAAGGGATCGCAAAAGTTCACTCCAGTTCCATTCCATTTTACGTACACACACATGCACACAAATTTTTTCAAGCATTAGGAACAAACAAATTTTTAATCTACTTACTTAGACTCGCTAGAGTACCATGTCGAACACACAGTCGCGATTATCAGATGTACAAATTAATTTCTAGCTTCTTCGTAAAGTTCAAGATTTGTTCGCAAGGACGCAAGAAAGATCCCAAACTGTCGCCTTCGATGATTTTGAACCACTTATCGGGCAGTCGACTGCGGATAGAAACTCGTCATTGGTTTTGATGGAATCATCGCTTGCTTAGAGCTCAAAGGCAAGAAATTAATTTGTACGCCCGATAACAAAGCTTGGATTGAAAAATTACGTGTAAATTGAGATTGGACTCGACCTAATGATCTAAAACGCAAAAGCTTCGATTGTAAGCTAACCCGGCATCCGCCAACAGAGCATGACGACATGTCGGATTCCTGATATCAGGAGATGACGCGGCCAATGTTTCGGTATTCATGAACGACGGCTGATCATAATAGCCAATAGTGTACTGATAATTATCGTGGCGTGCGAGCGAAACCTCTAACTGGATTACCGCAGGAGCTATCTTGACGTCACGACGTAAACGAGGTTCCCTCCTTAACTAGTTCGTCAGAGCATTAACAGATAATCCCGCTGTGCGTTCGATGACGTTGATCAATTAAATGCTAGGACGTCGCGTCCACGTCGTATCTCGTTAGCGTCTGTGCAAACGCAAATTCGCGCACTGGCCGACACGACGATTCGGGACTGCAATCGATCTGCCATACGGTATTAATATTTCGCGGAATTTGAAATTCCTGTCGGCTTGATCACGAGACGTCAGCGTATTCTTGCGATTACCACAGATAGCCGACTCTCGAATTTTTATCGTCTAACCGGTAGCTTCAATCGAATTCTCTTCGACTCTTACGACATATTCGAATCCTTCGCCAAATGCGATCGTTTCATTCAACGGTACATTCGAAATTTAATCCTGCATCTGAGATGACTTTATCATTCATCGATAGCAATTTTCTCAAAATTCGATTAGTTGAATTTTCTCAATTTAAATTATCGCAACGATTGCACTCAAGAGTATGTTGCGTAGATATATTATAAATCGCTTGAGATTACTGGATATTAGGTATATAAATTAGTTTCTTGCTTTTTAAAGAACATCTTCACCAATTTATATAACCCAACGAAATGGGGAAATGGTCTGTTGAGTAACTCCGAATTCCATAGCAAGTTGCTTTTCTGTTCGAGTTGAATCTTGATCAATAGATGCTGCAGTTCCTCGTCTTGAAGCTTTTGAGGTTGGCCAGAGCGCTTTCTGTTTTTAAGGTTATGTCTCCTTCGCGAGGTCTCTTATCTCAATTTCCGCAAGTCGTACGGATTGCTGCATCTTCACCAAGAAATCATTTCAGCGGCTTTGGCGAGAGGTAAAAAGAATGCAGTACCAAGTACATTCTTTATCGCGTCCACATCTGTTTTTTCGGAGATTAGGTTACCCACTCCATTCCAATTTATATTCTCAAAAGCGCAGATATCAGCACTCAGAAATCACAAAAGGTAAATCGGCAGATCGTTTGGATTTGAGATGGCTTTCAAGATCGGCGAGAAAAAGAGGAGCAAGAAATTAATTTGTACAGCGCGATAATGTCACGAGTGTCATTGTCCCATGCGAATTACGCGCCACGATGAGGATGAGCTAATCGCAGGTGATTTTTTTTCAATTTTTCAGACAACGGTTCCCTTGACGAGCATTTAAATTTCACAACAACCAAACGAAAGCATATCCCTCATGATTCGGACATGTGAAAGACATGTGAAATGGCGGAATTATGGCGCTGCAAGATTAATTCGTACACATCAGAACGAAATTACGCGCGCGGCCGACACGATAACACTTAATTAAGTACTTCTGCTCGTGCACGAGTGCGCGCGCGCGCATTTCGGACGCTAATATGTGCGGACAATATCATTACGGGCGGCGCGCGACAACATTGCGCGGCTAACTGCGGCTATTTAAGGCGGAACGCGAAAATATTGGCCATGCACGCAATATGCGTTGAACGAAGAACGACGTAAGGTTCTCACTTTATCGCCATTCGTGTGTTGAACCGCATGTCTTTAACGTCTCGTCCTCCGCTATTCTTTTCTCGCGGGCCCTTTAATTTTGTCTTACTTCATTTATTCGTCATTACGTTATCACGTGACGTAACCTCGATCCACCGAACGAAAACGAGTATGTTGGGGAAGAAAAGAGAGAGAAAGAGAGAGAGAAAGAATGTCCTACTCGAGTGTCGAAATGTGTAAAGCACGCGATGGCTCTTCAAACGAAGCTGCTTGCATTGATCCTTTCTAGCTGATATAATAAATATAAATAATTATATAATAAATATAATAATTAGACGGTTTAGCGTCAATATTCTTTACATCTTTTCTTTTAATTCACTCATAAAAATTTAAATGACTTCTTTCCGTACATTTTGTAATTTTGATACTTCATTCGCAGCGAAATAAATCACGTTTATCGCTTTTGAATTCGAGTTACTTTTTGGAGGTTAGCTTCTGATTGACTCTTAATAGTCTTTTAATTAAATCTATCTTTTTACGAAAGGAATATCTTAAATTTGGGCATATTACGATATCTACAACCTCCGTTTGTAACTGTTGATCCTCCGCTATTGTAATAATGATGGAATTCAATTTTTACGTGCTCTCTTATTTTATATTCCGTGAAATATATACTCTATCAAAATAACTTCAAAAAAAGTATGATACAATATGAGTGAAAATGAGAACTGATTTTTGTTTTCTTTTCGTAACGGAATGACCTCAAGGCTGTTCAAAATTGCTAAAATAAAATATATGTAAACATGTATATCTTTATTATCTTTTCACGTATCTAAAATAATTAATAGTTTTGTTATGTGCTTATTATTGCCTACTTTATAATAAAATACCGTGAGATGACGATGTTGTCGCGCAAATTCGAGCTAATGCAGACTTAAGAATTCTGGCGAAACGGCATTGAATGTTTTTTCAAATTCTTCTCTCAGCTCTTTCTACCCATTCCAAATCAATTAAATTTAAATGATTTATTATTTTTAGTAAATATCCATTCATTCAAACATGAAAGAGATTTAAATTTCACATTATTAATATAAAAATATTAAGCCATTTCATATAATTTATCTTAATTACATATTTATATTTCAATTATTTATATTTCAAGGATTCATAATATAATTTAACAAAAATTTAATAAAAATATTGAATGATGCAAGCATATTGTTAGAGCGCCTTCGATAAATTCGCTCAATACTGCTCAAATATTTATTTATTGCCGGTTCGGGGGAGTGTGCTCAGTAAAGATAAGAGGTAGATAACAATCTACCTTTCCTTTTATCTTCTTTAATTGGCAAACAAAGGCACAGTTACAATATTTCGATACTTGCTCCAAAGAAAGTGTGACCTCGGACTTCTTGCAAGACACCGAAGACACAGGCGCCTGATAACTGTCGAAGAAAAGCGATACTTTTTGTTTCAGCAACGGTTTTCGACCTACGCCCTTTACTCTGGGACTCATCATCGACACATGCTTGACACATTGCTTATATCGGGTTCTCTTTCCAAAATTCTGGACAAAGGATAACGCCTATAAGAATCCTTAACACATATAAAGTCATGAAAAGACAATTTTTAGATAATGTTTTCTTCCTCATTTGGCGAGAAGAACCCGAATTGTGAATTCCATTATTGGCAAACCTCTTCGTTTTATCGTCGTTGCCACTTTTTCCGCTTCTACTTCCAGCATTATATCTCTTCAGCTCGTTAAAATTTGGATAGTGAGTTACGTTGGCCTGTTTGCGCGAGCAATGTGAAACAAAAAAACTTGAAACTAATGTTTCACATGTTTTCTAACATTAAACGCCATTAATCTATCATCCGATAGCAAGAGTAGCCACAGTTACGCCATTCCTTCGACAATTGAAGGCACTGAATTTTATCAACCCGCGCAAATGGAAAATCAGCTCGTCGCTTTGCTCCTCCGTATCCTCGAAATAGATTTCAAATTTTCATCTATTGTGTAGATGGATCGTGTAGTTGAAGACCGAGAGTTGGAATAGATCTCTTTGTTCTAATAAAATTCTGGCTTTCCGGAGGAGAAGTTACTAATCTCGTCATCTTTCTGAAAGAGAAGGAGAGATAGAGAGAGGGGGGAAGGAAGTTACTATTCTCTACAGAAATATAGTGATAAAACTAGTGATAAAGTTTTTCCCAGTCGCATAAACCACAACGAAGCATGCGACGCGAACATATAAGTCGCGCCGATAGCGCAGTTCAAAGATTCACGCGCAACGCGATCTTTCTCTCTTTCTTTTTTTTTCTTTTCTTCTCTTTTCTTTTTTTTTTTAAACAATTCTCGTAACTCTCTCAAAGGCGAGTCTGTTGCATCGGAGCTCTGCGGTTGCTGATAATAACGAGAACGCCTGTCGAATCCGCGCGGCTAATGGCGCGAGGATTTATCCAGATGCCGCAAAATCCTCGTACAGCTTTGCGAGCGCTCGGGATTCGCTCGATTGCGTTGTATCTTCATCGAAATGCTCTTAATCGCCAAATCCGGGGCACGGCTAGCTTAGAGCTGCGCGGATATACACGGATCTAAAAGGGGAATATGCCCTCACTCGACTAAAGCGATCATGGCTCATTCCGAATCCTTCCCGCTTCGAAGGAGATGCGAAGTCGATAGACCTTGATACATCAGGATGGTTTCTATTTCACTGTCTCTCTCGCGCCGACAATTTTAAAGTAGAAGACTTCCGTCAATGAAAAGTTGTGAACGTCGATCCGCTGCGATCTCGAACGTGAATATTCGCGCCCGTTGACGGACGAATCTGAACTCTCGGCCGTGATTAAACTGTACAAGTCGTCGAAATCTCTTCAGCAATGCAGAAGCTTCAGCCAATAATAATTATGAAGCATCATAGAACGCTGTCAAGAATTTTGCAAGCACGCGAATCTCTCGTTTGATTCCATCCAAAAGAATCGCGTCGTATCGCCGCGAGAAAAAAACGCGACCGGATGAGAGGTCAGAGGTCAATCGCGAGGTGCCTTGCAGTCGATTTTCGACCTACAGCGCCGACATTATTTTGACGCACAATAGTCGCGGATACACGCGGATCCGTCACGGCGGAAGCGAACGCGGGAAGCCGATCAGCAACGTGACCGCGCTGCGTGACGTCATCGCGCCCTTCCGCGGATCGGGACGAAACGAGGGTGATTCGCGGCGAGTTTAGCCGGCAGATGCGCGTGCTTTGTTCTCATGGCCGCATTATTTGTGTCTGTTACAGCGCGCGGATTTGGCATGAGGGTAGTCGGCGGCAAAACCGGATCAGATGGGCGCACCTTCGCCTGCATCGTTTGGACCGTGCCGGGTGGCCCCGCCGAGAAGGCCGGTTTGCAGCAGGGCGACAAGGTAATTCCAGCGATCTCGCGAGCGTCCGCTCGCCACTGTCCGCGGTCGCGGAATCGGAGGGTGTTTCTGTCCGAACTCTGCTCTTTCGACGTCGAGCATCGAGCGACATTTTATTTTAGACGTGTTAGGTAAGGAGCGGCTAGTAGAGAAGAGAGAGAGAGAAAGGAAACAGAGGGATGGAAATAAAAAAAGATCCTGCCGAAGAGGCGGAGTAATTAGCAGCTTGATGAGAGCGGCAAGTTCCCACTAAATGGTTCTGAAAACGGGAACAAGCAAACGTAATTAAATATTGATCGTCCGTTTCGTGTGTCGAGGAGATAAAAAGGATGGATGGTTTTGTGTACTTTGTGCACGTCACATTGAAAAACGGAGCGCTGATGATCTGTTACCGATTATCGGTAGATGCGAAAAATCCGCCGTTAAAATTTCACGGGACACCGACAGCATGCCCGATGTACGCACATGAGCAAAGTAATGACAATCAGTAGAGATTTAAGCGTTTGTATGTTTTTGTTCTAAAGTATAAACTATCTCCGAATTATTTATAATCTAAATTACCTCATATGTGTATGTATATATATTTATATACATATATATACAAAAGAATACGATAAATACGATAAAAATGTATAAAAGAACATATCTAAAATATAAACTACTTTGTTTGAAATATAAACCATCTTTATATATGTGAAAGAATACATAACACAATAAATATATATATATATATATATATATATATATATAATATATATGAAAAGAATATATCTAAAATATAGATCACTTTCAAAATACCTTGAATATAAACTATATATAAAAAATATATATATTTTGCACACATATATATTTTTCTTACTGAAATTATTACCGCGCTCTTATTTTCTGTTACGAATCATCTACAATCTCTATAATACGATACATAATTCTCCCGTTATCGTTGCTTTGCACCGACACGATACATCTGCCGATGAATTACGGTAACATTACGCGTACATATGCTCGCGGTTAATGGGCGATTGGGCGCGTGGTAATTAATTACGATAAAGTTTGATGTCGAGTTGATCCTCTACCCCCCGTACTCTGACAATGTTTGCCCCTGACATCACGCGAATATCGTCGTCGCGCAGCTTACGTCGGAAATGAAATTTAGTGTCCCGGCGAGGCCGCGCGGTGCACGCTGTTAACCCGCAATGTGACCCAATAAACGGCACGAGCGACTTTTAGTATCGGCCGATACGGTTAAACCAGATTCGCGCCGTACATGTGCACATTTCACTTCTAAATTATAAATTCGCGCGACGCGAGCTGGCGCGAACAAGTCAGCGTGGAAATTTCAACGATGCGATGTCCGACCAACCGAGCAGACCGAATCCAGTTTTAGTAATTGCCGAGATATTTTGAGCATCTCGAATTCTCCGTGCGTCAATAAATGAACGAGATTGGATCCACGCGATCACACAGTGCTCCCTCGCCCTTCGCCTCCCCCCTTCAAGCGATACGGAACGAGATGGACTTTGAATCCGACCGCGGCGAATATTGCAATCGGTGCGGAAATAAAGCCCCGGAAAATCAGATTTAACAATAACTTTGATTGAATCGGAAACCTCAGATGCGGAAGTCGGTTTATCTTAGGTTTGGGAAGGATGGAGATGAGAATGGAAGGGAGGAGGAGGGATTGAGATTGAGGGAGATTTGAATGTCGATGAAATTAAAAGTGGTAAGCAGATTACGGGAGCGGGACGGACAGTTCATTCTTCGGAGAAGATCTTTCTTACTTCAAGTTGATAGAGTATACTCGAAAAATCGATTCCACTTAAATTCGAGTGAACGAGAAGAGAAATCTCCGTTTCACGATATGCCGGAATTGTACGTCATCATAATCGCATTCGTGCATCTCGCGGTGGAAATGCACAATTCTTGTCGTAGAAAAGTGCGATTTTATGACAAGGTTGTAATCATAAACTTAGAATCTAGTTTGTAATAGATTCCCAACGACTCAGCGGACGTTTTTTTTTTCCTTTATTTTTTGTTCTGACCTTAAGAAAATTCGCGTCACTCGCATAAATCGCTTACTAACGTAGTTTAGCGTAGTTTAGCTTCCTTCACGGGAAAGCTGCCTTAATTAAATATTTTACCGATCAATACGGTCTAGAGATTATGCACACGCATACGCCTATCGCGCCTACCTTCCTTCATAAACTTGTTGCTTGTTATCAAAATCGAATTGCAATTAGACTCGAGTCTCAACAATGACAAAGTTCCTCGCGACTACATTTTCTTCCTGCAAATCGTCCTTCCCTCGTCAATCACCCTTCATCGCTTGCATGCATATGAATTGCACATCGTACATTTATGCGGCAATTTGTTAACGAATTTATAATGATTCTTATATTTATGCCGCTGGACAGAATTCGCGAATTTAACGATCGATCGTGCGAAACGATCAATTTCGGAACGACGGTATATCTTTTCTCGCTGTGCTTCGTTTCTGCATCTTCTGAACTCGTGAGGAGTCCAGAAGAAAGGCGAAAGAACTGCGGTCCTTCGCAAATCAACGCGTGAGCGTGTTAATTATTTGTGCAGAATTGTTTTACGCAAAATGCATAAAACTCTTGCTCGGCTCGCGAAAGCTGGCGAAGCTCATCTTCGAACGATAATTTAGAGGAAACAACAAAGATTCGTTAACGCGAGTAATCGCGAAGCAATCATGACTAGAGTTCGACTTTGTCTCGCCATATTGACGAATACTTTGCGATATCTTTGTTAGTTAAATTCAATTTAATCTCTCATCTAATAATAATCTTCGGGTTCTTAATTTCTGTATATTTCTAGTCGCGAATGAGAAGTTCTGTCATGACGTAACATTTACGATGAGTTATAAACATTCGCGAATCTGATATGATCTCTTTGCGAAATGTCGTATTGTTTTGAAACGCGCATGAAAAATTAATTTGTTGAATAAAGTTAATTATTTAAGGAAATGTCAGTTCCTTAATTGTTATTTCTGCATTTTTGTTTTATAATGATAAAGAAGTAGTGTTTCATAGAGATATTGTTTTCAAGCATTAGAAAGATTATACATACGCACGATAAAAAATTAATTTATTAAACGAAGTGACATGCTTCGCATTATACTTTGCATATTATGTATATTTAAAATATATATATAATGTTTGATCAATGTAGAGAAATAATAATTCTTAAACTATCATTCTTATGTTTCTTCCTTCTATGAGTAAAAATGATGTTCTGAAAAGATATTTTCGGATAAATGGATTTGAATAAACGGATATGAGATCTCTTGAAAATTTAAATGAGAAAATTAGAATTTATATTATTGCTTATTCAACAAATGCGCAGATACGTGTAAAATCTATGCATGAAAACTTAA
Organism: Eciton burchellii; assembly: GCA_020341155.1. Lineage (NCBI taxonomy): Eukaryota > Metazoa > Arthropoda > Insecta > Hymenoptera > Formicidae > Eciton > Eciton burchellii. The sequence goes on along the minus strand of JAHMML010000058.1, from coordinate 621,499 downwards.
CAACGCAAAGTTAATTCTTTGCGGTTGCGTATATCAAATCTCTCATCACGTTTTGTTTTAGCTAATTTACATCGATATGAATTTTATAAAATAATGCTATACTTATTATATGACTAATAAGAATATATTATCATAAATAATATGGGACTTATAGAAGAAAAGGATTGTCGGCACGTATCAAAAGCTTGTAATCGGCGAAGCCGATGCGCGAACATGCGTGCTAGACATGTCGCGTCCAAAACAAAAGACAACCGCAGAAAAAGCGTTGACGCTCGAAAGCTCGTGGAACGACGTGATTCGTCCAGATTGTATGATAATATGTAGCGATTGGTCAACAACGCTGAGATGAACACCACTTGTGGGTATAAAAAGGACATAGAGGGTATATAAACGGCAGCAGGGACGAGATACAGACAGACAGATAGACAGACAGAAAAAGAGTGCGAGTAGTTGTAAAGTCATGAACGGCGAAGCCTTTGAAGTCAGCTAAGCCTATCGAGATATCTTTGCGTTGTATCTTTCTAACGAAGAAATAAAGAGTCTTTTTACTTGTTTTTCCATCAATCTGAGGCGTCGAAGACTTATCATATTTAACAATTACATCCGGATAGAATTCTATCCTCAATAATGCTACATATATATATATTGTATATTGCATTCTGCATTATATTAATTTGTATCATATTTTAAATACCGAAACAAATGCGAAATACAAAATACGCCAATTCAATTCGCGAGTGACTGAATTCAAGAGATCCGCGGAATGAAATGCCGATAGTAATTGGAACAATGAATGGATAAGATCAATGCAAAAAATTAACAAGAAAACAAACACCTGGCATCTTGAAAATATTTTCATCACTCATTTTCGCAACTCGGTATTTCGGTATTTATTTCTGAAATAAAAATCATTGTGCCAATTAGACTTGCGAAGCGAATTTTATAAATGAAAACGCGTACGTGTATTAATTCCTTAACTCGCGGTATCTCAATTAATTTAATAGATATCCATCAATAGCACTTAACCTAACTTTTAACCAACAAAAAAAACATATAAAATATATGTAAATATATGTAAAAAAAAAGGAAACGTCTCGATTAGTTTATACAGTCTTTAATACAAGGTTAGAATTTGACGGCGAGCAATTGCCGTTCAAGCGCGCTAATTCGAGCTATTTCGTGCCATTTCGGCCATATTAAAAGATAGTCCTGCGCATCAAAAGGCGGCCGATACTTTGATGACTTCCATTAGCGAATAACAATAATCGTATGGACGTGATCGCTTTCGATAATCGGCCGTCTATCTTTAATTCGCTCTCTTCTCTGCGCCAATCGCGCGCGCATCTTCGCTAATCTCTTGCCGATATGTGTAGCAGATTTATAAACGTACCTTCAAACGATCCTGTTTGGCCCAAATCGGATGCGCCATGCTGAATTTGCCGCGGTTTTCGCCGAATCTGGAAACAGAAGCGATTTTCCTTGATTTGATGCAATTGTTAGACATTCCGACGCAATCGTGCAATTTATAATTCTTACATTCATATTACACTAGATTATGACTGCGTATGATTACGTCACGGGAGTATCCGCCATATTGGAGGGTTAGCTACTCGTGCATATGCGCGAGCTCGTGTTTAGATGATATCTAATTAAAAGTGGCGTGCCGGATAATTGATTCTTAAGATTCGCGCGATTCGTGCGAGTATTTCATTACTCGAGTACTCGAAACGTAAAGCGCATCGCGTTATGAAATATTATGAAAATCGATGTTAAAGTCAAATCCGTGAACCGCTAAGAAATTGCTGTGCAGTGAAGTTGCCGCGAATGCACAACTGCTAGGGACAATAGATCGAGCTTTGATCTAATTCTGTCTTTTCAGCGCAAGAATCAAATATTGTTCGATTTTTCAGGAAATCGATAGCTTTATCGCACAAAATACGTTAAAAAAAAACAATAACAATGTACTGCGAATAATGCAAACGACAATTCGAGTTAATTATATATCGCAGAGTCATTAAACGATGCCGAAATGTTACGTATATGTATTTATGATACCTGTGCGACTCGCGCGCGCGTGCGCGAAAGCCGTTTGAGATAATATGTGAAGCGTGCGAGATGTCGCGATTAAAAATCCGTCGATTTTTCGCAACGGAAACAAACGGAGAGAGATAAAAAAAATAAAATAAAATAATACATGTTCGTTGTTTGCTTTCATTTTCGCTCGAACGGACAAATCTGCTAAATAGCCACGTATCGTGTCGATATATTAATGATACGAGCGATAATTATTCGCGGGCAATTAACCGATCGCTGAGTCCCCTACAATTCGTCGACAAGACTCGATCGCGATCTTAATTAGAGAAGGGCCTCGCATAAATAGAATAATATACGATTCATCTCTCCATTCATTTCCTCATGTTTGCATAAATTTGCGGCGCGAGTCTCTGTTGATTCTTCTCGTTTTTCAGTCTATTATTTTGAAGAAACATTTGCATATTGTCGTTTGCATGTTTATTTATAACATTCATTCGTACAGACAACATCAGCACGTTAGTAGTGACGTATAAGTGTGAACGATGATATAAGATAATCTGACGACGAACGGAGATGCAGATCGAAACGTTAAAATCAACTGAATGATATTTAACGAGTAATGACAGCTATACGAGCTAACGTATTCCAAATAAATATTCTGCATGCGTGTCTCTGATAAAGTATACCTTCCAGGTTGCGATCTTCCACATTTATGTTTCAGCAGAAGACATTCTGTTTCTTATCTGCATCGTCAGATAATCGAGTTATATAAATCCGAAGTAATCTGTTAAAACGGAATCGTTAAGCTAAATACATTTTGGAATAAAAGATTTTTAATTAGAAAGTTAACTTTCTGAGTGGATTATGAAATATAACGCTCGCGGATGTGCTCCGCTTTTATCCGTATTCTTTTATCATTTAATTAAATGAAAATACTGCTCCGAATTTGCGTTCATGTGTATACACATGTACGTTATATATACTGCAAGGTCGTTGCAAGATCATTTCGGTATTCCATCGGTAAAAACGTAGCGAAAACTTTCGAAATTTTATCTTCCACGTTAATGTTTGCACTTTGCGCAAAATCCATCCCAATGCTTTGATATTCTCATTTTCGGGGGAAATTATACGCGGCTCAATGTGGATCTATATTAGCCTTGTACTTTCCGTGCCGTTCAATAGTATCTCCACGTCATTTCGTTAGAGAAAAACATTCAGTGCTCTCATCGCGAGAAGTCGGAAGCTGGATGTTGCTCGCTATTGCTCGAATACAGCGTTTCCGGTTTTGAGGTTATACATTGTATGCATAAATTTTCGAAGAGCCGCAGAATTAAGGGGAAATGTCTCCCGAGAGCACTGGAGAAATCGCCTCTTTTAAATAACGTTTTCAATGCGGATGAGGCGAATATGGGGTACCGGTGCGTCTTAAATAAATGGCGGATAAAGCTAAAACCGACTGAAAGAAGGAAAGCGGAGATCAGGAAGACTCTAGCTCTATCTCCTGCCTTCGTCGCAGCTATTACACGCTTGCAATTGTTGCGATTCAAACTGATGCAGCAGTTATGGCGTAAAGAATGTTTACGGTAAATGAAAAGAGACGATATCTGACGAATACGCGCAATAACATTTAATTCCGATTTCATTGCTTTGCAATGACTTTACGTGACTGCATAAAGCATCAAGGAAACATCGAGTCGCTTGCGCGCGACTCGTTAATGCCGTAGCATTAGCGAAATCGTAATAAAGCTTAACGCCTGTCGAAGCGATTTTGCGAAGCGGATTTACACATACACATATACACACACATATTGTAGGATATTTCTATTCTGATGGAATTATTAAATATGATGGGTTTTCGACGCCTCAGATTGATAGAACAATAAGTAAAGAAACTCTTTTCATTCTTCTTCGCAAAGATATCTCGATAGGCTAAGCTGACTCTAAGTCGCCCTTTTTATATCCAAAAGAGATGACATCTCAGAGTTGTCGGCCAATCGCTATATATTATCATTCGATCTGGATGAATCATGTCGTCCCGTGAATGTCAACGATTTCTTTCGCGGTTGTCCTTTGTTCTGGACGCGACGCGTTCAAACATACGCACGTGCGCATCGGCTTCTCTGATTACAAGCTTTTGATATATGCCGCCATCGATAATCCCTTTCTTCTATACTACAATATATGTACACGAAACTGTAATTTTATAATATCTAGAATAAATTGTGTTACTCGGCTAGCGCGATTCAGCGATTCGCGTATCCGCGCGCGCAAGCCTCGCGATAGCGTTTTAAGTTCTCGTAGCTTTCGATTAATCGCAATCGGATCGATCGGCTTTTAAATCGCACGTTTCTCGACCATGGTCGAAGTTACGTCGAGCTTCCGGCGCGCGATGTTGAATATCGCTCAGCGCATCGCGCGAATATTCTATTTCTCGTTATTTTCTCTTTTTTTCTTTTTTATTGATGGATAAAATGCATCGCACGAGAGGGGGGGACCAGGGAGAGAAACGGGATGGCGGCTGCACTTCCGGACGCGTCATCCGTGCAGTCGCGTCCACGATCTCAGTTTGAAAAGAGTTCGGCGGATACGCGCGAAGCTCATTTCCGCGGCATCGAGATAGAAAATGGCGCGGTACGTGCGAATCCGGGCGAAGCGATTGACCGAGACGAGTCTGATGATGCAAACACGATGAGTGATAGCGAACGGAAACGAAAAACTAACTCGATCGCCGCAAATCGAGGCAGGCGGGAGAGAAAAGTGCGAACATTTTGGGAATATTATCGAAAGTGCGATTGCACTGTTCGCTCTTGCATTCGCAGAAAAATTGCCATCGAGAGTATCGCGGCGATATCGATTCCTTCTCTCCTCGCAATATCCTCTGCATTCGACTTCGTTCGCAGAGTTCGACTGAAAGTCTAGCGCACTGATTCGCGCTGCTCCAAGAAGCCGCATTATCGACATTATCATAGGCTGATTATCGATAGGATGGGCACTCTCTCGCATACGATGCTAATCGAAGAGATCGAAGTCGATTGAAGTTTCCCCGCGCCATGCTCCATGCGAGAACTGAAAGCGAAGAACGTGATGTCTTGGTTTCCCTCCTCTGAGATGATCGCCGTCCAGATTCTCTCTCTCTCCCTTTCTCTCTCTCTCTCTCTCTCTCTCTCTCTCTCTCTCTCTCTCTCTCTCTCTCTCTCTCTCTCTCTCTCTTTCTCGCTCTCTCGCGAGCGTTGTTGAGACTTCTCTGCCGCACGAATTTGTTAAAGATGATCGCTGCAAGGTCATTCCAGTACTCCATCGGTAAAAACATTGGTAGCGTAAACGCTTACAAAATTTTATCCTGTTAATTTTTGTACTTTGCGCAAATCCGTGATTTTAGAGGAAAAACCATCAACATGAATGAACATGGATTTATATTAACCTCGTTCTCTCCGTGCAAGAGCGATCTTCACCGCGTCATTTCGTTGGAAAAGAACATTTACTGCTTTTCTCTCGGGCGGTCGGATATTGTTCGTTGTTACTCGAATGCAGCGTTTCCGGTTTTGAGATTATACATTGTAAGCATCAATTTTCAAAGCGGCGCGGAATTAAGAGCAAGTGACTCGAGGGCTAGAGGGCTTTTAAAATTAAAGCATTACCGTGGGCGAACTGCAGATCTGCGAAGATCCAGCCGGAATTAAAGAGGCGCGTCGCCATTTTTGCGGCTCTCGCGCGGCGGCGAAGGGTCCATTCGGATAGACGGACCCCCGATCTTGACTTCCTGGCCCAGTGGCCCCGAGGAGTCAGCAGTAAAGGCCCTCCCGATGTTCCTCAGCTTATCATTAATCGAAAGTTTGCCTCTCTTGGCGTGGCGTGGCTCTAATGACTCGTCGCCGCTTTCCTTCCTGCCGCAATCCGCGCGGCTAATTAAAGTAATTAAAGTAATTAAAGCGCTCGAGCAGTCGGCCCAACCAGACGTTCAACGACTGACACCTGCTCCCGCCGTCTCTAGACGCGTTTTCGAGACGTTAATTCCACGCCGAGCTCGGCAAGCTCGGAATCCCGAACTGCTCCTTTACGAGATGAATTAACGTACATCTGTTTACCCACACATGCACACACGCCACGCGTGCATACATGTATTGTGGCATACAAACACGCTGCATCCGCAGGTGCTAGAATGGTCTGGCGTGTCCCTGATCGACCGTAGCTTCGAGGAGGTGCAGCAGATAATTGAGCGGACCGACGACGTGGCGGAATTGGTGGTGGAACACGCGACCGACATGTAAGTCGATGCGTAGTAGTATTACTGAAGACGATCGCGAATAGACGATAAACCGCAAATTGATCCTCTATGTTCGCCGTTTCTCTCGACGACCGATCTGCTGCTGACGGCATCGCGAAACAGCACCGGCGACCTGCTGGACGATCCGCAATCCGGCAAAACACCGACAAACCTGGGCCTGCTGATGGGTAAGTACCAAATGAATCTCGTACTCGGACACAAATCTGAAGTAATCTCTTAATGAAACGTAGGATTCATCAAACTAAATCTACATCTTGGAATAAAAGATTTCTAATTAGAAAGTTGACTTTTTAAGTGAATTATAAATACAAGTCGCGATAGCTCGCGAATGTGCTCCGTTCTATCTTTCGTGTTCACTTAATTAGATAAAGGTACTGCGCCGGATTCGCCTTCCTCTTATATATACATGTACTACGTATTGCATATTGCAAGGTCATTAATTCCGGTATCGTTTTGCTATCAAAACGTAGATAGCAAAGTTCCAAATTGGCATGAACTTTGTTTTTACGGGAAAATTGTTAGGGTTCATTGCACAAAGAGACTAGTATACATTCTCGATTACGATTTCTAATCATCATCCGTGCCGAGCTATCAGTTTCGCACGAATTCAATCCGAATCGGGCGAAAGCTCGTGCTTTCATAACGCGATTTCGAGCATTCCGTTTATCTTCTGGAATACGAATTCCAAGAGAAGAATCCTGCATTCGAGCAAACTGGGCGTTTCTGGGCGTCATTTGTCATGCAATTGCGTTTGTCTGACTGATCCTGCGGGGGTCAAGGCCGAAAGTGAATCGTCGTGGAAGGAGAGGAAAAAAGAAAGAAGGAAGGAATCCGGAGGACGCGATGGCACACTTCGAGCGTCCGGAAATAAGAATCGCCTTTGAGCAACGCGCGACTTTTTGTAAAAGTTCCGCGGACTGCTCTAGAATGTCGGGGGGCGGGAATCTTTGACCGCTGACACGGTTTCGTCGCGGCCTCGAGTGTATCTCCGGACGATTTTATTCCCGTAACTCGGAATATTTGCTAAACGTATCGTCATACTCGCGATTGATCGTATCGATCGCGCGTTGACCCGAGAAATCTCGAGATCGCCACCGTCGAGGATCAAAGACCGCCGCATTCGGCGAACGTTTGGCGCTCTTTTATCCGCGTTTACAACGGCGAGAAGCAACAAGCGATTACATTTTCCGTTGCACGACACGTCATACTCTTCACTCTTCCGATCTTTTACGCCATTTACGCGTGTTCGGACTCGCATTCAATTCGATCGATCGCACGATCGGAAGATCGACCTCGAGAATCAACCAGATGACGGAATTCTGAAGACTCGTGCTTTCGCTAAACGCGAGAAGGAATCCCCGCGATCGGTCCTGTCGTCATTGTCATCGCCGGGAAAGCAAAGCGCAACGAAACCATGCTTTCTTACTGATTATTACGATGTGCGTTGATATGTTTTTGCTTACAGACACCGAAACGGACAAAACGCCCTCGTCGCCAACGCGCAGGAAACTGCCAAAGACGCCGGTATAACGAGTTGATAAATTCACACCCACACGCACACGCACACTAACCGTGTCTCTCTCTCTCTCTCTCTCTCTCTCTCTCTCTCTCTCTCTCTCTCTCTCTCTCTCTCTCTCTCTCTCTCTCTCTCTCNATGAGCAAAAAATGGGAAAACAAAGACGTATTAGTAAACAAATCGCGCGTTTATATATATATATAAACTAACAAATTTATAAGTTGTAGGATATGAATATAATCGTAATATTGCTGTACAAAATATTTAGCTGATATTAACAGTCTCTTGTAAGACCATTTTGAAAATGGTTTATCTAAAATATACATGAAAAAATGGTTCTCTCTCTCTCTCTCTCTCTCTCTCTCTCTCTGTCTTTCTCTCTCATTACCCTACACGATGCATACGCAGACACGGGAATAAGCACGCTTAGAAGCCGAAAATAGAGGAGCGTGAAGAAAGGAAAGAGAGAAGCAGCTGAACGAAAATGAGGCATTCTCTCTCTCTCTCTCTCTCTCTCTCTCTCTCTCTCTCTCTCTCTTCTCTCTCTCTCTCTCTCTCTCTCTCTCTCTCTCTCTCTCTCTCCCTCTTTCTCTCGCATTGTCTCTTTACTTTTGTACATACAATAATAGCTGTAATTTATTAACCTCATATTACGCGTGTACTGACAAGCGTGACGTGTATGTGTGTACGTGTATGCGCGCGTGTGTATATGCGTGTGGATGGGCGCACGAGATTACGATTTCCGACGATGATCGATTAAAGCGAGCGTATGCATCGCGGATGTATTGCATGCACGTTTTACGAGAGGAGGGGGGAGAGGCTTATCTTGATAATCGCTCGATAACGATATCGGGACGATCGCTTCGCTCCTTCGCAGCGACGAGCGCAGCGCACGATCTGATTTCTGTCTGCGTTTCTAAAAAAGCATTTCGCGACGAATCCGTTTCCACTGTTGTGTTGTAGCCCTCGCGATTCATCGATAATAATCGAATTGCTCTTTCAATTCCTTCGCTCGTTCGCTCGCTCGCTCCGAGACGGAGCACTTGAAATCGAAAGCCGGACAAAGCGGCGCACGCTTTCGCCGATCGCGCGCGAAAATTGCTATGCGAATAGTAATAATAATAATAATAATAATAAATATTGCGCGTTAAATATTATGCGTGCAAAGTGCTTTCGGCGAAGCGAAGCGATGCGGCCGGAGAATCGTGTCGATGAAGACGAATCTGTCATCTGTGAGATGATCGTCAGCAATGCTCAATGAAAATTATTCTCACACACTCACGCACATATATATACACACACGGGAGCGTGTTTCTGATGATTCGAGTAATTTTAGGAGCAAGAGTTGTCGGGCGACAGATGCCCGCTTCGGCTGATCCGTAATCCGTAGCGAGATGGTAATTTTGTATCAATAGCGAGACGATTTTCTTGGAGCTTGCGCGTTTTTTTCGGAGCCACGAAGATTTTAAGGAGGAATTCGGGAGAATTCGGGAGAAACGGGGACCGTCAATCGCGTCCTGTACGGTGCTTCGGGCTGCTTCGTGAAAGCGTTGAATAGTTTTGACGCCGAGATGCACAGCGTAAACTCTGCTTTGTCGTGCTTTACGTTGTGTGGCTCGCATCTCGAGTCCCCGGAATTTTCTAGCCGTTTCTCGACACGCTACGTCGAAACGAGACTCGGTAACTTTAATATCGATCGGGAGGACATTTCACGACGATGTCACCGCGTACGTCGATCCGAGACATCTGCGAGGAGAGAGAATTCTTTTGATCTCAGAAACGCGATGATATCTCGATCATAATAATTTATTGCCAATTGCATTCGCTTCGCTTTCCATCTTTCTCGCTTCTGCTTTCACGAAAGCTCAAGGATACCTTATCGGACGCGAGATCGTTAGCGGAGATCTGCCTGCTCGCTTAGCTTGAGGCTTCTTCGAGCCATCTGCCTGAAATGCATGATTTCGAGGCTGCGTTGCGACTTTGTAAAGCGAAAGCAGCTCGTGTCCGATCATGACGTGATCGTCATTCTCGCGCACAGATCGTTCCGATCGCTGGAATACTCGTGCACCACCTAGGAGATACCTTCCCGAGAGATGTACGGAGCGGGAATGTCGCAATTATTCCGATAAATGTCACAGCCGCAGGCTGCTGGAGTTACGTTCGCGTGGACATTCTCTCGCAGCGACATTCTCCCTCGCGAATATTCGCGGAAACAAATGTATCGCTAGTGAGCCACAATATTCGCGTGTCGACACATTTTTATAAGGAATCACGAGTGTTGTACGTAAAGACGTAACGGTTTGTTGGAAGAGTAGAAGAATGCGAAAGCGAAGGCGTGCGATGTAACAAAGCAGAATGGGATGGCTACGCCGTTGATTTGTACTCGTTTATGTCTGCAGCTCTGCGTGAAATCGTGATACCGACGACGTTTGGCTGTCGAGGTGTCCCGAATGCTATTAGCGGTTCCTGTCGGTGGATATCGATCGCGGAAGCTGCCGTCGATGCGGCTCGACAGCGACTTGAATCTAGTACGTTGTATATAACGTCGCTTAGGACGTACAGCAGCACTTGTACAATCACTCAACAGAAACGCGCGTTACGGTGTACGCCACGTTCGTTTTCTTCAGAGCGCTCGCCGCAATCGGGGGTGTTCCTTTATACGTTGTATGACGGGGTGTCGCTCGAAACTGTGCGAGAATCGGCAAAATCGCCCGCCAACGCACCCGCGATCGCGAGTCTCGATCGCAAAACCGCTGCGGATTTCGCGCTCCAGCTTAAGGAAGACGCTGCCATCCCGATGAGTGTCCCGCTGTAAATATCGAGCACGGGCTCGTGAAACTCTCGTGAACAGATCAAGGGAAATCGGGATCGCAATCATCGATAACCGATCAGGGAAACGGGCGTTCGTTCGTCATTCGATGGAACTCGCAACGATTCCGCGGAATTCCAAACGCTACCGAGACCTGTTGTCGTACGATACACTAATCCCATCTTTTAGCGCTAGAATCAGTCCCCTCCCCTCCTCCCCCTCCTTCCTCGTGGGTCTGTTCTGGCCGCGAGCTTACGAACACCTCCGTCCGTCGGTTTCGCGCACGTCGAGAGATGAATGAGAAACGTCTACGCGACACCGCAACCGATTTCTGTCCGAAGAACGGGAAAAGCTTTCGTACAATCAATCGTAGAAAACTGCCGTGCGAGCAGGGCGTTGCTCATCTCGCCCTGCTGAGGATTTCCGGGAGAATTATCGAGGTACTTCCGACAGGAATATCAAAATACCGATGCGAGTGATGCTGAGCGTTCAACGTGCGAGCGTCAAATCGACGGATTAATCGAATTCCAATACCGTAACAAAAGTTACGGCGATTATATGTTTACGTAAATCGATATTCGATCGCCGATCGCTCAATCATTAGGTTTTCTCTCCCAAATGCATTCAAACAGAGAGTATACGCGCTGACTTGATCGGCGATGTCTCCATCTTGATGACAGAGCTGGACGCGTCACCGACATGATTATTCGCGCGGATAACTCAAAACGATGGCTTCCGCTTCCGACCCGAGTCGTCAGGATTTATGAATACAACGATAGCTGATAATTCGATCAAAACCAATCGGAACCGCGCGCGAGGTCTTACGCGCGCTTACGTGAGCCTCAAGGTCACTCGCATCCCCCCGGATTGAAGGTCTTTCCGGCGACAGCGGATGGGCAAAAGCGGAAGCTCGCGCGGCTTCTAGATATTAACACGAGCTTCAGAGCACGTAAAGGCGATTGTAAAATGCAGGAGGATATCAAACTTAGCATTGTAGCGCGTATCTTAGACATACTGAGTGTTTTGATCGAGTAGACACCGGATCAGGAGCATGGATCGATATGGATTCGCGATGAGTGGATGTGAAAGCGCTTTGCCGTCAAAATCGTTCGCCGAATTCAGCCAGATGCACGCTCGCGACTCTACAATCGATGGACCTCGTTGACGACATTGTTCATCACTTCGCGTGATCCACGTTGTCTCATTCGTTCTTTCCATTTGCGAATGCAATCAGAGTCTGTCAGGTGGCCACGTATGTATCTATCTCGTTGCGTATTTGTCATGTTCGACATCGCGGACGGATAGCCTCGCAGAGTCCCGGAAATCGCCATCATCGAATCTTTCCTCCACTTGTCAGGGGGACTTCTTTCACGATTTTCTAATAAGCTGTTGCCGCCGTGACGGATGGGATTTCGAGGGATCGGAATTCATCCATGATCGAAACGGGGTTCGGCAAGAGTGCGAGCATCGCTCGGATGTTGCGACAACGACGCGGCTCGGCAGCAAGGGAAAAAAGGGAAACAAGCGCGGACAAATGCTGCTTCGAACGCGCACGCGACAGTTGATGCCGTGCAGATATCACAGCGTGAATTCTAAACGATTCTGGCGAACGGGAGAGAATTTTGCCGGCATAGCGAGCACGAAAATCGAACCCCGCCGAATCGGGATGTCTAGAGGTTTCTATAATGTCGTCTATAATTCGTTAGACGAGCTAGCGGTTAGCGCTGATTATACGATACATGCGCATAGTGTATTAATGTGAATGCTAATAAAAGTGGTCGTGTACTAACTCTACCAACACCAATTAATAACGCTTAATGACCTTGGGAGTGACCCTGGGATTTGTCGATCTTCTCGGCGCAAGCTCTACACTCGCAGACAGGCATTGATTCTGTGTATTGTGCACCTTCGAACCTTTAGAGCGAATCTCCGAGTCTGCGACAGACGTTTGCGCGGTTCGAATCTCTTGACGAGGCTCCAAGGGTCGAAGGGTCACTCGCATCCGAAGCGACACGAAAGTCGACTCTCCCTTTCGAGTCTCTCATTGCATGAGATCGGACAACAGCGTTGCCACACACCGCGATATCCTATCACGAGTAATCCCTTCAGTCTGCCACCCTCCCCCCTCTGATCATCATCTTCGAATCGACATGATGAGAAGGGAGAGGAAGAGGGAAGGAAACGCAGCATGGAGACTGCCGGTCGCTCTTCGAGAACGAATGTCGCACCTCTCACTGTTTTCTCTTTTTTTCTCGTTTCACGCGTCGCGTGAGGAGAAGGAAAAGAAAGAAAAAGAAAGAAAACTAGGAGACCAGGAGAACGGGAAAAGAAAAAGGTAGAAGAGAATGCGCGCAAGTGCGAAGAGTGCGAAAGAGTGTCAGTGGGGCGAGTCGCTGTCCGTTGCTGTCTCCTTTCCCGCTTTGTTGCTGACCTCGCGCCAGACAAGATCGCCTGGAAGCGATCCGTGAGACCTTCAAATTAATCGGGACTCTCGTCTTGCTCGAATCTCGGGCAAAAAAGCTCGAGAGAAATAGAATAGAATAGTGTCGAGCGCAATCTCATTTGCGTCGCGTCGAGATATCGATGCTAGCTGTTTCATCTTTAATTGCATACGTGCCACGATTACAACAAAGTCCATGTGCTTGCAAAGGCATCGAATCCTTAGCTCGGACATTAAATTTCGGCATCCCGAGAGTCAGCTCGCTTTCTCACTTTTCACTTCGGTTGCCACTTTGCGTTCTCCTGCCGCCGCGATTTCATCTCACTTACTTTTCAACTCGCTTTACCCAACATGGTGTGACTTTTTTTAGACGAAAGCTGCGCTTCATAGATTCCACATATGCACATATTGAATTTGAAGAGAGAGAGAGAGAGAGAGAGAGAGAGAGAGAGAGAGAAAGAGAAAGAGAGATTGCCTGAAAGTTACATTTTTTTGGCTCATCGATTCCTCATCGCAAAGGCGCTCGCCCCGATGCCAGATTTCGCCTCGAAATTCGAGATACCGAGAATACCGCGATGAGAGTACTCGTCCCCTCCCCCTTCCCCTCCCCGCCCCTCGTTCCCTCGGAAAAGAGCGGTCTCAGAACTGGGAAATGAACGGGAAGGAGATACGGCGAGAAAAGTAACGGATGAACGGGGGGTGGACTCCTGCGGAGAGACTCGGCTGTGTGCATACACGGGGGCGCTATGGCACTCGATCTTTCTTCATGCGCTTACTCTGCCAGAGAAAGATCATATATATGTATAAATGTACATCCATTCCGTCCCCCACACTCTAACTAATCATTCCTTCTCTCTCTCTGTCTCTTTCTCTGTCTGTCTGTCTTCCTTGTCACGCTCTCATATAGTTTTCTCCTCTCGACATTTGTTCGTTTCCGATACATCTCGCTCGGGTGATGTCTCTTTCTCTCTCTCTCTCTCTCTCTCTCTCTCTCTCTCTCTCTCTCTCTCTTCGTCCTATCTGTACCCGTTTCTTGCTTTCGTTCTTGCTATCTTTGTGTGTCCCGACATACTTGACAGAGATCTATACGAAATCCCTCTCTGGATATTTCTACACATACTCTGTTTCGTCTCTTTGCTCTACATTACTTTAGTTATAATTCCATCATACTTCCGCCCATACGTATGTATATACTCGATGTCACATCACGTTTCTTTATATGACACATACACACACACACACACACACACACACATACACACATCATACATACGCAACTGTGTGTGTCTTTTCCTGTATATGTACCCGCTGATAAAACTCGGCCGCATTTTCGGTAGCGAAAAAAAAAAAGAAACGAAAGAAAAACACACGCACACACGCAAACAAAAAAAAGAATAAAACGAAAGATCAGAGACAAAAAAAGCGATTGATCCACTGTGACGAAAGAAAAATGAGAAAGACAAAAGAAATGTAAGTTCTCCATGTTGAGCAAGTTTAGCATATTGGCCCTCCACGCTACTCTCTCCCAATTGGCACGAATTTTAGTTGTACATTAGTGTTTTCTCTTTCTTTGCGACTCGTTTCTTTCTTTTCCTGCCCCTCTCTCTCTCTCTCTCTCTCTCTCTCTCTCTCTCTCTCTCTCTCTCTCTCTCTCGCGTTTATCCAATTTTATCCGTACGTCTGTGGCTGCCTCGTTGTTTAGCTCGATAACATCTCAATTCACAAATCACATATCACTCTCTTTCTCTTTTTCTCTCTCTCTTTCTCTCTCTCTCTCTTTCTTTCTCTCCCTCCCTCTTTCTGTCTATCTTTTTTTCTTTTCTCCATCTTTTCCATGGTTTCTAGCTGTCCAAAAGTTCAGTGTATTAAAATTTTGGTTGCGAGCGCAAGTAACACCAACATCAGACCTAAGCGACGCACAAATGCCAAACGTCCGAGCGCATTATCCCGAACAGCATTCGCCATTGTAAGCGAACGCGCGCGCGGCGGCGGCGTGAGAAGGGGGTGAAATATTTTTCAGATCCCTTTACGAGATTTTCGTTTTTCCATGTGCCACGCTCGCACGCGATCGCATCGAAATATCGCTGACGATCGCCGTTGCGGTTCTACGCCGTTGCGCTCATACGCAACGCGCGCTTTGAATAAACGGCCAGCTCGATGTCTCGATTTTTATCGACTGTGCGTGCGTTTGTCTTATCCGGTCGGAAGCAACGAAGCTGATGGACTTTCGCGAACAAGCGAGCGTTTACGCGACGCGCGCTTGGATCGCTCGGACGGAAATGCGGGCGTTTGGTTGTCGTCACATTACCGCCGCTTTCCCCGGTATGCGAGTACACGCGCGCGCGCGCGCTTTGATGGACCATCGGAGGCTGCGCACCCTCGGATGAACTCGCGAGAAGTAGAGCTGTACCGGGGAAACGCGTGCTCTGACAACGATCGTAGATTATGCGATATATATGCATATACCAGTGCTTGTCTCGTGGCTCTTCTTCGGCTTCAGAACGAATGTGCACCTTGATTGCTTTATTGGTACTGTCACGTGGTCGCTTAGCTTCACGACGGACTGCGTTGGCAAATAATTGATAGAAAGCCAAAGATCGGTCGTCTGTGTATATGCGACAGACGCGGTTCCCGTACTCGCATCGCGTTATCCCAAAGCTCTCGGTAGCTTGATAAAGCTACAGCGCCATGATAAAGCCTGATGCTAAAATGTCAGCGTGACATTCGACAGTCTTTGTGGAATCAACATGCTGTATTGAATTCGAGCTTCGCAATCGGGACAAGGTAGATTCATTTTCCAAATTCATAAGCTTTCACTTTCGGAGAAGAGCATTTGTCGCAGAAGTGAAGATTGGGACCGATCGCTTCGTTTCTCCAAGATGGAACGGCAGCGCCATGCTTGATAATTGCGAGGATTCTATTCTGGCCAAGTAAAAGGCGTGCGCAAGATCCGTTCAGAATCATCAAAAGTAATTTCCATGATAAAGTCACACGTCGTTGTAATGTAACTCGTTGCAGCCGAAGAAGCGCGTCGCGATGCATACATGTCTGCTTGCGTAGAAAGAAACTTTCTCCGTGAATACATATGTGAATGCGTAGCAAACAGTTTTACAGTCCGGGAAAACCGTACGTGAAATGAAAAAGCGTGATGGACGATTATGCTCTCGCGATTACGGCAAAAAGCCGTGTGTGCAAAAGCTGAGCTGTAAAAAACAGAATGCGCGAGGGACGTCGAAGCAAGTGCGAGGAAATGCGAGAAGAAGAAGAGTGCAAGAAGAATATTTAAATATAAATCGTCGATCGTAGCGAAAAAGAAAGGAGGGGAGGGCGGGGGCGAAGAAAAAAGAAACGGGGAAGAAATTCATAGGAATTTGATGAGAAACCTGCTTGAACGAACGTTTTTCTTGGCTGTATCGCACATTCAGGGTTGTAGTCCGTTGATGTGTTGTCCTTCCGGAAACATGAAAACTGTTTCACGATCCGACAAGCAAAGTAAGATGAATATTGTAATGGGCGTGACATGATATTTCCATAGTAGGGGGTGGACTTTGGGGGATTTTAGAACGGAAAGGAATTTAGAACAATGGCGTATCGGAAATACGAAAATCGGGAAAATTCGCGTGCATAAAAGTCGAAACGATCCCGTCGCTGATCGAAGAATTCTCCGACCAATCTCTGCTGCCAAGAAGGTCAAAATTTGTAAAATTTATAGATATTGTAAAATATATATCTCATTTTTTATTTCTGACTTATATATACATGCAACTATTGCGTGATATTAACTTCTTATATCTCTGCACCAAAATCCGAGAATCTTTACCGGCTGTGTATAAAGGTTATCAGGCATCATTTGACAATCTAATTTTATTGATTAAAAAAGAAATCACTCGGCTAGCAAGTTGGAGAAGATCAAGTGATTAAGTGAAGCAAAAGCGAGATAGAGATCTAAGACCAGGATCTTTCTTAGGACTACACCCCTGCATACATATACGCACATATACGTACACGCATACACACGAGATTACTCATCCATAGTTGCTATGCTGTGTGGAATCTGCGACACGGAATGGATCTTGACACGAGCAACACCGAAGCTCGAGAACTGCTCTTAGTTTGCTCATTCTGCCTCTTCATTTTACCTCCTCAACAAAACTTCACCACCACAAAGTTGCTTCTGCATGCAAAACTGATTCTGCTTTCGTGCTCCACGCGAATGCTGCGAGTGAAAGGCGGAGGGTTCCGTTGAAAAACAAATTCTTCAAGGTATTCTGACGGAGGACTCTGTTGCTTTCAGTCACTTGCAGTTGCTTTAATCGCTCATATTGTTTAATCAATATTATCGCGCCACGAAACGGCTAATGAGATATATTTCGTAATATTTATTTTAACATTCATTAGAGTCCTATTATCGGTTCTTCCTATTTTCTAACTAGTCCCTTGGATCCGATTAATCTAATTAATTTATAATCGACATCTTGGCGTCTTCCGTATTTAATTCCATATTTAATCTCTGTATCTCAATGTTCATCAGTGCTGATAGCTCTTTACTGTGACATCTACTCTCCATTATGATCCGGGTCCTTCTGTGACAATGTTTCAAGAGCTTTTTGGGAGACAAGGAACCTCCGCTTTCATTCGTGGCTTTAGAAATCTGACCTTTCCGTTCATCCGAAACGTTGAAGCTGGTTTTCTACGTTTTAGGAGCAAATAGCGAAGGAGAGGCAGGTGAGCGGTCGCATACAGATCCAGGTTTCGTACGAGGCGGAACGTAAGGAGCTAGTCGTTTCGGTTTTCATGGCCGACGACTTGTGCAGCCGGGAGGACACCGGATTCGGCACGTTACCGGAAGCTTTCGCCAAGCTCGTTCTTGCACCGCCGTGGTAAGCTCGCAATCATCTGAATTGTCAGAACGGATGACACAACCAACAGCGATTCTGTCGGTCCCCCACAAAAGCGATTTCCGATAAAATTTATTGCGTGCCAGAATGAAATAGGAGTCATAAATTTCGCGATTGATGTACTCGGGTATAGCTATATTCAGATTTCGGATGCAAGTCGATATTCGATACTCGCGAGAGTGGCTTCATGTAAGCGATAAATCCATTCTGCCTTCCCAAGCGCTCCCACATCGATCTTGCTTTCGTGATTCATCCACCGAAACCTAGAACAGGAGATTGATCAACCGTTATTGACCTTCACAGCGATGGAAGTCCTCTGAAAACTATCGTGGCCGAGCCGACCCAGAAACCTATCTGGAACGCCACGCTGTTCTTTACCGGAGTTGACGGCGAGAGCCTGATGGAACGTGCGATAGAGGTGACTCTCTGGGATTACTGTCCCGAAGGCGATAATGTGTTTCTCGGCGAATGTACTGTCGATGTTCAACGAGCTCTTGAAAATGACAGGGCAGTTTGGTAAGTGCACCGAAAGAAAGACGGTGAAGATTCTCTCATGGACATAAATCGTTATAGCTTAATAGCTCTACCGCGATGATGGAACGGTAGAGCTATTAAGACGCGATGCAATAGATTCGACGCGCAATATCGCTCTAAGGAAATTCGATAGAAACTAAGAGTTCAGAATACAGAAAAAATAGACATGAGTTTACAGATCACTGAGTTTACAGATCAGAAACTGATCAGCGACGTTAGAATGTAAGGAGTCAAGCTACTCTATCGACAATTTCCTCATTCTGCACCCTGCAATGAGATAATTCACGAAATGTTAGGTACCGGCTGGAGGACCCGTGCGGACTTCGAACCGGCAAGTCGCCGTACTGCTCGCCGCGCGGTTCGTTATCAATGGATATCGCTCAGAGATTGCTGAGGAAGGAGCTGCGGGACCGCAGCTACAGCGACGACACGCAGAGTGACAGCGGCAGTCCAGAATTCTGCTTCCTCCATCCGGACCAGGCTTGGCATGCCAACTCCAGGCGCGGCTCCAGCCAGTCCGAGCAGCTCGAGGTTGAGCCCTATGAGCTCAATCGGGATTACAGCAGATCTCTGCCGGGCAGCCGTAGAAGCAGCTTCCAAAGTCAGGGCGGCACCGACAGCAAACGTGAGTTGCCTCGGGGATGCATGTCCCGCAGGATCGTACTCGGTCCTCATTTTCATATGCAACTCGCCCGATCGTGATTTCTGATTGAACTCGTTCACAGGCGGAAGTATGGGCGAGGCCGACATGCCGAACATAGTTTACTATAATCGCGACAGACGGCGAAGCTCGTTCACCAGACCAATGAGAGATCCCGAAGAGATTTTGGAAGGCCTGCGATCACTGAAGGCGGTCAAGGGCGAGCTCAACAGGACCATGAGCCTCAGCAGCGACAAGAGACGCAGCAGCAGCCGTGAGTATAGAACGTCTCTTTGCTTCTATCTTGCCCATCATTCGCTCGTTCGTTCGATCCTCGTCCGTCTATTCTGTCTGTCTTTGTAGTACTTCATTCGTCCACGTCAGATCGTCCATGATACATTTCTACTGCATTTGCATATCTCTCTCTCTCTCTCTCTCTCTCTCTCTCTCTCTCTCTTTCTCTCTCTCTTTGTCTCTCTTCTACGTCTTTCCGTCACTGTTGTTTGACGTCGGCCTATCGTGTACTCATCATCATCATCTTTGTCTGAGCATCGATTGTCATCGAGTTTCATTGATGAGTGTCCGTCAAGCTGCGACGGTGCTTCCTAAATGTATGTAAGTGTGCGAGTGCGTGTGTGCATCTTGTTTGGATGTCGCTCATCGTTTCATCGTATATCCGAACGCATTCATGCGTTACATGAACCATCTGCCTGAACCATCTCTATCTCTCTTTTTCTCTCTCTCTCTTTTTTTTCTGCATCATTTCCCTTTTTCTTTCCTCTTATCTTCGACTCTTGCAGAGGAAAAGATTTCAATAATCTGTTCACCATTTTCTGCTTAATCCTTCTGCAATCTTCTCTTTGTTGACGCGTTAACTGAAGTAGATCATAAAAAGAAGATTCTTATGAAAATCATGCTAAAAGAAAGAAAAAAGAGAATACGAGCATACGAAGGATAATTTGTTGAAGCATGAACAGTAGTGGCAGTAGCAGGTGCTGCGAATGGAAATTAAAAGGAATTTTTATTTTCATTTTTACAGCTGCGTTACTATACTGTTTGCTACATAGCACAAAAAGAGCAAAACAGTTCTGCGTTAACGCGTAACTTGGCGCGAGGACGTCACTTTCCTAATTATCGGAGATATTTATAAATTATCGCGCAACTGAGCAAGGGCCATTCGGCGTTTCCTTTCATTGAATTTCATTTTCTAATCAGTCTGCCGATTACATTTAAATTACGATGCTCATCTACGCTATGTTTGTCACTCTGTATGAACATCTTGTATAGAATTAGAAGCATCTCCCTCAAGTTTCTCTACACTCATTCTTTTCTCGGATGTCAATGCAATTACTATTTATCTCTCTCGCACTATCATGTCCCGTTTATATCCCGCGCGGTTTGACCGAGCGAACATTTGATCGACGAGAAATTTTATCACTCGTTTGTCAAAAACCGCATCCACATCAGTTTATGCTCACCGAACCGGACGGATCAAAGTGGCAGCAGCCCGGCCTGGAAAGGACCTCAACACGATCTCGGGATTGCTTTTGGACACCTTCCAGATATAATATCAAACATTTCATATTTGACCGCTGTTCGCCAACGCACGCTTGCAGTCTCGCATCCTCAACTACCATCGTCGTCCTCAATTCTCGTCGTTCATTTCATCGTTTGCCTTCGGGTATCTCAACGTTCGTCTGACGTTTCGTTCCCGGATATCGCAAACCCGACGAATCCGACGAATTTCTGGCGAGACTCTTCGAGCCGATCAGCGCAATCAGAATGGAATCAGGCCACAGTCAGACCAGTGGAAGCATCTCGATGGATTCTCGATGGATTCGTCCAAGCTCTCTCTCTTTCTTTCCCCTCTCCTCCCTCTCTCTTTTTCTCCAAGTAAACGTCTCACTTGAGTTTGCAAAGGTTTCCTCATCTCGCTCGTCAATCATTTTCCGCTTTTTCGCTTCATCGAGTCATCGTCCCACTCGATTTCGCTTCGGTTAATGTGGTTTCAGCGTTAAACCACTGCTTGATCTCTTCATCTCGCCTGCCTCTCGTCCATTCCACACGGACTGGTCAGCATTCGTTTTCCGCATTCTCGGCAAAAGACAACACCAAATGTATACTCCGCTCATCCATGTTGCGTTCATCGCTGTTGTGCGCCGCTGTTGCCTGCTGATGTCGTCTCGCAGCCTGATAGCAATGTCCATTAAGCGTCAACTTTCGCCTCTTGCTCTGCGTCTCGTACCTTCATGGAAAACAATACTGTCTCGAATCAAATGCGAACGGAATAGCAGAAGACAGTATTCGACATCGTGCTCTTTGTGCTGTGCACGCACGTGTGTGTGCTGGCGCCGATTTCTCGCTTCTTGCTTCTCGCTTTCTCTCCTCTCCTCTCTCTCTCTCTCTCTCTCTCTCTCTCTCTCTCCTTTGCTCTGTTTCTATCTTTGTTCTTGCGTCGTTCAGTCTCTCATCCGCTCGTTCAAATGTTGTTTGCCGCATTGATATCAAGCTGTCATAACAGCGTTGCGCTATTGATCGTTCTCTCTCAGCGAGATTATCGTTTCTTCATTCAAACCCAACGGTCGCTTTAGCTGGCGGCTTTCAGCGCTGAACGCTTCAAGTGCAAGGTGGATATTGCGGCGATAAGACGTTATGAAAAATTTCTTGCGAACGCTAGAGCGGTGAATAATTGGAGCAGTCAGTCTGCGACAACGGTGTCCCTTGTTTAATTATCATAATTTTTGCAATACCTCGTTAGAACGAAAACTTGAAAGCGCGCTGCATTCCGTTGATCGTTGATTCTGTTGAATTTTTTACGTGCGATACGATGCACCGATGCACCGATTACGTGCGCGATGCCGCATCTACGAATATTAACTTGACTGCTTGAAGGGACAAACGCGAAATCATTGTCGTTTCTGCTCACTGGGAAGGTGTAAATTTGCGTTGCGGGTAAGTGGGCTGCGGATTTTACGATCAACAAGTTAGCCAGGGTTTTTGCGGAGCATATGAAAGCGTAATGAATTCAACGCGACACAGGATCAACTACCTGTCGTATTCGCTGATTTCTCCCTTCGTTCGCTTTTTTCGTTCGCTGGTAGCCATTCGAAATAAAGTACGACATCCACCTCGTCACTAGCAAGTCGCCGGCATCGAAGCAGGCCAAAACGATCATTAAGCATCCCGAACCAACACCAAAAGAATCGCAATCACCCTCGATCAGTCTCTTGAAGTCGCTCTATTGACATCTGTGTGCATCCACGCTCGCGCAAGTGCACAGCTCGGATACGGCGTGCACTCTAAACTTGTCATCTGTACAACTGTATTGTTGATTATCTTGATATCCTTTCTCGGTCGGCACTCCGTCCGCCAATGCCAAAACTCTGAACGCTCCATACTCGACTTGAATCGCGACTTGAACATTCGGTTCGCTCGGTCGAAACGCCATTGGCCATCGTTACAACCCCGATTATCGACGACAAATCGTGGGCCACGCACGCACGACCAATCAACCAACCAACCAACCAACCAACCAACCAACCAACCAACTAACCAACCAACCAACCAACTAACCAACTAACCAATCAACCAACCAACCAATCAACCAACCAACCACCAATCGACTATCAACAACGACAACAGAGTGCGTAGTCCCAACAGTTACTGTGTGGCAGTGCGAGCCTGTATCTCCGAGGACCGGTAATTCGGCCTCCTTCCCACTGCCGCACTCCACACCACCTCGATAAATAACCACCAGGCACTGTCGACCAACGTTATGGGCTTCCGGTAAGACACACTCTATCGCTCTCATTGTCTATCGCTCTTTCTCTCTGTTTACCTCTCTACCTGTACTATACCATGAGCAGAGCTTCCGACTTTTGCTTCAGTTGATTCTTCTCACTTCTGGTCCTCCCTAATGACAATCCGTTAGCAATCGCGCGTTATGGATCTTCGGATTGTTTGCTTCGGATTATTTGCAAAGTAGCTCGTGAACGAACAGACACGAAAAAACAGAACTCACCGAACGACAATCCTTTTTCTGCTGGTCTTATTTCTCCCGCTGGTCCTCCATTCTTGTACGATTCTTTTTCAGTCTAGTCCGCAGCAACGGGCAAGATACTGTGACGGGAAAAAAGCTTGGAAGAATGTACGTCGATATTTGCGGCACGGAGCACCTCCGTGTCTCTTCCGATGTCCCTCGCGTCGTGTTTCTTCGTTTTTCCAGCTTCCTTTTTCTCCTCGTGCGGTTCCCACTCGCAACGTTAATTTGTTTTTCCCTTGACACGCGCGACATATTTTATTTTTCAGAGACACGTGCACGCAAGAAATACCATTTGTCACAGGACAAAGAAAAGCAAAACGTAAAAAATAAGCGCTGAACTTGGCCTGCCCGAGTATCTCTCGTTTTTTCCCTGCACGCGCGTTTCTTGTGTTTCTTTTCTTCCCTAGGCGTTGATCCTTTGTCTAACTCGCCCTCTTAGGATCTTTTCGATGTTGTTAATTTTCTGCTTACGTTAATTCGTGCTCCGTTTTATCCTCACCTCTCATTAACTTAGTCTCGTTTAATCTCCCTGTATTCACCAAGAGTGAGCGCTTGATTCCACGCAATGTCCCAATTAATTCATTCGCTTCCTTTTTTTCCTTTTCCGCGAATAACATTCTCTGTCACGAACGGGATAACTATCTGAAATTAGTCCACGTCTTTCGTCTACTAATCGTTTCTTAATCGGCATTGGTTCGCACACGAGCTGATTAATTATCAAAAAGTTTCCAAGTTAGCGATTACGATTTGATTATTGCAATCGTTACATGACTTTATCGGTATTATAACCGACAACGACAGCGCGCATGTTTCCTCGATGTACGTATATATTTTTTTAATTATTTAATTTCGATATCAATAACTTTCACGTACGTGTCAGCGTACGTGATTTTCATGATTGACCAAGCGAGTGAATCGATTCGTCCGTTTCGGCGTTTCTTTAATATAATAGTTGCGAAGCTTTTGCATTATTTGAGTCATCTGCGAACAGGTGAGTAGCAGAAAACGTATCATTTCGTTTCCTTCTTCAGATCCCGCATGATTTCTCTTTGCTTCTCTCTCTCTCTCTCTCTCTCTCTCTCTCTCTCTCTCTCTCTCTCTCTCTCTCTCTCTCTCTCTCTCTTTCTCGGACTATTCCTTGCATAGAGCAACTAAAGTTGGCTGAAGCAAGGAATGCCCGCTTGGACGCTCTATTTTAGCTGTATTATCGTAGACGATGTGAACGCTAGCCATTTGCTGCTACCGCTGTTGCTATCTACAATCGTGATTTTAGGTAAGAGAAGTCAAATGTCGTTTTACTGTCGCACGTCTCTCTTTCGAGCACTATGTTGAGATGAGCACATAACGAGTAGCATTGTATGATTAAAATGATTTACTTATCTAACGAACTATCTCCTTCTGTACCGATTAATATTTCCGTATAATGTTTCTATAGTGATTTTATACTATGTATATTGATCCGCGATTCTTCTCGGATTTCTGGATATCCCTTGTTCATTTTTGAATGTATGCGTGTATACAAGATCTATCGTATTAATCGCATTCGCGTGTAATTGAAAAGAAGACTTTTGAGAAGAGCGTTTGTTATCGGTACGTGGAAAGTGTACCGATTATCATCGATAATGTCTGATCGAACGATAACGCTAATAATGGTATCGGACAAGAGATTGGAATATTCTGTACGTTGAGAAATTCTCCGCGCAGAAATGTGTGTCGTGAGAGCGAGAACTTCGATTTGGATAAAACATGCTGGTAAAACAAGAACAAGTGAGCGGTCCTCTTGTAGCTTCTAATTATCGTATTACAGATATCGAGACTAAACTTTTCTCCTTGTAAGAGTTCGAGACTCTCCCGGCTATCACTGATACTTTAGAGCTAAAGTTTGTATCTTACTCGTATGTAGAGAACGTGTTTGGAACTTGTTACGTACACTTACCTAATTCAGGAAGCTTCGATCGTTGAATTTCACGACTCGATCGGCAGCTTCATTAATCGAATCGCTTGCATACAAATTTTTATTATTCCTGCAAATGATTGCCACGAATAAACAGAAATATTTATTATAAAAAACAATGTATATACATATATATAATTTTTGTTATTTAGTAAAGAAATATTAATAAGATGAATAACAAATATATATTTTTTATATTTAAAGAATAAATACCTGATCAAACATTACTTGATAAATATCTTTAACGCGTAACATAATTCTTAAAATTCATTTGTAATTTTAATAATCGCTCCCTTTTACATATATATATTTAAAGTACTTGAATAACATGCTTACGATATAATGCAATATTGTCGCGTGAAAAAATACGGAGCGAAATTGAAGTGAATCTGAGGCATTGCCGCGCGAAACATTGTTTCGATAAAAGAACGCGGATTTGATCGGCACGGTAGTGAAATTCATACGATCGAAGGTGCTTCGCAGTTATCGTATTGCCCCAGTAGGAAGCTTCCTTGAGAAATCTGTCGTAATACTGAGTTTGAGACAACATAAATCTATAGAACTGATGTCCCTGATCGGCAAGTGTAAATTGTTTCTTTCTTGATGACTTATCAACTGCAATCTGCATGCAGCTAATCAGGAGCAAACCAGAACACCGTCAGACTGCTGATGAGTTCCTTTGCTCCGCGCGGTATTACGCATATTGCAGTGCCAATCCGACGAGCAACAAAGTAAAAGAATAATTTTCAACTCGTAGGGCGGGGTGAGCGCAAAGACAGCGTCATGGAGATTCCCGAGAGATTTTATGATCGGAACAGCGAATCCGACGAAGACGAGAAATGGAGGTACGCAATCTGCTATTTATGACGGTCACCATATATCATCCTATTCGACTCGCGTGTTCTCTCGGTGTCCTCGTTACAAATTCATCGAAATTACTTATCTCATTATATTATTGCTATCTCGATTGCTTCGATCAATCATGCATTCATGTAGACAGGATCTCTAGAATTATTCTACATTAATATTTATTCCGTGATTTCGTTCTTGCAGTCAATCGACAAAAAATGAAAACGGTGTCGACTTGAAGCTGGGTCGCGGACAAATCCTGCCGAAAGGATTCAAAATAATCAGCGGTAAAGTATACAGGTTTCGATAAACGTCTCCTTAAAATTAAAGTATTAATTAAAGTACTTATTCGTTCTAAGAAATTAAAAAAAAATTCTCTCTCTTTCTTTCTGTGATCTCGTCCGAAGGACGAATGGAATTCGGGAAAGGAATCCTTTCCTGAAATGTACTCGATTCGATAATTTCGCCCGGTTATCGCGGCCTGTTCGCTCGTGCTTTAGCTTCCGCATTCCGCGATTAATCGCGATCGTCGCGAATACCGCAGGTGCGCAGAACGGCGAGATGCAACTGGGCTTCTACCTCTGCAAGGGAAATCTGGAAGTCGAGGTAATCTGCGCAAGGGATGTCTGTCCCGAGGAGAAGGAAGAGCCAGGTAATTTGAAGAACATGCCATCTCCTTCGCTCTCGTTAATTTCCTCGTTCGAGCTGCTCTCGAGTTGCTGCTTCTGTTTACAACTCACGTAAAATACTCGCAATATGGTGGTAGCTTTATGATGGTAGCACTCGGCTTTCGGCTTATTTCCGAGTTAATATCTGCTGGCACTCCTGCATGCGATGTTATCCTTTGATTATTCATACATTGCCTAACGAATTCAGAAACAAATCGTCGAACGAGCTCCAGTTCAACGCGCTAGTTAATCGCGACGACCTACATTCGTCAATTTATCGTTCAGGTATATCAAGCGCGGACATGAGACAGAGCTACGGTGTCATTTATAAGCGCATCAAAAATAAATTAACAGAGACTCGACGAGATTCAACGTGTGATACAGTTTCAGAAAGCTTTTAACTTTCCTTCCGCAGAGAGCTTAACATTCGCTCGCAGGGACGAGGCAGCAGCCTCCCGTTTTCTTCACAAACACATTTAACGCTCCATGTTCTACATTTCGTTCTTATTCCCGCAGACACTTATGTGAAAACGTATCTGCGGGAACGGGACGGCGAAAAGTGGCTGCAGAAGCGCAAGACCCGCGTGGTACGACACTCGAAAAGTCCTCAGTATCGACAAACGCTCAAGTATGGTCGCTGCGACGTCCTGCAGGGCAGGCATCTGCTGGTGATGCTGTGGGAGAAGAA
This sequence comes from Eciton burchellii, assembly GCA_020341155.1. Classification (NCBI taxonomy): domain Eukaryota; kingdom Metazoa; phylum Arthropoda; class Insecta; order Hymenoptera; family Formicidae; genus Eciton; species Eciton burchellii. The sequence goes on along the minus strand of JAHMML010000058.1, from coordinate 594,142 downwards.
GCAGGGCTTCGAAAGCAATCAAGGATTGGGCGGCGCCGAGGTGGACCTCGATTCGCTACCGCCGAAGGAGTTCATTTTCGATTGGTATCCGCTCTTCCCGATCCACACTCTCGGCACGCACAACGCGGACTCACCATGATGGCTAAGGGAAAAGTGGGCCCTCGAGGCCGGCGAGCTCGACCTCAGATTGAGCCTTTTGCTCAAGGACGAGGACGAGCCCGTCGTGAAAATCATCTCTTGATGGAAACCATGGCTCATTATCCGACAATGCGGGCTTGCTTGAATCCGATGCTTGAATTCTCCTCGAAGCAACGGCGTTTCTTATTATCACGAGTTCAGCATAGCGATGAGGCGCGCGTTGTTCCAGAAAACAGATGAAGTTCGTGCCGCCCAAGTTTCAGTCTTTCCGTGTTACTTGCGCGACTTCTCCCCTCGTTGCTTCGACGTCTTATATTCATAAGATCTTTTATTTATGTGACGGTATACGGGCTCGCTGCGACCCGAAGCTGCTTTTGTTTCATTCGGTCCATACTGAAGCGTATTATATACGAGCAATTCTCTCTGCTTGCATCCAAAGTCGAACGTCGACGTTTTTGTTATTTTCTCAAATTCTATATTACATATATATATATACATATATATATATATGCAGAGCGAGAGAGAGAAAGAAAGGAGGGGGAAAGGTGAAAGAGGCATTCGAGATTCTTCATTGGAATGTACAAAGAGCGCGATCGTGAGAAATGATAAAATATCGGCCAGTAATACGGATCGACTGCATACGGCAGACTTGATTTGGAGAATCGATAATCACATTTAGCATTTAACCAGAGGACAATCAGCTACGGAGGCGGTTTTATCATGTAATTGTTCAAGAAGACGACAATCAATATCGGAAATCGCGATGGAGTAATAATAATGCTTCCGTTGAATTTAGAGACTTCGTGGAACAACGTCTACGTCGCTAGGATTCGCTAAAAAAAGAAGAGGAAAGAAAACAAAGAAGGGAGAATGAAAAAGAAGTTATCAATAGATTTTCCAAAGAACTGAGTTCCTTCGATTAGCGCCTTTCGAGATCCGCGGCTGTCCTGTCGTGACATTCGCGGTGATTTTAGCAATAAAGGTGTACCTGCGCAAAGCACGTTCGCATGAATAATAAAAGCGAAAGATGAAAGTGGAAGGAAGATGAAGATTATTTTTTAACGAGTAATTACGGAGAGAAATAAAGATAGCCATGCGTATTCCTCACGAGATGACCAGGGTCCATTTTTCCCGAAAAAAAAGAGAAGGAAAACAAAACATGAATAATATCGACAATGAAAACGAAATTTGATCGATATCTGCCGCCGGCGGCGGTTCAAATCTGGTTGATCCAGTCAACGAATCGATCAAATCTCGCGCAATTTGACTCGAGTACTCAAGGATCGACAATGACAAAACCTGTTTGATCCTTCCACGTCGACGAGGCGCTTCCATCATTCATGCCATGCTCTATTTCTATCAAGTATAGACGTTCGATCTGGAATGCGGAACAATAATCTTTGTACATAATAAACAGTCATAAATGTCCACCTAAAAGCATATTTCATATGCGTGATTTTGATTGTAAAAGTATATTAATCCGTAGTAAATTTAAAAAAGCGGAAAGACATCACGAAAGAGCATATGAAGGCCTTTTAATTAAGATGAGGATACATTTTAACAATTAAGCCGTAGAAACGTGACACTTTGAGTCGCTAATCTGAGAAATTTACCGTATACACGTTAACGTATTGATTTCCTATGAACGTCTCATTATGCATTAAAATCCATGCAAAATAAAATTGACGATTAAGCTAATCATAAATCATGCACTTTTGATCGATTAATCGTTGAGATTGATGGGAAATATCGGAATCTTTTGCCTGCGCATTGTCCACATTCCAGAGAGCAGAATAGCACGCGAACTGGACGGAAAGTGCCTCGGCCGATGTGAACTCGATCATTTAAGACAATCGTTCCAAGGGCTCGCTGGTCGAGCCGATGACGCGGAAGACGAAGAAAGCAATCGGCTTGAGGTGGTGGCGAGACGGGCGGATGCCAGCTCGAATAATAAATCAAGCAAAATCGGTGTTTAGAAGTCGCACAATTTTTGTAGCTCGTAGAGCGATAGAGCGGGACGAAGAGGCAGATATCCTCGACGTTTCTCTAATATCATCGTCCTTTTGTGCATCACGAGGATCTCTGTGGCAATTCCGAGCAATGAGCGCGAAACGAATGCCAATTCCAAATGAGATCGGCGGATTATAAAAAGTCAGAACCGAGAAAGGTGCGAGCAAGGCTGGCAAATTCGACGCGATTGCTTTCAGAGAGAACGACGATCCTCGGGATGCCTTAATGTGAATGTTTAAGTCCTACAGTGTCCCGCGAAGGGCAGGATGGATCGTTCGCATACTCGCACAGAGATATATTGCGCTTACCCCGCCCGAGTAATTAGCTAGGTACTACCGAATGCGATAATACCGTACGAGATTAATTAACGACCCGACAGCCCCCTGTCACACGATGACCTATGAATCATATAGCTATATCCCCCAAAGGGTGAAAAATCACAGATCTATTTGTCATATCGAGTGTGGTGTGTGCGTAAACGGAGAGACACGCGGCGATATTTAAGTGATGTACGTGATGTGATGTGTATAACGTATAAAAACACGCGGCCCTCGGCGAGCCCATATCGATATAAGATGTGTATATGTGCACGTGCACGTGCGCATCCACGTAATTAAGCTATATATATATTATATATCACAATCTGCGAGAAAAGTGTAACGAAGGATAATCAAAAATTGTACATGTGTTTAAACGATATCTAAAGGGTAAGTAAGACGGTGTTGCTGTTCCGTATCATTGGAAGCTCGGTGTTAATGATGTAGACGTTTAAGGGATGTCAACGAAGGTTCGATCGACGATTTATTTTCGCAAATCAATAGTGGAACAAGACGACGCGCGCATGGCACGCGCACGGCTCTGTTCAGTTCACCTCTCGACCTGCAAGGTACCAAAGGGCTCTAACTTTGATTGTAGTCTTTTATCGAACGTCGGGTCCTGCCGATCTGGAACGAATCTTGGGATTCCTCGATGATCCCTTGATAACTAGCAGATTCTCATTCGTGATCGAGAGAAAGCCTCGAGAGGAGGAATCGCGAGCGCTCAAGAATCCGAAGAAAGTAATTTTCTACTCGATGCAGAGCAGGAATCACATGATCGCACGAAGGAGACGCTTACACTTGCGGTTGTGCCAAGTTCATATACTTTTGCTCGATATAATTGCTTTTCTCGTCGCTCTCCAAGCGCTGGCAAGATCAGTCATCTCGCTGCGAGACGCGACGAGACGGTTGTGCCTTTGCGAGGGCTAGATCGGACACATCGCGGGAGAAAAAACGCGATACTGTCTCATGAGAAAGGTCGATGATCGGGAAGGGTCTACATTCGCGTTGATCGTGCGTGAAACACGATCATGCGTTAACCGATCCGTACCCATTAAAATTATTCATGTCGTTCGACGCGACAGTAACGACTCGAGTGTCCGATGCCAGTTTCTTTCCGGTAACAAACGACTTTTGTTACAAACAAAAGTCACTGCAGAAATTTCAGAAGCTAAGCTCAGAAGCTAGGTTCAGAATAGGACGCGAGCAACAAGTACAAGCGCGAACGAATCAGGCGAAAGAGATATTCGTGGCAGAAATGAAGGAAAGCTGATGGGATTCTGGACGAAAGTCGGGCATCACGCGAAACGCGTTTCGTCCAAGGTTCCATCACAAAGATTATCGCATGGACAATCTCCCAGTAAGAAAATGCAATCATCTACACCTTACTTGATTAGACGAGAGGCTTCTCCTCCGAAAGTAGCTGAGCACGTTTTCTACTAGCCTTCGAAGTGACCTAAAAATAACTACTGTTACTATTACTACGATATTGTTAGTTCATCGCGACTATCGCTATATTATTGCTATCGGCGTCTCGCTATTACTGCAACTCTGTCTTCTGGCTTCCATACGAAGCGTCAATGCTGCATCGGTCGAATCGAGACGAGAATCCGTGCTTTATAATGTCGCGACCCGCTAACGGAGTTAGCGCAGGTCATCACGACAGTGATCTATGATAATCAAGCTAGCGATTATGAACTTTTTATCGTCTGGATTTCATCAGCAACTAAAAATTCGACGTTGCTCAGAATTCTTGTCCTTGTGTTCATGCGAATCTAATCATCGTAATCACTTGCAGTCTCTTGACTGCGTATCTATTTTTCTTGGATTTTACTTGGACAAGTGCATGAAAATTCGTTTCGAGATAATTCCGAGTAAGCAAAGAGTTTCGCAAAGTCGTTTCGCATACGCTATGCTTCTCTCGCTTCTCTGAGGATCCTTCAGCAGTTTCTCGTAAAATTCGAGCTATAACATCTATAAGGAACATGTATACTTCTTTTTCTTCACACACACACGCGCGCACACACATGCGCGATAGTTACACAGGCGTTGTGTCAACCTTGACAATCGAAATCAGTAATTCAGGCTACGAATCTTTAGAAGTTAACATGTCGATACTTATGATGTTTCGTACTATTGCCGTGTGTGTAAAGATATTTCTAGAGACGACACGCACACGTGCAGCGCGAGTTATCGAATGATAACTGTATATTCAATAAATTATAAATTATCAGGCGGAATAGAAACGCAAGTAGAAACAATAGAATTTTTAGAGAAATGATCGATGAAGAAAGGGCCGGAAGAAGATGGCTTCTTTTTCTTCAGAACGTCACCTCGCCGAGAATACTGTCGATTAAGACTCGCGAGCAATGCTCTCTTCCCATACATATCTGTGTTGTTCTCGTTCTAACGTTTAATTGTAAGTGTGAGGGACAATCTCACGGAAATTGTGCGCGTGGATGAAACGTCAGCGCCATTTGGCGAAGCAGAGGAAACAAGCTCCAGCGTCTCGATGCTGCTAAGGGTCGACCTTATATTCGTTTCGAGCTCTTAATCGAGTGACGCATTATCGCGTCGATAAAGAATCGTACAACTCGAAGCTAAGCAGACGCGCGATCGATGATGTATCAAGTCACTGTGTGACATAACACCGCGTAAAGGAAGAAAACGAAGAGAACAGCCATCCACAGCTTCTCTTTCGCTCGCGATCTTCTGACCGCGGACCTTAGTACGATCTCCGTTGTACTTACCATACTCCCGGCATACTTCGCGAGAAGATACATAGGGATTCAAGCGGTCGGCGGTAAAACGATGATCGCGATTCAAGCGACTGCTCAAGTACGGCCTAAAACCATATTCGAGAGAACCGCGAAAAGAACGCCCGTAGATGCGCGACTAGTCGTCATATGCGTACGCCTAAGCCACTAATTGTTAAATTAATGATTTGTAAAACGCGTAATTAGAGCGAAGCGACCTAGCAGTCTGGCTAGCTTCGTCAGGAGGAGGAGGAGAAGGAGAAGGCAGAAGGCGAAAAACGGAGAGCGCACGTGGGAGATGTTACGTAAACGAGTTACAATAATCATTCGGGACCCAAGTAATTTCGGCCGCGGAATACCATTAGGGATTGACGGTCAGACCTTGCCTCTGCCTGATGATCATCCAAGCAGAGATTTCCGCTTGGATCCGATTGAAGCGATCTGAGCGTCAACTAAAACGTTCCCTTACGATCAGGAGCGAGCGCCTGGTCTCGATTATTCAATTTAATCCGACACTAATCCCCTTTTTTCTTCTTCCCTCCCTCCCCCCCTCACACACACACACACACACACACGCGCGCGCGCGCGCGCGCGTATGTTCTACGACTGCGTTCTGTCGCTCTGATTCAAGCTGATTCGAGATCCCTATCGACATCTTTCGAGTTTCGTCTTTCTGATATCATTAGCAGCAGCGGTAGAGACAACACACCATTAGGAGAGATTTATAAGATTAAGCATGCTAAGTGACTCTGCCATTTTCTCGTCAGCCATAGAGATGGCAGTTCAGAAAAGAAGAAGAAAGAAGAGAATAACGTCCCGCGGCACGCGCATCGTGAGTCGTCGAGTTTAGGGATTCTCGTGTGGAGTTTTGTGCGTTTTATAGAACAACGGTTTGCACGTTGCGGCGCGGAGCAGAATTCGTGGCGCGTTATTCGCATCGGGTACATGTAGATACATAGATCGTGATTACTCGTCCGTTCTGAAATCTCATCATTCGTTCTGAATACTGCAGCGTAAAACATGTTTCATGAAAATGCATTGACTTTCTTCCTTTCTTTCTTCCTTGGTCTCCTTTCTTCCAAGTATCGCATCCCGGATGATCGTTTCTAATCGGGGACGTCGGGATTTTATGATTCCAAGATCGGGATCAACTGATCCTTCTAACGCCGTTTGCGTTATCTAAAATCCAAGAGTCACGTAATCGTTATCGGCTTATCGTATCTCGATGTTGGCGACTTAAGCGAACGATGCGACTGCAGCTAGCAACGCGTGCGATGTGCGAAACATACCATGGCCTTGTAGAGTCTTGAACAGGGAAGGGCAGAGGTTTCGATGATTTTTGTTGCTTTGTCGTTAGAGTTATTGAAATTCTTACGATTCGCGAGCGATCGCGCGCGCACTTCCGCGCGCAGGACGAAGGGCACGATTCACGGAGGAGGAAAGGGATGCGAGAGCACGGAAGAGACACCCTTAACGTAGTTAAGACATAGATACGATGTGTCGTGATATATCAAATTCAATGTGATGTTCCCTGCATGTTGAATGTTGATCGTCGCGCGTGTGAATTAGAGTCACTGCGCGTGGTAGAATTACGGGTTAACACGGGAGTGTGAGAATTATTAGCAATTAAGCGATATTCTACTGCGATCCACTTTCAATTGATTTTTGTGGCGATTAGTGGTCACATAGCGGTTCTGACTGACGATGCTTTAACCGATTAAATATCGATTCGTCGATGATGTGAGGAGGTTCCTGAGGTGATACCAGACGCATTGTATTATACATGAGATGTTCTCAGAGGATCTGTGTATCCACATGTAAGAATTTTATTCTCAATATTAAAAAAAGGGAAGAAAAAGCACGGAAAAGGAATCGGGGATTATTATTTGCGTTAACACGGATTCTTATAGAAATTCAAAAGATCCAGCAGGCGCAGCAGGAACAAAGTGGCTTTCCAATTTGCCTTGGCCGAGCTTGCAGGAAAGCTTGCAGAATAGATTTTATTGGAAAAAGACTGAGAGAAAAGTCGCTGCGAGTACAATTAAAAATGAGCATAGCAATATTTTCGAGATAAGATGAAGATTTAAATATTTTAATTTGCTTGCGAGATTAATATCTGAATTCTAAACCTATTGAAGAATATTAGCTTCGCGGAAATATCTTCGTAAAAAGATTAAGCGCGTGTAATATCTGAGAAATACCATATTCTCGCTTATCTATTTTCGAATTTTTGCAAATTTTTGTAGCGAGATTCCGGAAACACGATTTTCGATAACAATACTTTTGGCTTCTAAGCAAAATAAAAGAGCAAAAAAGATACGAAAATTATCTCAAAAGTGGCTCATGATTAATTCAAAAGGTTTCTCTCTTATGATCGATTGATGAATTTAAACTTCGGTCATTGTTTATATCAGTCTCTCAAAGAGATCTCGGTCGATATATATTATCAAAGATACGAGTCTGAACAACTTTGAAAAAGTTTGCAGCAAGCAATCACTCAGCAAGTGATTGAGCATATGGACGGCATTGAAAAGAAAATCTGCGTTCCATTTCTCGTGATCTTTTATCATGTGCATTGAAAATCCTTCCTCGTTCTAAGATACTAAATACTCTGCGTTCAATATATCTTGTGTATCCGTGAAATATCAAATTTCATTTTAATTGCACTATTAACAGTTTCTAATTAATGTCAGATTGATGGCAGAAGGAGTAATAATAGGTTAAAAATAATAAAGATAAAAAAAAATATAATCAGCTATAATAATATAGATGTAATAACAGTTGCAACAAACATTTTCGTTTACTTTTTACATAGTGAAAAAATGCATATTTTTCTAAACGAAAGTTCCTAATCGAAAGTCCAATTAGGAATCGATACATAACAGTGCGATTTGGATATATTTTTACATTAAAAAAATATGAAATAAACGATTAAAATAAAAGCAAATAATTTCAATCGGTCAACAGTGAAACAATTCTTGATAATACTAACACGCTTCTCGAGAATAATATAAAGACTAAAGCTTAATGTATCATTACTCATCTATTAATCGTATTTATTAACGAGGTTGTGTATAAAAAATAATTATATATCAAGATAAAAGAAGATGTCCAGAGAATTGGTAAATTATAACACATAAAACTCGCCAGATAAACGGCGAGTCCAAAAGGTAAGCGAAAGTAAAGAACGAAGAGAAGGAATAATAAAACAATTCTCATTTTTATCGTTCATTAAAATTTCCACGACAATTTGTAAGCAACGCAAATCCTTTTTTCTTAAGTGTCTCTCTTTTTCTTTTTTTTTTCTTTCCCTCTTCAATTCCATTTTGTGCGCAATCCGCAAATCGCGTAGAATTTTAACAATATTATTATTGCAATTGTTAAAATTTTAACAGTATTATTTTATGAAATGTTGTTATATTACTATTATAAAAATGGCTCATATTTCTTACGATGATAAAATACAGAATTGCATATGCAGATACATGCATAGCTGGGATAGAAATTTGCGCTCGAAACGTGGATTACTCCTCCTCGCACTTGAAAAGTATCTAAAACGTACGAAAAAGAGCGACCCCTTCAATTCTGTTTCTTTCCCCTTTTTTTAACGTAATATCCAAAAATGCATTCTGTACATTATTTTAAATTGCAAAAGCAAAACGAATAGACCTTTTTAATATGCGATGATGGATTTGAAAGAGGAATAATTAAAATTGTACAAGCTCTGCGTGCGAGTCCTAGAAATATTTTTAATTTATCGTCAGCCATCTGTAGCTCGAGAAAGCTTTGTGTAAAATTCTCTCCATTTCACGTCAATCTTACTCTTCACCGTGCGTACACATATTTACGCACTGATACATACACGAATCGAATATGTGGAACAAATGTTGGATAAATAAAGACATGAGGTATTGCGAAACCGCTGTTCTTTTCTCAAGATATATATGATAGATATATAGTGTGTCTGTTATAAAAACATTCTACCTATTTGTCGTATGCTAATACGACATATAAAAGAAAATATAATATTCGATAACAAACACGTTTTATAAATCAGATCTCGTGATTTTAATATGTCGGATTTATTTCTCCTTTACGAAGATTTTAATTCTTTAATTGTGTAATCATAATTCTGTTTTCAAGTCGTATTTATTTTATTTTATCCTATCTTATTCCATTCCATCTTAAGTTGCCGTTATCGGTGTACCGATACTTTCATATTAATCCATTAATGGATCAATATATCGAACATATCGCACCGATATTGCGGAGAGGCACATAAAATAGCGATTTTTCAAACAGGTAAGTGTAGCGAACTTCATACAGCTCAGCGATTGGATACGCATCTAGTACATTATGGCACGCGCCGCATTTCCATGATAACGCTCGGCAAAAATGACAAAGAAAGATATGTTTGATCGAGATACGCGCAAGAGAGCATTTTATGACGCGAAATTAAAGAAAATAATGAAACAAGATTAATGTTCGCGTTTGTAGTCGCGCTTTAATTTAAAGATACTCTACAACGGTTCCCAGCAACGCACTGTCGATTCTGCGCGAAATACTGCATAATAGAAAATGGCGGCCATCGCGCTTTTGTCTATTAACCGCTATCGAAATAATAACCGAAACTACGATCGATATAATCAATCTACGGGAAAATTATATGTACATACCTGATGACAATTGTCACATTTGCGACGCATTTGGATGAGCACAATGAGAGATGCACGAGAATAACACAGATGATTCATTCAAACTTGCGGTACGCGAATTTATACGGCGAACTATCGATACCGAGATGATATTTAAGTATCGCTTGCCAGACACGGCATTTTTTATATTCTTGGCGACTTTTACTTTTAAACAATGACGTATATATACATAATTATCGCAAAAGATACGGAGCGAGTAAAGGTTCCGCGATTGATCGTTGACTGATTTGAATCTATCAAGGAATAACTTAGCTTTCGATTATCGAAACCGGTTAGATAGCGCGAGTCATACAATATCTGCCTTAATGCGGAGACAAAAAATTCAATACATATCAGACATTAGAGACGATTGAAATACATTACAGCAGATTAAATGCGAATTATGTGCAAACTATTCTAATTTAATGCACGAATTATCCGTATCGTTTCAACATTTTTCAAAAATTTTGATGTACGAATCGATCACTCTGAAGTACACCGCGCTTAGCTATTCACGGCCGGAGAAAGAAACATGGCGCGATCAAATTCGATCGTGCTACCCTCTGCTTCTATTCGCGAAGGCGCGGTTACTCCCGCCTAAACAGACATTCTGTACCTTTTTCACGTTTCTTGGAGTATTTGTTTTCTTATTGCTGCAATTGTTTATGTACTTTGACACGGTCTACCTGAGCCTAGCAAGAGCACTGTATTCGTAGAAAGATAAGTAACTAAAATAAAGAAAGAGGAACCTACGAGTGATAGCGATTTGATGCGAATGCTAAAATAGCTTCCGTCATAATGTCAAAAGGCAAAATTTCGGCAGAATGGAAGAAGAGAGTGAAATCGGAATATATGCGTTTGAGACAAATGAAACGTTATAAGCGAGCAGACGAAGTCAAGATCGCGTGGAATCAGAATCGCAAGAGTATGACAGGTTAGAAATATCTCCTCGTTATTCGGGTATATCCTAACCTATCCAGACTTATTGCTATGGAAAAATGTATGGTGTGTGGATGTGATGTGTGTGTGTGTGTGTGTGCGTGCACATTATATATTCGCAGCGTTTGTCTCTGTGTAACATAAAACTAAAATCTCTTGTGCACAAGAAATATGATATATATTATATTTAATATATTACATATCTTAGTAATTATTGTTACATATTACTTTTCTTAAATTATTTGGCTATTATTTTCAAACAAATCCGTATCGAGGAAATAATATACAAATTATAAGGATATCCCAAACATGTTTTATCATTATGCATATTTTTATTTTAATTTATATTATGTTTATTATTTCATAAAAAAGAGAGGAAGAGAGAAAGTAGAGAAAGTAGCTATAATAATAGTAATTATAATAATTTCTTATTATACTTATAGTCTTATATTTATGTATTTATATATTGGTGAATAGAACTTCTTGTGATCGAACAAAAATGTTGGATGGATGGAAAGGCAGTATATGTAGCAATACAGGATATTCCACCTCATGTTTCCTGCATGAAGAAAGCTGAAATCACCAGTTCCGATGGTGATATTCAAACATGTCCTGTAAAAATAATCAATGCAGTTACTCCTATACCAACCATGTATACATGGGCTCCTATTCAACAAAATTTCATGGTAGAAGATGAAACCGTATTACACAACATCCCTTATATGGGTGATGAAATTTTGGATCAAGATGGTACCTTTATTGAAGAACTCATCAAAAATTACGATGGAAAAGTATATAAAAGATAATACAAACTAGCGTTAATAATTAAATAACTATTTTCTTAGATATTAATCTCGATTTTCTTTTTTAGGTTCACGGTGACAGAGAATCTGGTTTTATGGACGATTCCATCTTTGTCGAGTTGGTAAATGCTCTAATAAATTCTGAAAAAGAAGATAAGGAAAGAGAACAGATTAAAAAGGGAAAGGAATCTTTAAGGGATCAAAGAGAGAACGAGAAGAAGGACGGTGACGTCAAATCTGAAGTAAAGGTAGAAAAGACTGAAAGTGGGATGGCCAATCCTTTTCCATCGATGCATATATTTAATGTAAGATGATTAAAAATGACATTATCATTTGACACATTTATTCTGAGCTATATTTCTGTCCTATATTTCTATAATTATTACTTTAGGCAATCTCAAGTATGTTCCCTGACAAAGGAAGGCCTGAGGAACTTAAAGAAAAGTATATTGAATTGACAGAAAGATCTGATCCGAATGTTTTACCTCCCGAATGTACGCCTAATATAGACGGCGTAAACGCGAAAAGTGTACCGAGAGAACAAACGATGCATTCATTCCACACGTTATTTTGCAGAAGATGCTTTAAATACGACTGCTTCTTACATCGTGAGTATGTTGCGATGGAGCAATCCTCATTAATTATGTAAGTCGTATTTCGTGAAGTGTAAATTCTAAAAAGGTTGCCTTTAGCACTTGTCTGATCTAATCATTTCGTTAGCTGATATCGTTCTTACAAATACTTTAACAATAATATCGGCAGCTTCGCTGAAATACAACTTATTAGTACTATGTATCTATATAAGTGTCCTAAATTGGAAGTTTATTAATTACAATAATTTGTGATTCCTGATTTATCGTAGCAGCCAGGGGGACTTCGCCGCAAGGTAAAGAACAATATTGCATACAAACTAATGCATTATCGATCGGAAGCTTTTTTTTGTTTAGCACAGAGGCATCGTCAAGGGCTCATCTGCAATCATATTTCATTCATCGTTCATCGCTGTCTCTACTAAATTTTTCTCCATTCAACCATGCCGAATCAGCTGACAAGAGTACACTTTTAGTGAGCTTATGGTGTTGCTTGTAGGTCTTCAAGTTTGCCACCCAGGCCCGAATCTGCTGAAGCGAAAAGGACCCGATCTGAAACCGTTTTCAGAGCCATGTGGGACAGAATGTTACATGCATTTGGTATGTTATATTTATTTCAAATTAAATAGGTACTTTCAAAAGGTATGAAGATTTAACATTGTGATTTTTTATGCAGGAAGGAATGAAAGAGAAACTGGCGGCGCAAGCGGCGGACATAAAGGAAGAAGAAGGCGACGAGAAACGCGGTGGACCACCTAGGAAGGTACGGAAACAGGCGAGCGTGGATTCTGGAAACGAAGCGAGCAGCGAAGATAGTAATGATAGCAATAAATACGGCCAAGGGGGCAGTTGTCAAGGTCGATACAATAATTATTATCGATATCGATTTATGGTTTACGATAGACGAGACTAACATAGGCTTCTATTCGAATCAGATTTTAAACAAAATGTAAACAAAGATTCCAAACCTGAAGAAATAATGGAAGATCAGGCACAGCCCGAGAACCAAACACCCTTCACACTGTTGGGAACCGGAAAACGTATCAAGACAGAGAGTGAATTCTCGTGGACGGGTTCCGAGCAAAGCTTATTCCGAGCTCTTCACAAGGCCTTCCCCGGTAATCCGTGCGCATTGGCGCAAATTATATTGACAAAGACCTGCCAGGAAGTGTACGAGTTCGCGCAAAAGGAAGCTTCGGACATTCCTGCCATCGAAAATCTGAAAGATTTCACACCCCCGCGGAAGAAAAAAAAGAAACATCGATTATGGTCGATGCACTGCCGAAAGATACAGCTCAAGAAAGATTCCGGTACGTTAAGAATCCGATTTGACATTAGATTACAGCCAATTTGAAAAGAGATTACAATTCTCTTTCGACAGGTGCTAATCACGTGCATAACTTTGCGCCTTGCGATCATCCGGGTCGCAATTGCGACAATTCATGCCCATGCATACAAGCACAGAACTTTTGTGAAAAGTTCTGTCAATGCAGTAGCGAGTGCCAAAATCGGTTTCCTGGCTGCAGATGTAAAGCACAGTGCAACACGAAGCAGTGCCCGTGTTATTTAGCCGTGAGGGAATGCGATCCCGATCTTTGTCAAACATGTGGTGCTGATCAGTTCCATATCACCAAGATATCATGCAAGAACGTCAGTGTGCAACGTGGTCTCCGTAAGTAAGAAATCTCGCATGTTCGAGTTTCATTGGGAATAACGTTAAAAAACTTGATTTACAGACAAACATCTTCTGATGGCGCCATCGGATGTTGCGGGTTGGGGAATTTTCTTAAAGGAATCGGCGGCTAAGAATGAATTTATCTCGGAATATTGCGGCGAAATTATCAGCCAAGATGAGGCGGATAGACGAGGAAAGGTATACGACAAGTATATGTGCAGTTTTCTTTTTAATCTTAATAATGGTAAGTATGAATGCCAAGTGTTGACTATCGCGTTGCATGAGAGAAAAAGAGATCCAAAGAACTCGCTCATCCGTAGATTTCGTCGTTGACGCGACAAGGAAGGGAAATAAAATCAGATTCGCCAATCACTCGATAAATCCCAATTGTTACGCGAAAGTGATGATGGTGAATGGCGATCACAGGATAGGTATCTTTGCTAAGAGAGCGATCCAACCGGGCGAAGAATTATTTTTTGATTATAGGTACGCCATTACGATCGTAACGATTTTTCAATCGCGTAGGAAGATCCAAATTGTACAAATCGCGACGATTTTCAGATATGGACCGACGGAACAACTCAAATTTGTTGGCATCGAACGTGAAATGGAGTTTCTCTAAGGATATTTATCTTGTATAAAGACGAGAGACCGCCTGCGTTGAGCAGGTACTGAGCTGAAAACACTGAAGATGAAATAAATGCGCATCGTTCGATTTGTACGTTATGCAATAGATGACGGAACGCTCGTTCCTAATCGGCATCTGCACTCTAATTTATCCATTGAGAAAAATTGGGGCCAATCCTATTGTAAAACGAATAACATAGATTCTTTGCATACGTAAACTTTAAGTCTAGCGTACCTATTTATTAGCGTTTTTTTATACGTAATGATTTAATTACGCAATTGTTATTCGATGTATATGTAAGTATGTGAAAAAAAATAAAACTGCTCATATGATATTTTAATTGAACGAGCAATAATGCTAATTGCGCATGTAAGTTTTGATATACAGCAGAGTAAGTACCTGATGGACGATCCTGATTGATGAACGATGTAATCCGCGTTTTGATACTGTAAAGAATATTCATCGATCTTGACAAGGATCGTCGTCTCTTTTAGCTGTACATGTGTTCCATATTAAAATATTTTGCAAAAACAATTACGTGTATTTGTCCTACAATCTTCCGACTTTTGATCGACACACAGAGGTCACAATTCAGAGAAGATGATTACCGTGCCGGCTATCAGCGAAAATGTACTTTACAAGTTTACAAGACTGAACGAATGAAACCGTCAGCAATTCAATTTAATGTGCAGAGAAGCACGAAAGCGAAGCGATGAAACGTATGTCGGTGAAACTGTGCGCAAAAAAGAAAACTGCAAAAATCCTCCGCCGACAATACCAAAGCTCGACACCGCTCTCACGATGGACCGTGCTTGAATCGTGAACGACGAGCTTTCGCGCAGCTTACGCGATGGAGTTACCGCGAAGGGATTGTAGGGAAGCTTCTCAGTGATCTCGGCGTGGCAATTCGGCCACCAGTTGCAGGCTTCGCGGCCGCGAAAACGGTCAAGCAGAGAGAGTCCGTGAAGAGCAAAATCTAGAACGGGACGAAGTGCATACATACACACATACACACGTATCGTATTTCCTGAAAAAACATATAAAAAGCAAAAATCAAATCGCGTTCGTATCTCTTTTTTCTATTCAACAAAATAACAATAACAATAACTCTCGATTCGTCCATCCGTGAGTGAATCCGCGATCGACCAAGGATCCGATTCTGCGATCCGCGTTATCCGGCGAGTCACAAAGAAGAAATCAAGGATAATCGGAGGATCACTGCGATGCTATAACGTCCGGAGCGCGTAGGACTCGCATATTTGGCAATGGTGATTGAAGAAATTAGCACGTTTGAAATTTAATTGGATTCGCTGCCGCGCAAATATTTACACGCGCCGCGTATCGAGCTCGGCTGCGATCGCGTTTCTGATCCGATGCGCGCAGGGATTGGCGCCGACTAGAGCGCGAAATCGACTCGCGCACTCGGATGCTACGTTCGGCGGATTTGAAGTTTCCCTTTTACGGAGAGTTAAGAGAAACAACGTACGATGCGTGACGGATGAGCGTATCACGAGGAGGGTGAAGCACACGGAAGGAACAACGCCGATGATACTCGACTCGAAGAAGGAAGCCAATTTGGATCGAGGCCAAGTCTGAGGGAATCTCGATGGCGAGCATGGAGGAGGAAGGTAATGATGATCGTGACACGTTCAATGATAAAGAAACGATGATTACAATCGAAATTGTGCAGGGAGTAACGATTGTGTCCGCTGTGATCGTTCGCTCGAAAGCTCATTTCGATCGGTCACGTCGATATCGGTACGCTGCGGTATCCTTGATTGAAAAATCATAATTAAATTCAACATTGTAAAAGTTGTAACTGATAAAAGTCAAGACTAGGATCTTTAAAAGGTTAAACTTAAATTCAACGTAAGGGACCATTCTTATGATTGCTCTTTATGCTCGATTGCTCGTGAAAATGTGCCGTACACACAATACGATTCTACAGATTGTGCGCATCCGCATCGCATAAAGGTCACGTACATTTTTAATTGCATAATCGCGATTAAAAAGAAAAGAAGCAAAATTGCCAATATTATACGGCGCGACAGCTCACATGAATCTCTCGTTTTATAAACGAGATTTGAGAATAGTGGCTGGATCGTGTCCCAGCACGATGCCGGAAAGTGAAGATTCTAATTTGATTCAAGATGAAATTAAAATAAATTTGAAACGAGATTTAGTAAAATGCGAGCTTTGTTCTCTGCGCCGTATAATAATGGTTACGCGAAGTACTTGCCGAAATACTCACCGTCATCATTACATCGAATTATATTGTATTATTATTACGTCGAATTATATTGAAATTGTTGAGAATTATTGAGAGCAGAGGGAAAGACTCGAAAACGCTGAAATCAATGTCAGAAATCGGGAAGATCTCCCGCAGCAGCGATGAACGCGAAGCACCGACGCGTTGGATCGCTCACGTAATTGATCGATCGGATTGCCGATCAAACGTTGATGAAATCTAATTCCTCTGCTTGCGCGTATCACTTTGCTCGCTTTATCTGGCTGGCTCTTCAATCTTAAATTCTATTTTTATTTAAACGCGAGAGCGTACTCGCGACTTTCAGTGTTAGGCGACTTCGTTCAAATACGTGAAACATGCACGCATTGTTTTGATAGATTTCTAAGGACTGTGTCTGGATAATTTCAATCTCTGCGAGGAACTTTCAGCCGCCAAGGAACATTAACAATCTGCTGGCAGCTTTGCTCGCGGAACTTCACTGAATTCATTTCATGCAAATAATACATGTGTACACACAAACAATGTAATAAGTAATCGTCGAAATGTTATTATCCTTCCTTGCGATAAATGCGTTTATCATTTAGTTAATCGAATTAAATAAACTAAAGATTCTTCGCATGACTTGACGCGTGCTGATCCAGTTTCGCATACGAAATCCCTTGCAAGTGCGTCCATATATTGATATATTTATTCCTGCTTTTTCATCTGTGTCTTTTATATTTGATATATTTATTTCCGCATTTTCATCTGTATTTTTTATATCTGATACATCTATCATTTGTTTTTTCATCTACGCTTTCTATATTTTCTACATTTTTTACATCTTTCTGTACTTCTTTTTGAGTTGTATCTATTGTATCTTCTATCTCTATTTTTTTTTGCATTATTTTCTGTTTCTACTTGTTGTACAAACTTACGTGTTCGTGTTCCAGATATGCCATTTATATGCGAGCATAATTACACGTACGCGACGATAGAGAAAATTCAGAGTTCAAACGAAGATGTAGGATCGCGAAAACGATCCGTTTTCGCGTTTCCGATGAATCTTCGATCCCGTCATTCTCCTTCTTGTTCTTCTTTTTTGTCTGAGGACGCGCACGCGGAGTTCGCGAATTTGCATTTGACATCGACATCACTCCGCGACGCACAAAATTCACCCTCTCTCTTTCTCTTTCTTGAAGCCGAGTTTCGTAATTGCGTTTGTGTTGCATCGCCTTCCAAGTTTCATAATGGCGATTCTCGAGGAAGCAAGGCTGCTTAGTGCGGATCTTGCTCTCGCGAGACCGACACAAAAGAGACACCCTCGCCGATGGAGAAGGCACTTCGCGCGGTCTTTATCCATTAAAGAAGGAATTAGCGGGACTTGCTAATCTCTGAGAGAACGGGGAGGAGGAAGAGAGGGCGTTTTATTATTTATCCGCATTCACGAGGCTACGCAAATTCACGAGTGGCTTCTCGCGTTACGTATTCCTCATTGAGAACGGTGAGCCTCGCTGATACGCTAAATTCCCGAGGATGGGACTCCCTTTCCTATGATGTCACGTAATCCTCTTCTCCTCCACATCGTTCTCCACTACTTCTAACTTGGTTAAGACTCGTTTCTCTCACGGTATTTACTGCTGTTATTTCAGTAGAAAGGAACTTGCGACTGGCAGCTTTGGCATTCCGTGAATGTCTCGTGTCATCGATATCAGCAATAGATCGATGATTAACTAATATTAATCAGCAGTAATCGGTATCGAGAGATAGTCGATTTAAATAGGAATTAAAAAGAAACTGGCTTTTTCGTATTTGTCAAGCGTATATCCGAAGGATACGTAGAATGGAAAAACAAAAATAGTAACATAGGCTCGATATATTCACTTAGCAACATGACTTTTTACATAATTAAGTAATATTAATTAACAACAAACACAAAAATTTCCCCATTAATGCCACGCGTGACGTTCCAGGCGAGTGTGATCCCTCGATAAGATAATATCGCGTCGATCTGGTGCGACAATCGAACAATCAATGGCATCTAGAAAAAATCACGCAAAATTCGCGTTGTTGCGCTCTTCAACATACACATATACCTAGTTGACCCTGAGGACAATTTATGATTGATGTGCGCTGAAAGAACATCCTTCGCTTAAACTTGTGCCGAGCATCGCGCAGCAGTTCTCGCGCACGCGAAGCTGATAGTTCCACGCGAATCCGTGGAAATCCGTGAACGCGAGGTTTATTTGGATTGCTCGGTTATTAATCACGATACGCGGAACTAGCAGCGCACGTGTTTACGTAAACGTCGCCTCTCGCGCGAGTACACACCAGCACAGCAGTCGCGTGAAAACACGCGATCCCGGAAACCAGCGGACGACTCTCGAAAGCGAAAGCGAAAGCTACGGTTTCCGCTAGAGCCGGAAAACGCAGCCTGCGAAACGCGAGGTGCAACTTCATCCCTTCGCTACTCGCCCCCGTTTTGTTTTTGAGCTCGATCTTGTATTCATTGCGCGGACATTAATCGGCAATCGTAACGAATAAATGCATCCTTGAGATCACCGGATACCGGCGGCATTATTCCGGATTATCCGGATTCTCCCTCAGCGAGAGCTCAGCCAATCGTTAGGGACTTTGCGGCTCGAATTCCTATTCTCTTGATGCATCCCTCGCATGGCGGTATCCGATAATGACGATGTCGCTTCCGTTGGAACTTCCGATAAGTATCGTGATGAGATAATGTCGAGAGAGATAATGAGAAGCAAATCAGATTACATTTTCGTGTCGACCTGAGATGTCAGATTTCGTGTCGGCCGAGAAACCTTTATCAGAGATCTACGAAGCAACAGGCGAAACGAAATTGCAGAAACTGCAGTCGATCTAAACCGACGAGAGACTTTCTCCTTGAGACCTCGGATACTTTCGCGATCTTTCGACTTTGGCCTTCCCTTGAACGCAGACATGATGGTCTCCAATTGCTGCAAATTGGATCGCTACGGGATGGCTTCGAAGGAGAACGGAATCGGAGAATGTCCGATTACGACTGACTGCATGACTTCGTGCTGCTCTGCAAATTCGTCCAGCGAATCGACATTAATGTCGATCAGCATCAGTGTCGATGACTCGCGGTAAAAGACGTCGCCAAGATTTCAGACTCGAAATTAGCTGTTATCAATTTTTTCTTGCATTCTAATTTTACATCGCATACTCTGTGCGAGGGTGCTTGCGTGCGTCTCGTCTTAGGAAAATCTCCGCGAGATGTTCGTGATCGAAGTGATTCGATGAACGATCGAACGCGATCGTTTCTAATTCCAGTGTTTTAAGTTGCAAAGCAACTTCGTGGGCAGAGACTGAATGTTATTACGAGGGGGATAAAGTTTTGGATCGCTTTGTATGAGAAGTGCAGCTCAGAATTGCTGACTTGAGATAACAAACAACGAACCTTAACTCCATGAATAATTATCAAGATCTCTGCGAGCTCTCTTGAGGATCCTCAGGATCGAGTCTGTCATTTTGTCCATTAATGAAACATCATTCTCTTTTGGAAGACTGCGTCCCTAAAATTACGAACCTTTTATTCCCTCGAGCTGTTCCCCGCGTTTACATAAGACATAAAATATGCACGAGACGAAACATGTACGAGCTAAAACAAGCGAACCGAACACGATCGATTACGGTAGCGGTAGTTTAACGATATCAATCCCGCATTTGCACAAGTTTATTTGCATCATCCAAATGATTATTCGTCGACTCTCGGAGAAGAATGTAATATTTATTTATAATATCGATAATCTCGCATTTGCATCATC